>SJYX01008694.1:437360-515850 GCA_006410675.1 Oreotragus oreotragus | reverse complement strand
ATATATATATATACATATATATATATATACCTTGTCGGTATTCCAGTTTTAATGCTGTGCTATAGTTGTAGAGTGTGTATCCATTGCAGGGAATGAGGTGAGGTCTAACTGAGACCTTTCTAACAATTTTGTAATCACCTGTGAATCTGTAATGATTTTAAAAAAAGAAAGAATGAAAGAAAGAATGAGAAAGAGAGAAAGAGAGAGAGAGGGAGAAAGAAGGGGAGGAGGGAGATCAAAGAGCACATGCATCGAATGACCGTGTGGTCCAGGCACTGGTCACAGGGATGGGCTTGTGATGAAGCAGAACATCAGCACATGCGCTGAACCCCGTCACTTACTGGGAGGCACCAGCCTCCAACATCAGCGCATGCGCCAAGACCCTGTCACTTACTGGGAGGCACCAGCTTCCAGTTTGCTCATTACATGGTAATTACCAAGCAAAGTTCCTATCATCATGGAAACAGGTTTTCCATGAACAAAGGGTCATTACTAGAACGGGCGTTTCTTTGCTTCTTGCTGAGGAGAAGGACTTTCATCAAGAATTACTGGCCTTGCGACTCCCCTAGTGCTGCAGTGGCCGATACTCCAAGCTCCCAGGGCAGGGGGCCTGGGTTGGGCCTGGTCTGGGAACGAGATCCCACATGCCGCAGCTGAGTTTGCATGCACGATGAAGACCCGATGCAGCTAAACAAATAAATAAAAAACATTTTAAAATAATTATTCAGCTTAAACGTGCTCTTATTTCAGTAAAGAGGCTCATAATTTAAAACGTTTTCGACATGAATGAATGACAGGAACTCCTGTGGACACACCGTGGTGACCAGAGGTGGCATTTAAAGGCAGAGGGGGTGTCGTCTGCAGCGGACTCAAACGTCATCTTGCTAACCCTGGGGCCAAGCGACCACCCACCTACCAAGTTATTCTACTTTTTCAGGGGCTGGAAGCAGAAAGAGATAATGAAAAATAGGAGGCCCTTGCCACGTGCAGCAACTTTCTTTCCTGCTCTTATAATTTCAAAAGAAGTATATTTATATTTGGGTCAGAGTTTTGAGAATGTTGTAGTTACATAGACTCAAAATCTTGTACTGCTGGTTATGACCCACTTGTGTTGTCACGAAATCAGTTTAGAGAGCTGCAACCAGCAATTTTTTAAAAAAATGAGATTAGATTGGCCAAAATAGAAAATATTGAAGACTTTGGTTTATACTAGGGAAAAGTAGGGCTTCCCAGGTGGCACTGGTGTAAGTAAACTGCCTGCCAATGCCCGAGGTGGGAGAAATGCAGGCTCGATCCCTGGTCCCTTCCAGGGAGGGTCCCCTGGAAGAGGCCATAGCAGCCCTCGCCAGTCTTCTTGCCTGGAGAATCCCATGGACAGAGGAGCCTACAGTCCATAGGGTCACAAGAGTTGGACACTACTGAAGTGACCTAGCACACACACAGAGGAAAGCAGTGCCTTGTGAAACTCTTTAGTTATGCGTGTGTGTGTGTGTACACACTGATGAGTGATGTCAAAAAAGATTAAAAAGAATTATAAAATACCTATTGCAGAGAATCCCTTGGACTGCAAGGAGATCCATCCTAAAGGAGACCAGTCCTGGGTGTTCATTGGAAGGACTGATGCTGAGGCTGAAACTCCAATGCTTGGGCCACCTGATGCGAAGAGTTGACTCATTGGAAAAGACTCTGATGCTGGGAGGGATTGGGGGCAGGAGGAGAAGGGGACAACAGAGGATGAGATGGCTGGACGGCATCACCAACTCGATGGACGTGAGTTTGGGTGAACTCCAGAAGTTGGTGATGGACAGGGAGGCCTGGTGTGCTGCAGTTCATGGGGTCGAAAAGAGTCGGACACAACTGAGTGACTGAACTGAACTGAAGAAGCAGATTGAATTCTCCCACATTTTTAATTTACCCAATTCTGCTTCTGAATTTAAATTTACTGAGAGTCAGTATGCCTGTGTTAGCATATTAAATATTGAGTTTGGAGATCCTTGTGAAAGTTCAGTGTGGTGATGTTTATATAAGGACTCTGTAAACTCTAAAGCTTGGCCCAGATGTGAGGGCTTCTGCTACTGACACTCTTGGAAAACTGAGGCTGTTCTAAAGGGCATTGTTTTTAAGCACTTGGTGCTTTGTGTTCTGGGGGCCTAAGAAGGCAGAGCATCTCAGTGGCCCAGTTCAAAACCCAAGTTCTAAGTTCCCACCATGTCCGAGAGATCGGCTCAGCCACCCACTAACTGTTTACTGTTTTGGAAACCAGTCTTGCTGTCAATTTCCAGTGGAGTCACAGCTTTCGGGGCTATTCCTCCTGTTGCCAGCAGAGCCTGCCCTCCAGGAAGACCCAGGTTTGCTCTGGGAAGTGTACATTTGCTGGTCCTCTCCACTGTTCTCGCATCCTCAGCCACTGGGGGTGGGGTCGAGGGCTCAGTGCCAGCCCTGGGGGATATCATAGTCTGATGAGATCCCCCGTCATCCACAGGGCTGGCTGCTCTGCCTCACGTCCTGACATTCTGGTGAAGCCTCCATGGGGAGTCTTGGCTGTCTGGGGAGATCAGAGGTGTATGATCTGATGGGGCGACAGCCTACCTTTGGCTAGCACTCTGAACCTTCCTCTCTCCAACTCCCTTAAGCTGCTAGATGGTGAGACCATGCAGCATCTCCCATTCGGCAGACGGGAAAACTAATGCTCAGATGGAGCAAGACAATCTCTTTCTTCACAGAATCAGTACCTGGTCACGGCCAAATTCCAAACCAAGGATTCCCCCTCTGTGCCCTAGTTCACTTCCACATCAGTGCTTTGGGCAACTTGTGAATGTCATCACAGGACACTGACTAGTCACTCTGGAGACTGAAGGCTCTCGGACACTAAAACCAGAAATATAATCATGTCCACAGTCTCTTAAGAAAACTAGGTATTTAATTTCCCATTATTTTCCAAGAGACTGCAAGTTGATGTCCATGACATTATTCATGTAAGACATTCCAAAGTAATAGGTAGAGCATTTGCGAGATGCCCTCAAAAACTAAGAGAAATAAAATATGAAAAGATGACATGTTCAAGGTCACAGGGCAAACTGCCCAAAACCATGACCCAGGATGCAGGACCCACTGAACCGGGCAAGAGGGCCTGGGAGGGCTTTGGAAATTTCCTCAGATCTGCAATGAATAGTGGGGCTTACTCACCGCTCACTGCACTCTGTTTATATTTCTGCAAGTCCAAGAAGCACATTTTTGGAGAAGCTACAGTGTTCCAGGTGACGCTAGTGGTAAAGAATCTGCTTGCCAATCCAGGAGCCACAAGAGCCTTGGGTTCCATCCCTGGGTCGGGAAGAGCCGCTGGAGGAGGAAATGGCGACCCACTCCAGCATTCTTGCCCGGAGAATCCCAGGCACAGAGGAGCCTAGTGGGCTACAGTCCAAGGGATTGCAAAGAGTCAGACACGACTGAGCGTCTGAGCAGATAACCACTCATGTAATTTTTAAGACCATATATGACAAAATACGCTTGATCTCAGGCTTCTGGTAAAATCAGCATCAAACACTGTCTCTTGAACGCTTTTCTGGCTTTTGCTTCTGCAAGGAATGCCATGTGGATGAACCAGAGACATCGCGTGAAATCTACTTTTACCGTCAATATGGTGACACGGCGTTGGGTGCAGGGGGGGTGCAAGGGCAGCATGCACTCTAGCATGCGTGCTTGGGGACACAAGCCCTGATGCCCTGCATTCCCTGGGACGCGAGCGCCTGTCTAGGTTTTATGGACACCGAGTATTCCACTAAAGCTGAGATGTACAAGAGAAGTCTCTGGAGCAAACACCCAGTGCATAGTCTTTATCACCTACTTTGAGTGATCCCTTAGCTTTTTCCCTGGAGGAGTCACACCAGCGTGACTGTCCCCACCTGCTTCTGCACCACAAGGCTGTGTCCACGTTCATGCATTTGGAGGGATGTACACCGTTGTGTGGCTCAGCTGGTAAAGAATCTGCCTGCAGTGTGGGAGACCTGGATTCGATCCCCGAGTTGGGAAGATCCCCTGGAGAAGAGAAAGGCTACCCACTCCAGTATTCTGGCCTGGAGAATTCCACGGACGAGTCCATGGGGTCGCAAAGAGTCAGACACGAACTGAGCAACTTTCACTTTCGCACAGTTTTGCTGGTGACTCAGACAGNTGGATTCGATCCCCGAGTTGGGAAGATCCCCTGGAGAAGAGAAAGGCTACCCACTCCAGTATTCTGGCCTGGAGAATTCCACGGACGAGTCCATGGGGTCGCAAAGAGTCAGACACGAACTGAGCAACTTTCACTTTCGCACAGTTTTGCTGGTGACTCAGACAGGAAAGTGTCTGCATTCAATGTGGGAAACCTAGGTTTGATCCCTAGGTGGGGAAGATGCCCTGGAGCAGGAAATGGCAGCCCACTCCAGTCCTCTCACCTGGAAGATCCCATGGACGGAGGAACTTGGTGGGCTGCAGGCCATGGGGAGAGTCACACACGACTGAGACTTTGCTTTCACTTTCACAGTTTTGCTCATCACCGTCCCCTCCGAATGACAGCTACTAATAGCGCTGCTTTAGGCAGGCTTCCCTGGTGGCTCCGCGGTAAAGAATCCACATGCAATGCAGGAGACCGCCTGCTGTGTAGGAGACCCAGGTTCGATCCCTGGGTCAGGAAGATGCCCTAGAGAAGGAAATGGTAACCCACTCCAGCATTCTTGCCTGGAAAATTCCATGGACAGAGGAGCCTGGTGGGCTACAGTCCATGGTCTTGCAAGACTGATTGACTAAATCACCCCTAACACCACAAGGTCACAGAGGTTTCCTCGGGAAGTAGATAGAAAATGCTCTGGCCCTTTGCCATGCAAAGCCAACCTGACTTTCTTTCATGTGGATACACTCATTCCAGCCCAGAAGCTCTTTTTGCACAATAACATTTCCTCACAGTGGATTAAGTTTAAGAAGATGAAAGCCACCCTCATTTAGTTTTCATGTTGATCCATTGCGAATGAAAGCCTCCCTTGGAAAAATTCAGTAATATGTGTCCCCTCGCAGATTTCAGTCAAGCCCGCAACAGCCTGTGCTTCCTCGGAGCCTTGGGGTCCTAGACTGTGCGTCTAATGAGGGCTTGGAGACCGTGGGTGGCACTGGCCCGCCAATGCCCTCAGCTCCCTTGAAGGACAGCATGCCCAGAGCGGCCGGCTCTGCAGACGGTGCCCACGGCTGGCAGCCACGTGTCCCGATTCCCCGGACATGCACACATCGAGTTGCAGGGCGCACCTGGGTGCCTCCGGCCTCCTGGGCTGCCATTCACCATCTGACGTTCACCCTTGATCTGTGTTTTCCAAACTTCACAACAAAACTTCAAGAAAAAACTATTAGCTGCAAATTAGATATTCCGGTGGAAGCCTAGAATTATTTTTCAGGACAGAGGGCTCAATTTCCTGCTCTCAGGTGTATGATTAAAATCAATTAAATCACTCTTCCAATGTCAGCCGCAAGATTCTCCTGACAAATGAAATTATGCGAGGAAAGTGTTCTCTGCACTCTTCAGCCCTTCTCAGCCGAGCTCTCACCGCAGAGGAGATCAAACTGCTCAGCTCAGGGATTTCGGAGGTATTTTCCATAAGAACAGGAGCAATCCCTGGACCCCAATGTAAGTCAACGGGGAGTCCCTGGTGACCAGATTTGATGGCCTCTGTACGTGGAGATAGATTCACCACTAACGAACAGGAAACGCAAGACTGCGGGAAATTTAACCATTTGGGGGCTGAGCCAGGCTTCTTTACATAAATTAATGTTTTCTTGGCAGGAATATGAACGGGCCCTTCAAATTCAGGATGTAACCTTTGCATGTCTCTTTTTATGCATAAGATGGTCCTGGGTGAATTTTTCCTACTGAAAACCTCTGTCTTATCAGCCCCGGGAGGTTGCTGATGGATTTTAAGCCAAACACAGAAACACAGGCAGGCTTCCCTCCTTACAGAGGGTTCGGAGGTTGAGCACAGTGCAGCCAGGGCTCGTGCTGAAAACATCAAGCCAGGGAAGGCTTTGCCCGGGAGTATGAAGAAGGCGATTTCCACGGACATCTGCAGTTGAGGCACCAAGATTTCTCATTGTTGGAGATGCTCAGCTGTGGCTCACACTACCTTCAGCTCATTATTTACCTCTTAATTTGTTAAAACATATGGGCTTAGGTGTGACTTTTGCCCAAGAGACGCTCGTCGATATTATATGCTCAATTGGTCTGGCTTTTTTTTCCCCCATTGAGGATTGAGCAAATGTTTGCCGCCTTCCGGAAGGTCCCCTCTCTTCTTTCCTCCCTCCCTCTCTCCTTGCCCCATCTCATGGGTGAGAGCCATGTCCCGTGACGTCCTTTATGCCTCCTCTCTGGGCTGGGGTCCAGGACATCACAGGGGAGCAGGATCCGGAGGAGGGGCCTCCAGGTGCCCAGGTACCTGGCTGGGCAGGTCCTGTGCTTCCCTCCTCCCAGTCCAGCCCAGCTTTCTCTGCTCCAGTCCGAATCCATCCTTCACATGGAGGCCAGCACAGTGATCACAGCATCCCCCTCAGGCCCCTCCCTCGTCTCACACCATTGGCACGTCCGGGCCCTCCTGCAGAAGGCCACACCTCACAGTGCTGGCCCCAAGGCCACCATCACTGGCCCTCCGCTTGCCTGGTCATACTTCCTACCCCGGTGCCCACTGCCGTTCTCACCATGGTCCTCTGCCATCACCCTTCTGTCTGGAACACCCACCCTCGGGTCCATCTTGAGAACGCCTGGCACTTTCCAGGCAGATCCCTGTGAAGATGTGTGCCCTAGAGGGCAGGCTCCGGGGTGAACCTGACTGTGACTTTTGGCTCTAAAACTCACTTGGCCATTCCCAAGGCTTCATCTCCCCAGGATCACACTGATGACGTGTGCCCACGTCCTGGTCATGAGGATGGAATGAGACCATCGGGAGGGGGCTCAGCCCAGGGGCCACTACGGGCTGGGTAACTTCTCAAAGGTTCTACTGAGGTCTCCACGTGTCCCGTGCTCTCCAGTCCTTCCACGCGACCCCAGGCAGCCAGGCACTGCTTCCTCTCCACAGTTTTGTTACTGAGCTCCACGATACGTATCTCTTATCTGGAAGGTTCTGGAAGGCAGGGGACTTTGCTGTATGAGTTATTATTTTTTATGGTATTGAGCAGTGCCTGGCACCTGGTGAGTATCAATAAGAGCTTTCTATTGAGGAAAGCAAATAAATGAACATTAAGTTTTCTGAAATTTCAAACTTTACATTAGACTGGTCAAATGTCCTGCAGACTTCTTCACTTTAGATCTGAACATTTTAAGAATATTTCCTTCAGTAGAAGCCCAGCTGATGGTATTCACAGGTCAGATTCAAATCCTCAGCATTCACTGCGGCTGTGCATGAGGTCAAGACCCCTCAGAGGACAAGGTCACTGGTCCAAGACCAGCCAGACTTCAGAGACCTTCAAAGCCTTCTTTGTTGGGCAAACCGAGGCCATGACCACTTTCTCCTATGCCAAGGCCAGTCATAGCAAAGTCCTCTGACTCATCCTGCAAATGCGTCCTGAACCCACTTTCTCTTATCCATTTTAGCCGCCACTGCCTAGGCTTAGCCACCTCCCCCATCCCCTTTCTGTCTACAGGATTGTGTCAAGACCCGCTCCCCCCCCCAACGCCAATAACCATCTCCCTGTTTCCATTCTTGCCCACTGGATCCTGCTGTATCCACGCTCTCCTGGAAGTTCTGCCCCTTGCTAAATCCCATGAGAGGTCTGCACACTTTAAGCACGGAAGTTCAAACACCTCATCCTGGCTCAAAAAACCGTGTCATCAGCAGTGAATCTGACGTCTTTCCATCACCTCCTTTGCACATTTGCGTTTCTTCTACTGTGCACTTAATTTTGCATGTACATGAGGATCATGGTCCAACTTGGACAGGTGTGGGCTGTAAACCATCTTCAAGAGCTCTTTACAGAGGAATTGAGTTAGTCCTTCTTGGTCATCTGTCTTTGGCCTTTCCATAGAGTTGAAGAGCTTTTAGTTTTTAATTTTTATTCTGTTATACTTTTATATTCTCATATGAGTTCTGCAAGCAGCTAAGTATTCAGAAAGTACTCAGATGCCTCAACATTATGAAAGTATTTCCTGCTTTTACACTTTTTCTGTTGATGATTTATATAAATGTCAAGGGACTATTGAGAGTCCCTTGGACAGCAAGAAGTTCCAACCAGTCAATCCTAAAGGAAATCAACCCTGAATATTCAATGGAAGGACTGATGCTGAAGGTGAAGCTCCAATACTTTGGCCACCTGATGCGAAGAGCCAACTCATTAGGAAAAGCCCTGATGCTGGGAAAGCTTGAAGGCAGGAGGAGAAGGGGACGACAGAGAATGAGATGGTTGGATGGCATCACCGACTCAATGGACATGGGTTTGAGCAAGCTTTGGGAGCTGGTGAAGGACAGGGAGGCCTGGTGTGCTGCAGTCCATGGGGTCGCAAAGAGTCGGACACAACTGAGCGGCAACGACAAAGTTAATCTTAGTTGAAAGTGCAAGTGAAAGTGAAGTCACTCAGTCCTGTCCAACTCTGAGACCCCATGGACGATAGCCTACCAGACTCCTCTGTCCATGGAATTTTCCAGGCAAGAGTACTGGAATGGGTTGCCATTTCCTTCTCCAGGGTTCTGACCCAGGGATTGAACCCGGGTCTCCCGCATTGCAGGCACACGCTTTGCTATCTGAGCCATCGGGGAAGGCTGCAATCTTAGTTAAGTAGTTTTCATAACAGTGTTTATTAACTCAACTATTCTTTAGCTGTGGATTTAAAAATCCTATTGTCCTTTTTGAATTCTCCATTTCCCTCTGCTTCTAGAGGCTTTACTCGAAGTCATCGAGGCATCTGTTGTTTCTGGTTCTGCACCATACTGTTGATTATTGCATCCCAATAATTAGTCTTAACGTTTCCCACTAGTGTTTCTTCCCTTTAAAGATATCCTTTTTGGTTCTTCTGTATCTATCCTGCCAGGTGAATTTTAGAATAATTTTGTGTAATTCTTCACTCCTCCCCAAAATAACTTTCCTAGAAAAGCATATTCAGTTCAGTTCAGTTCAGTTCAGTCGCTCAGTCATGTCCGACTCTTTGCGACCCCATGAATCGCAGCACACCAGGCCTCCCTGTCCATCACCAACTCCCGGAGTTCACTCAGACTCATGTCCATCGAGTCAGTGATGCCATCCAGCCATCTCATCCTTGGTCGTCCCCTTCCTCTCATGGGACCGGATGCCATGATCTGCGTTTTCTGAATGTTGAGCTTTAAGCCAACTTTTTCACTCTCCTCTTTCACTTTCATCAAGAGGCTCTTTAGTTCTTCTTTGCTTTCTCCCATAAGTGTGGTGTCATCTGCATATCTGAGGTTATTGATATTTCTCCCGGCAATCTTGATTCCAGCTTCTGTTTCTTCCACTCCAGCGTTTCTCATGATGTACTCTGCATATAAGTTAAATAAGGAGGGTGACAATATACAGCCTTGACGTACTCCTTTTCCTATTTGGAACCAGTCTGTTGTTCCANGATCTTCGTTTTCTGAATGTTGAGCTTTAAGCCAACTTTTTTGCTCTCCTCCTTCACTTTCATCAAGAGGCTTTTTAGCTCCTCCTCACTTTCTGCCATAAGGGTGGTGTCATCAGCATATCTGAGGTTATTGATATTTCTCCTAGCAATCTTGATTCCAGCTTGTGTTTCTTCCACTCCAGCGTTTCTCATGATGTACTCTGCATATAAGTTAAATAAGCAGGGTGACAATATACAGCCTTGACGTACTCCTTTTCCTATTTGGAACCAGTCTGTTGTTCCATGTGCAGTTCTAACTGTTGCTTCCTGACCTGCATACAGATTTCTCAAGAGGCAGGTTAGGTGGTTTGGTATTCCCATCTCTTTAAGAATTTTCCACAGTTTATTGTGATCCACACAGTCAAAGGCTTTGGCATAGTCAATAAAGCAGAAATAGATGTTTTTCTGGAATTCTCTTGCTTTTTCGATGATCCAGCGGATGTTGGCAATTTGATCTCTGGTTCCTCTGCCTGTGGGATCTTCCCGACCCAAGGATCAAACCCGCGTCTCTTACTGCACTGGCAGTCGGGTTCTTTACAACTAGCACCACGTGAAACCTAATACACTCCAAAGATCAGGAAGGATGCTTTATTTAATAAATGATACTCACATAATTTGCAATCTATCTTTAAAAAAAAAACAGCTAGACCATGACTTAAAATTATACACAAAAATGAACTATAGACTGAATTTATAAATATAAAACAATAAATAAAATATTAAAGAAACTTTAAATATTAATTTAACCCCAAAGTGAAGGAGACTTTCTTAATACAGAAAACACAAAAGTCATAAAATTAAAAATGGACATATTTGGCTGCAAAATAAGCTTTCAAATGTGTCTGGGGTTAGGGTTTATGGTACACATTGCCTAACAGAAACACAACTGATAGAATGAGAAAAGTATCTGTAACATTGATATAGGAAAGGTATAGAGAAGAAAGGAAGGAAATACGTAAAAAAAAAAAAAAAAACAATACATGGAAAGATTTAGACTTCACCAGTGCCAAGGAAATGTACAGTAAGATAATAGTGCAGTATTTCCCCCCAACAACTGGCAAAAGATGAAAAGAAAAAGAATATTCAATTGTTAAAGCTTCATTCTCTCATGTTGGTGGAAGGGTAAATGGCTATAGCTTTCTGGAAAACAAACTGGTAGTAGCTGTTAATCAAAATACATATATCCTCTGAAGCATCAAAGTCCGCAACTTCTGAGACTTTGTTCTAGAAAACTAAGTGTCCCAGGGTTTGAAGATTTGCACAAGGAAACCACCTGGATGTCTATCAACAGGTAAATAGTTGAACTCCATGAAATAACCACACAGCTATTACAACAAATAAATTAGATTTTATATCTAGTGACTTGAAAATATGTTCACAGTACATTAACTTAAAAAAAACACAACACTTTGCAGAATACTATGTACTTTAAGGTAGGACACCATTTTTTAAAGTCCCTACCTTTTTTTACTTATCTATGTAAGCATGTAGAAAGACAGACGAGATTTCAGACTGATACTAGTTGTGCCAGGCAGGTGGGGTTAGAGGAATGCAAGAGAAAGTGAAAAGATATTACAGGCTCTTCCTTTAGTCATTGGTGTAATATTTACTTCTTAATAAGAGCAGACTTACCATTGTAATTTTTTTAATCTAAGAAAATTAGAAAGGAAAATATTCCATATTCTATCAAGTTGGCAGACATTAATTTAAATTGTTATTTTACTTGGTGACCCCTCTGCTATACTGTTCATCATATACTGTATTTGTTATTTCATTAATTATTTATTTCCCACTTACAATAGGCAGGGCACTGGAAAAGATGTTGGACATACCATGGAGAACAAGAAACACTTAATATTGATCACTAGGAAGCTGAGCTTGGTAACAGAAAGAGGCATTTAGACAAAGAGCTACAGAAATAGAAATAATTATGATTAATGCTAGCAAGAAATTCAGGGTGACAAGAACATATAACTTAGAGCTACTCCTAAACTGAGGAGTCAGGAAAATCATTATTGATTAACGCTGTTGAAACTAAGACATGGGGACAAACAGAAGATGACTGGAGAGGCTGGCTGTGGAGGGATGGCTATTCTGGAACGTCTGATGTGGGAAGAAACTTACAATGATGGAGAAAACAAAAAGACCTGTGGGCTAGACTGGGAAGAGAAATTCATAAAGGGTCATGCACGATCTTTTGGAGACTTTGCAGAATTTTACTCTATAAGCAATGGGGAAACCATTCAACCAGCATGTAATGGAACAGAGTAACACTGAATCATTTGGTTTTTATTTCTTTTTTCTGCCTGTTTGCATTTTTCAAAGATCACGATCACTCTGGCTATAGCAGGGCAATGGGACTAGAAAGGAGCAATTGCAGACATGAGAAAAAAGTTAAGAGGCTATTTCTTAAGCCCAGAAGAGGGTACAGGAGCTTCGAATAGAGTGGTGACAGGAACAAATGAAGAAAAGTGGATTCTAGATAAACATAAGACAGAAAGTTGAAAGGATTCTGGGCAGCAAAGAAAAGAAGGGGTCAAGGATAACGGTGCTGGAGAAGGCGAACACTCTAGTTCTGGATAGCTGGTTGGGTGTTCTGAGAGGCAGGCAGGGAGGGGAAATGGTGAATGTGGTTTCGGATATGTTCCTTCTGAGATGCCCACGAAGCAGTCGGGTGGGAAACACCTACTTGTCAATTAGAGCCGCTGAGTCTGGGACTCAGAACGGAGACATACACTAGAAATCTAAGTATTGTCTGCATAGAGATGGATCAATAGGAGTAGATGAGAGGGTACTAGGTTACTAGGGTAACTCAGCAGAGCGAGGAGAAAAAGGCCAAGGAGTATGTCCTAAGCAGCCCCAATATTTAAACGTAAAGCACTACTGAGTCTACAGAGATGGCTGGGAAGAACACCTGGAGAAAAAGGAGAAGCAGGAGAACATGGTGGAGGAGATGGACAGAAGTCAAGGGGGTGGGGGGCAATCAAGGAGTAAGTGGTCAACCCTATGAGCTATGGTGTAAAGCCAAGATGAAGCCTGAAAGATACCAGATTTTTACTAAAACAGAAGAGACCCGAGGATGTTTAAATATTGATAGAAAGAAGCCAACAAAGGAGGGGGAAAAAGGATGAAAATGGACAAAATAATCGCTAAGCTCAAGTTCTTTAAAAAGATTTCTGTTGGAGGTAGGGAGTGGCAGAGTTCAGAGAAGGGATCCCAAGTGGAAGAACTAGAAAGAGAGATGGAAACCATCTCCAGTATAACATGAAAGAAGAAAAAGACAAAATTCAATCTATATCTAACATTTAGGAATTTATAAATCTGATAAAGAAGTTAAGATGATTTCATATGAACAGCTTTTTTTTCTTCTCCCTATGAATAGGAAATGCAGTTTTCTCCTGGGTGAAGGAGGACAAAAGTCAGAGATTTAGGAAACTGAAATCAGAAACAGTCACTGCAGAGTAGGGAAAAAGAGTGGACTAGAGAAATATATGAAGAATCCCAGGCAGTGTCGAGAACCCAGGACCCTGGATTTGCAGCGGTATCAATCAATCTGGGACTCTTGACTCTTCTCCAGCAACCTAGTTTAGCTACTCAAGGACAGGCCTGGAAAAGCTGAAGGATGGGGTCATTCAAGGTGAAGACCTGCTGGACAGCAGGAACAAAGTTAGCAGGCAAGTGGTCTGGGGCCTCTGCGAAAGAGTAACTGAAATGATGAACCATGAACTCTAAGCTGGATAGGAAGAACAGCAAAACTTTAAAAAGGGAGACGTCCCCAGAGGTCCCGTTGTTAAGACTCTGTACTCCCAATGCAGGGGACCCAGGTTTAATCCCTGGTCAGGGAACTAGATCCCACATGCCGTAACTAAAGAGTTCATGTGCTGCAACCTAAAAAAAAAAGATCCTGCATGCCACAACGAGGCACAGCCAAATACAAACAACTTAAAAAAAAAAATAAAATAAATTAAAAGAATTTTAAAGGGCTAGGATGACGGGAGGAAAGTGAAAGTCACAGATGAAGGCTCCAGCACAGTCAAGGAAGAGGTAAAGCGGACGTACCTGAGAAAGACCACTAGAAAGGCTGGGGAAAGGCCTTGGCCAGAGGCGGGTATTTCAAGTTACAACTGTCCAAGCAGAATGGTTCTGGTACAGTAAGGAGGTCCAGGGCACAACTGAGCTGGGAAGAGGGGCTGAGGAGGTATTAAGACAAACGAGAAAGTCGCGAAATCTACTTATCTGTCTGCCTCCATCAGTTTAGTGAGCTGTTGGATAGGAAATGCAACTGTCCTTTCTACACACCCATTACATGGTGTAGTCAGTAAATTTTGGTGAGTAAATGAATGAATATAGCAATCCCAGTTTCAATTTTTCCTCCTTGCGTTTGGACTGCAAGGAGACCGAACTAGTCAATCCTAAAGGAAAGCTCCAATACTTTGGCCACCTGATGCGAAGAACTGACTCACTGGAAAAGACCCTGATGCTGGGAAAGACTGAAGGCAGGAGAAGGGGATGACAGAGAATGAGATGGTTGGATGGCATCACCAGCTCGATGGACATGAACTTGAGCAAGCTCCTGCTGATGGTGAAGGATGGGAAGCCTGGCATGCTGCAGTCCATGGGGGCACAGAGTCGGACCCAACCGAGTGACTGAACACCAACAACAGCAACAACAATTTCTCTGGGAAATAAGTTCATTCCAGTAGTAGGATTCTGGGTCAAAGGAAAATGCTCAGCGATTGCTCACTCAGCATGTTTTAATCACAAATACACAATACTGTCATTTCATCATGCTATAACCAAGCAAAACTTACTTTCAAAATGAACTATCCCATCAATCTGATCAATAAATCCATTCATACGTCCTTCTGTGATCATTTGTGATGCTATCTTTTCTGCCTGTTTAAAAAAAAAAACTCTTAGACATCTTAATTATCATATCGAGTTATTCATACATGCTCATTAAGAGAACTGAAAGCTTTTGGGTTAGCTGACCATCACTAAGCCTTATGTATCTGTTCATCTGCCATTCATTACAAGAGCAAATCTTGTAAATCTGCCTATTTAATTCCCCAATTCTTTCTGGGTACAATCCATTCTTTTACGCTAACTGGGATCTGTTTCTCTTATAAGATTTTGAACAAGCACCTAGCCCTCTTGGCAGTTTTTCTCTCTGCTCAAAATCAAACTCACAATTTTTCTTCTCTCTGGGATCCACACCTCAAAAAAATCCCTAGCTTTTCCTATTCTATTTCATTTCAGTTTTCACATTATCACCCCCAAAACTATTTAAGACAATAGTTTTTTTGAAGGAAAAACTGAAAGGAGTGTTCAAATTTAACAGGGAAATGAAAGGACTTAAAAGACAATTAAAGGGGAGCAGAAGGTTCTCTGATTCCTAAAGATATACTTCATGTTTACTGTCTGTTAAGGAAACTGGGTTGTAATAGTCATTACAGTAATTCTGACCATGTTCATAATCAACCCTAATTCACTCCCAAACAGACTGTGACTAGCATTTACTGCTAAAAATATATTCACTTCCCTTAGTCTCAGCAAGGAGTCATGCCTCAAAGCCTCAGAAGCAAGCATCTATTAATGGGAACTAAAGCCTTGGTTCCAAAATGGTTCCACTGCCTCCACTGTGTATGAAATGCATACGTGTAAAGGAACTGTGTTAGTGAAATTTTAATTTAGTATTTTCTAACAGATAAAAGGGGACGTGACCATAACTGCATGACTTTAAGGTCTACAAGTTAGTAAAAGTAAGGTTGATTGCTTGCTTTATCTAAAATTAAGAGAATGTTTTGTAGATGACACCTGAAATACCCTCTAAATAATAGTGGCACTTTTCTGGAATTTATACATAGCCAACCAAATCATGACTAAGAATGAAATCAACTCCCTAATAAGACACCCAACTTCTTAAGTTAAATCAACCACAGAAATTACAATAGAATAGCTTATAGTATTACCATAGTCATTAAAGGGCAGGAAAAAGAATTGAGGCAAATGTTAGTTAAAAATCAGAAACCACTTTGAAGTGGATTTGAACAGATATGAAACAAAGATATTCTTACAAAATGGGACTCATAACCTGGAACCCCTTTAAGATTTCCATTCTAGGTCACTTTACCATGAATTGCAACTTAAAAAAAAATCCAAAACCAAAGACAATTAATTCCATTCTAGTACTATTTTAACACTCAAATAATTTACTTTCATTTATCTGAGGCTTTTAATGTATGTTTTTGTTGTATACATACAATGTATACAATATTTACCGATTACAGTCATCCCTCAATATCAGCCCTGGGGGGTTGGTTCCAAGAGGGCCCTGGGTACCAAAATCCACGGAGGCTCCAGACCCTTACATAAAATGGATACAGCTGGCCCCCTCCATATCCACAAATTTTTCATCCACAGTTATTGAGGTCCAACTGTATGTATTTTATTTTCTCTTTATATCGATGATTTAGTCTCTTAACTTCCTTTTTATGTATTGGAAATAAGAAAATACCTTAGCTGCAGGAATCTCTAAAAGGGCTCCAAGTTCTTCAAAGGTAATATTATTATATAATTTGCTTGCAGACAATAAATTGTGTTCAATAACAGCTCTGTCCAAGATGCTGGAACCTTAAATATAAAATAAGAAAGTTATAATTTTGAAACTATGTTTACACTCTTAAAAGACGCACCTTTTTTACAAGGGGGTGGGGGGCAATCAAGGAGTAAGTGGTCAACCCTATGAGCTATGGTGTAAAGCCAAGATGAAGCCTGAAAGATACAAGATTTTTACTAAAACAGAAGAGACCCGAGGATGTTTAAATATTGATAGAAAGAAGCCAACAAAGGAGGGGGAAAAAGGATGAAAATGGACAAAATAATCGCTAAGCTCAAGTTCTTTAAAAAGATTTCTGTTGGAGGTAGGGAGTGGCAGAGTTCAGAGAAGGGATCCCAAGTGGAAGAACTAGAAAGAGAGATGGAAACCATCTCCAGTATAACATGAAAGAAGAAAAAGACAAAATTCAATCTATATCTAACATTTAGGAATTTATAAATCTGATAAAGAAGTTAAGATGATTTCATATGAACAGCTTTTTTTTCTTCTCCCTATGAATAGGAAATGCAGTTTTCTCCTGGGTGAAGGAGGACAAAAGTCAGAGATTTAGGAAACTGAAATCAGAAACAGTCACTGCAGAGTAGGGAAAAAGAGTGGACTAGAGAAATATATGAAGAATCCCAGGCAGTGTCGAGAACCCAGGACCCTGGATTTGCAGCGGTATCAATCAATCTGGGACTCTTGACTCTTCTCCAGCAACCTAGTTTAGCTACTCAAGGACAGGCCTGGAAAAGATGAAGGATGGGGTCATTCAAGGTGAAGACCTGCTGGACAGCAGGAACAAAGTTAGCAGGCAAGTGGTCTGGGGCCTCTGCGAAAGAGTAACTGAAATGATGAACCATGAACTCTAAGCTGGATAGGAAGAACAGCAAAACTTTAAAAAGGGAGACGTCCCCAGAGGTCCCGTTGTTAAGACTCTGTACTCCCAATGCAGGGGACCCAGGTTTAATCCCTGGTCAGGGAACTAGATCCCACATGCCGTAACTAAAGAGTTCGTGTGCTGCAACCTAAAAAAAAAAGATCCTGCATGCCACAACGAGGCACAGCCAAATACAAACAACTTAAAAAAAAAAATAAAATAAATTAAAAGAATTTTAAAGGGCTAGGATGACGGGAGGAAAGTGAAAGTCACAGATGAAGGCTCCAGCACAGTCAAGGAAGAGGTAAAGCGGACGTACCTGAGAAAGACCACTAGAAAGGCTGGGGAAAGGCCTTGGCCAGAGGCGGGTATTTCAAGTTACAACTGTCCAAGCAGAATGGTTCTGGTACAGTAAGGAGGTCCAGGGCACAACTGAGCTGGGAAGAGGGGCTGAGGAGGTATTAAGACAAACGAGAAAGTCGCGAAATCTACTTATCTGTCTGCCTCCATCAGTTTAGTGAGCTGTTGGATAGGAAATGCAACTGTCCTTTCTACACACCCATTACATGGTGTAGTCAGTAAATTTTGGTGAGTAAATGAATGAATATAGCAATCCCAGTTTCAATTTTTCCTCCTTGCGTTTGGACTGCAAGGAGACCGAACTAGTCAATCCTAAAGGAAAGCTCCAATACTTTGGCCACCTGATGCGAAGAACTGACTCACTGGAAAAGACCCTGATGCTGGGAAAAAAAAAAAGATCCTGCATGCCACAACGAGGCACAGCCAAATACAAACAACTTAAAAAATAAAATAAAATAAATTAAAAGAATTTTAAAGGGCTAGGATGACGGGAGGAAAGTGAAAGTCACAGATGAAGGCTCCAGCACAGTCAAGGAAGAGGTAAAGCGGACGTACCTGAGAAAGACCACTAGAAAGGCTGGGGAAAGGCCTTGGCCAGAGGCGGGTATTTCAAGTTACAACTGTCCAAGCAGAATGGTTCTGGTACAGTAAGGAGGTCCAGGGCACAACTGAGCTGGGAAGAGGGGCTGAGGAGGTATTAAGACAAACGAGAAAGTCGCGAAATCTACTTATCTGTCTGCCTCCATCAGTTTAGTGAGCTGTTGGATAGGAAATGCAACTGTCCTTTCTACACACCCATTACATGGTGTAGTCAGTAAATTTTGGTGAGTAAATGAATGAATATAGCAATCCCAGTTTCAATTTTTCCTCCTTGCGTTTGGACTGCAAGGAGACCGAACTAGTCAATCCTAAAGGAAAGCTCCAATACTTTGGCCACCTGATGCGAAGAACTGACTCACTGGAAAAGACCCTGATGCTGGGAAAGACTGAAGGCAGGAGAAGGGGATGACAGAGAATGAGATGGTTGGATGGCATCACCAGCTCGATGGACATGAACTTGAGCAAGCTCCTTCTGATGGTGAAGGATGGGAAGCCTGGCATGCTGCAGTCCATGGGGGCACAGAGTCGGACCCAACCGAGTGACTGAACACCAACAACAGCAACAACAATTTCTCTGGGAAATAAGTTCATTCCAGTAGTAGGATTCTGGGTCAAAGGAAAATGCTCAGCGATTGCTCACTCAGCATGTTTTAATCACAAATACACAATACTGTCATTTCATCATGCTATAACCAAGCAAAACTTACTTTCAAAATGAACTATCCCATCAATCTGATCAATAAATCCATTCATACGTCCTTCTGTGATCATTTGTGATGCTATCTTTTCTGCCTGTTTAAAAAAAAAAACTCTTAGACATCTTAATTATCATATCGAGTTATTCATACATGCTCATTAAGAGAACTGAAAGCTTTTGGGTTAGCTGACCATCACTAAGCCTTATGTATCTGTTCATCTGCCATTCATTACAAGAGCAAATCTTGTAAATCTGCCTATTTAATTCCCCAATTCTTTCTGGGTACAATCCATTCTTTTACGCTAACTGGGATCTGTTTCTCTTATAAGATTTTGAACAAGCACCTAGCCCTCTTGGCAGTTTTTCTCTCTGCTCAAAATCAAACTCACAATTTTTCTTCTCTCTGGGATCCACACCTCAAAAAAATCCCTAGCTTTTCCTATTCTATTTCATTTCAGTTTTCACATTATCACCCCCAAAACTATTTAAGACAATAGTTTTTTTGAAGGAAAAACTGAAAGGAGTGTTCAAATTTAACAGGGAAATGAAAGGACTTAAAAGACAATTAAAGGGGAGCAGAAGGTTCTCTGATTCCTAAAGATATACTTCATGTTTACTGTCTGTTAAGGAAACTGGGTTGTAATAGTCATTACAGTAATTCTGACCATGTTCATAATCAACCCTAATTCACTCCCAAACAGACTGTGACTAGCATTTACTGCTAAAAATATATTCACTTCCCTTAGTCTCAGCAAGGAGTCATGCCTCAAAGCCTCAGAAGCAAGCATCTATTAATGGGAACTAAAGCCTTGGTTCCAAAATGGTTCCACTGCCTCCACTGTGTATGAAATGCATACGTGTAAAGGAACTGTGTTAGTGAAATTTTAATTTAGTATTTTCTAACAGATAAAAGGGGACGTGACCATAACTGCATGACTTTAAGGTCTACAAGTTAGTAAAAGTAAGGTTGATTGCTTGCTTTATCTAAAATTAAGAGAATGTTTTGTAGATGACACCTGAAATACCCTCTAAATAATAGTGGCACTTTTCTGGAATTTACACATAGCCAACCAAATCATGACTAAGAATGAAATCAACTCCCTAATAAGACACCCAACTTCTTAAGTTAAATCAACCACAGAAATTACAATAGAATAGCTTATAGTATTACCATAGTCATTAAAGGGCAGGAAAAAGAACTGAGGCAAATGTTAGTTAAAAATCAGAAACCACTTTGAAGTGGATTTGAACAGATATGAAACAAAGATATTCTTACAAAATGGGACTCATAACCTGGAACCCCTTTAAGATTTCCATTCTAGGCCACTTTACCATGAATTGCAACTTAAAAAAAAATCCAAAACCAAAGACAATTAATTCCATTCTAGTACTATTTTAACACTCAAATAATTTACTTTCATTTATCTGAGGCTTTTTATGTATGTTTTTGTTGTATACATACAATGTATACAATATTTACCGATTACAGTCATCCCTCAATATCAGCCCTGGAGGGTTGGTTCCAAGAGGGCCCTGGGTACCAAAATCCACGGAGGCTCCAGACCCTTACATAAAATGGATACAGCTGGCCCCCTCCATATCCACAAATTTTTCATCCACAGTTATTGAGGTCCAACTGTATGTATTTTATTTTCTCTTTATATCGATGATTTAGTCTCTTAACTTCCTTTTTATGTATTGGAAATAAGAAAATACCTTAGCTGCAGGAATCTCTAAAAGGGCTCCAAGTTCTTCAAAGGTAATATTATTATATAATTTGCTTGCAGACAATAAATTGTGTTCAATAACAGCTCTGTCCAAGATGCTGGAACCTTAAATATAAAATAAGAAAGTTATAATTTTGAAACTATGTTTACACTCTTAAAAGACGCACCTTTTTTTAAAAAAAAAATTTTCCAGATGTGTAATAATTCATAATCATTGTCTTTATTCTTATCAACATTTTAAAAGCAAACAAGATGCTCTAATTGGTACATTTGGAATCATACAATTAAATAAAAATAACATTTAGAAGGTGACTGGCAAGTAGTTACTTATTAGCTGAACAGATTTAGTCCTCTGGATTTGGGCTTTTGCTTCCTTGGACTAGTTAGCAGCTTCGTTGCCTTCTCTTTTCTTGCTATAAGCACAAAATTCATCAGCAAGCAGCAACAAAACAATCAGGCAACCTGTTCTGTAAGCTTGATAAGTCAAAACATACAGAGCAATGGGAATGTCTCTATTTCTCTGGGCTCTGCACAAGCACTGTACTGAGGCAAATGTGAGAAGTGTGTGGATGGCAAGATCCCTTCGTGAGATATCAGGCATAGGATCTTCCCCTAAGAAAGAGTTCTGGACCTAAGGCCCCCTCCTGAAAGTGTTAGCCTGTTGGGCTCACCCAATTCTTTTTTTCCCTTTTATTGAGATATAATTAACATGTAACATTGTATTCATTTAAGGTGTATAACACAGTGAGTTCATATATGTGTATACTGTGAAATGATCATCACCAGTTTAGTTAACTAGCATCACCACCTCACAGTTATAATTTTTTTCTTGTGATGAGGACTTTTAAGATCGACTCTCTTAGCCACTTTCCAATATAAAGACCTAAATAAATAGGAAAATATGGAATATTCAATATTGTTAACTCCCCAGATTGATCTACAGGTTCGGTGTGGTCCCTAACAAAATCCCATTTGGTTTCTTCACAGAGATTGACAAACTCATCTTAAATTTCACATGGAAACTCAAGGACCCAGAGGAGCCAAAACAATTTTGAAAAAGAACAAAGCTGAAAGGCTCAAAATTTCTGATTTTCTGATTTCAAATTTTCTGATTTTACTCCTGAGACACACAATTAAGACTGGGGAATTCTGGTGTGAAGACAGACATATAGAATAACGGAATAGAATTTAGAGTCCAGAAATAAACTCACATTTACAGTCGACTGATGCCAACAAAGATGCCAAGGTTGTCTCTTATACACATCTAGATGTGTATAAGAGACAGGAGACCGAACNCTCCTGAAAGTGTTAGCCTGTTGGGCTCACCCAATTCTTTTTTTCCCTTTTATTGAGATATAATTAACATGTAACATTGTATTCATTTAAGGTGTATAACACAGTGAGTTCATATATGTGTATACTGTGAAATGATCATCACCAGTTTAGTTAACTAGCATCACCACCTCACAGTTATAATTTTTTTCTTGTGATGAGGACTTTTAAGATCGACTCTCTTAGCCACTTTCCAATATAAAGACCTAAATAAATAGGAAAATATGGAATATTCAATATTGTTAACTCCCCAGATTGATCTACAGGTTCGGTGTGGTCCCTAACAAAATCCCATTTGGTTTCTTCACAGAGATTGACAAACTCATCTTAAATTTCACATGGAAACTCAAGGACCCAGAGGAGCCAAAACAATTTTGAAAAAGAACAAAGCTGAAAGGCTCAAAATTTCTGATTTTCTGATTTCAAATTTTCTGATTTTACTCCTGAGACACACAATTAAGACTGGGGAATTCTGGTGTGAAGACAGACATATAGAATAACGGAATAGAATTTAGAGTCCAGAAATAAACTCACATTTACAGTCGACTGATGCCAACAAAGATGCCAAGGTAATTCAGTGGGGAAATAGGAGTCCAACAAATGGTGCTAGGACAGCTGAATATTCACAGGCAAATAAAGCTGGACCCCTACTTCACACCACATTCAAAAGTCAATTTAACATTAATCAAAGACCTAAATGTAAGTGCTGCGATCATAAAATGTATAGAAGAAAACAGAGCAACTTTTTATGACCCTGGATTAGGCAACAGCCTTTCAGATACAACATTTAAAGTACAAGCAACAAAAGAAAAAACATAAATTGGATTTCATAAAAATTAATTAATAACTTTTGGGTTTTCCAAAGATACCATCAACAGTGAAGAAACAACACATACAATGGGAGAAGATATTTATCTGGCAATGATAACATCTAGAATATATAAGAATTCACACCATTTAATAATAAAAAACAACAAATAACCCAATTTAAAAGTGGTCAATAAGCATATAAAAAGGTGTTCAACATCACGAAGCCCTCAGGGAAATGCAAGTCAAAACCATAACAAGACACCGCACTTCATACCCACTAGGATGACTAGTGGGTACGAAGACAACCAAAAAGAGAATAACAACTGTGGGAGAAAACATGGAGAAAATGGAACCCTCACACGCAGGAAGGTAAACTGGGGCAGTCGTTTTGGAAAACAGTCTGCCAGCTCCTCGAAAGACTAAAGACAGTTACCATGCTGCTGTTGCTATTCAGTTGCCCGGTCACGTCCAGCTCTTTATGCCCCCATGGATCGCAGCACACCTCCTTATCAGCTGATGGACATTTAGGTTGTTTTCGCTATTGATAACGCTGTTGTGAACATTCATGTAAGAGTTTTTGCACAGACAGTAGCTACCATATGACCCAGTAATTCCACCCCTAGATATATATCCAAGAGAATTAAAAATTAAAAAAAATCAAAAACCTATGTCTGTAAAAAACTTTTATATGAATGTTCAAACAGAACCTACATGTCCATCAACTGATGAAATAAAATGAGGTAACACAATGTTATCTGGCAATACAAGTGAATGATGTACACTACAACACAGATGAACCTTGAAAACATCAAGGCAAGTGAAAGAAGCCAGTCACAACAGATCACACAGTGTATGGTTCCATTTATATGAAATGCTCAGAACAGGCAAATCTACAGAGCAGAAAACAGCTTAGCAGTAACACTGTAAAACCCTGGAAATATGCTAAAACTACTGAATTGTAAGAATAACACCACCACCATGTCTCAAGACTGCTAGCCTAGGGGCTGTAATGACAATAAACAAAGATGGTCACGAAAAATAAATAAAGTAACAAAGGCTAAAATGAAGAAGAAGACAAAATACCAGTCCTATATACATAGTCTCCTGTAAGAAATTTGAACATCATTTGCATTCTCAGAGATCCTAGTTAGAATCCCTCATTTTAGAAGAATAATCTGATTTTATTTTTTCTTTCTTTGGCCAGAAAGCACAAAGTCAAATCTGAAGTTTAACTGTATCAGTTCTGGAAACTTTTTATTTAATTAGCTTTTATCAGATAACTTCCTGCAAAATAATTTAGTAAAGCTGCTCAGAATTCATAGGAGACAAGAAGACTTAAAATTAAAAAAGAAAAGAATAGGAATGGTCAAAACATACCCATTACAGATGGGCTACAAGTTTAATTTTTTAAACTTTCTAGCAGCCTATCAAATTAAGAAAATCAATCAGTTTATCAACTCACATTACTTAAATCAAGTGCTTAGAGAATCACAACTAATCCTAAGACTGAAATGGAATTTTTCTCACTACCTTCATAAAGAATATCCTATAGAATAAATTATCTACTGTAGACAGAAAGATAATTATTTGTTTCTTAATGTACAATTAAATAAGAGAAATTCAATAGGTCAATATAATTGCTTCAGTAAATCTGGGAACTAGGGCAGTGACTGGTGAGGTATACATACCTTTTTGCCAAATCTTACATAAATAATTGTATACAGCTAGATTCTCTTCAATATGGGATGACAGTGAATCCAAGGCAATGAGTTTGACAGATCTGCATGTCTATCTTGACTTTTTCCATATTTCTAGTGGTCGACATCTATATTTTTAGTCATGTGTGCTACTGTTATAAGCTACCTTAAATCTCTGTTACGCTACCTTAAATCTTACTGTTTTAAGCTACCTTAAAATCTCTATAGATAAACAAATATAAAATTATTGATGTTATGAACAAGCATCTATTAAAAATTCTTTCCCAGC
Source organism: Oreotragus oreotragus (assembly GCA_006410675.1). Classification (NCBI taxonomy): domain Eukaryota; kingdom Metazoa; phylum Chordata; class Mammalia; order Artiodactyla; family Bovidae; genus Oreotragus; species Oreotragus oreotragus. Next base: position 491,241 of record SJYX01008694.1, on the reverse strand, counting down.
AAAGACAGTCTGACTTAAGCAAATAGTAGGAAACACAACACCAAGTTTTATTCTTATTGGAAACACTTACCCCTTAATAAGCTTGTGCAAGCTACTGTGCCAAATTTTGCTCTATTTAAAATAGGACTGGGTAATTATGCTCTGTTACAAACTTATGTTTAAAATTCATTAAGGTACTTACCAAATGGTTTGAGTTTTTAAAAAATCAGGTGCTATAAGCCTAGCCTTTTCAGTTTCCAAAAAAATTCCAAAAAATGCTTTCTAATAGGTCTACCCTTATATTTCAAACTCATATCCATGTATGATATTCATCTTCAGTCAATATTCATTTTTTATCAAGCATTAGATAAAAATATTACAGAAAGATATCAAGACTCTTCAAATTTAACGTATGTTCCACTAGTGTGACCCGAATGTTCACTACCACATGCTTATAAGAAGCAGTCATTACCATCAGCTGTAGTTGCTTTCTGGTGAGGCATCAGCATGGCAGCAAATTCTTGAAGTTGATTTCCTCTGATGATCCTATCTAGGTACATTTTCTCTAGGATCCCATAAGCAGCAAGCTGCTGGCACCTTTCATCCTTAAAAAGAGTAGCTAGCATCCGAGAACGCTGCTGTCCTAAGGGAAACAAACGAGCATCAAATATTCTCACTCTTCTTTCAGTGAAAAACAATCTTTCTTAGGACCCAATTTTTGCCTACTAAAATGTACAGTTGATCCTCAGTATTTGCAGTAGCTATGTCCTATAAAGTCGCTGCCAACACTGAATTAGTGGATGAATACTCAACTGCTGCTCCTAGGGTTGACACAGGATTAGGTTCCTATGAGCTCCTGGTCACAGCATTTTTGTCAGCTGGGCAACATGTAATCTTGTCTGTGTGTTTGTTTAAACGCACCTTAATTTATGGCTCACACTATAAACTCATGTGAAAGAACTTATCTAACTTACCATACTTACATTCTCCATAAGACACATCACAGACTTTCCACACCTGAGAACACAAGATAATACTATGACACTACGCTTAGGGACCATTTAAAAACAGCAAAACCATCAACAAGTGCATGAAAATGTGAAGAGTGTCAAATAGACCACAAAAAAAGGACACTTGTTTATAGTAGTAGAGCTGAAACAACGTAGAACATCACCTTGTTTGACACCAGCTAGAAACAATATAAAGAAGTAGAGGGGCTCAAATTTTTTGCTGCTCTACACATGTCTGCAAATGACTGTAAAAGCACCTCAAGTATTGATTTGGGAGGGGGTGACAAATTTTAGCAAGTAGGTAGATTCACCTACATGGAATCTGTGAATAATAAGGATCAACTCTATATTCATCTGTGAAGACTATGATACACAATCATTCTCTCAGTAGCCAACAGGGACTGGTTCCAAGACTCCCTCATAAATACCAAAACCTGCCAATGCAAAAGTCACTTAAGTAAAATGATGTTCTATTTGCACCCCCTTCATATATCCTCTCTTATATTTTAGATCATCTCCAGATTATGTATAATACAATGTACAATGTACATTGTAATGTAATACAATGTAAATGTAAATAAAATGTAAATGTTATATAAATAGTTCTGGCTGGCACCAGCAAATTCAAGTTTTGCTTTTGGAACTTCCTAAAAAAACTTTCCCCAAATATTTTTAATCCATGGGTGGTTCAATTTGCAGATGCAGAACCCATGGATATGGAGAACCAGTCATATGCCAAAATGTTACAAATGGTTCAAATCACAGCTAATTGCTATTTTCTTCTTCTTGCTTACTTATATTTCTGTAACAAACATGCATCCTTCTGATAATAATAAACAGTTGATGAAAGATGAACAAACATTTCTCAGATGGAAAACTTGATTTTCATAGTCTCAATTTACACCTTCGAGTACCTTTAAGTGGTGGAAAATCACATGATAACTGACGATATTAAAAAGGGAACTAATGGAAATAAAATTATGAACAGACCTTTTCTTTTTAAGTTTATTTTTAGCTCTATATACTGAAAGAGCCTAAATGACAATGACATCCAGCATCAGTGAGCATACCTCGTATCCTGATCTTGCTAACCTCATTAAGAGGAACTAGAAATCCTTAAAAAATAGCTGATTTCACATTTAGGGCAGAGAAAAAACAAAAGGAGCCTAAGGCATCTTTTTATACTACATATCGGCCAAGTACTCAAAGACTAACGGGGGGCCATGTGAAAAAGACCTAATTTGGTCCTATTTGGGACAACCTGAGCATCAAAAAGAATCACAACCATAATTTATTGTAACGCACAAATAAAATTTAAAAACTGAGTCAAATATATAAGAATATTCATAGCAGTACTATTACTAATAGCCAATGACAAGGCAATAGGATAACCAATGTGGTATATTCACAGAATGGGATACCACATAACAATAAGAATGAAGAAAATACCTGTAACAATGGGGATAAATTTCATAAAGTTGAGCAAAAGAAGAAAGACAAGAGTATATATACTACATGACTTCATTTATATAAACATAAGACGCAGGCAAAACTAATATATACTAATGATCACTTTTAGGGGTTGGGGGTTAGGGATAGAGACTAGGAGAAAGCAGGACAGAGGCTTTCATGGCGCTGGTAATATTCTGCTTGTTTTTCTGAGCACTGACTATTCGGTGGCTTTCACTTGTGACAATTCACTGAAGTGTATACTTTTGATATGTACAGTCTTCTGTGTGTACATGTTTTCTGTGCATACATGTTTCTGTATGTACAGTTTTGTGTGCTTCTACATGCAGAATAAAACGCAGAGAAAAAGTTCACAGTGATATTTGGGAAAAAGAGCAGCAAAGAATGAATAATTTACCATTTTTCATTTTCATATTATATGCAATGAGTGATCCAGCAAGGATTATTAACAGATATTAAATTATGGAAAGTAATTTGGAAAACAGAATTTTTGTGGTGTCAAAGTAGCACTCCATGAATTGCTTACAAAATACGAAGAGGACAATGTACCTTTACAATGGAGTTTCTACCTTAATTAAATGAACAAACTCAGCATCACTAACAGTGGGACAATGTAGCAGTATGTGCTGACATGATTCAACAGCAAGTATATAATATCATTATGAGGTATTCTTGCTAGAAAAAAAATTTAACCTGAATCTAATATAACCTCTGGGTATAATTTCTATTTTATAAGGAATCTATGGGATTAAGGAATAAATTAACTATATATATCATAGATACATGATATATATTTGAGATATATATATATATATATATATATATGAGGGCTTCCCAGGTGGAACAGTGTAAAGAAAGATGTGTATAAGAGACAGGTGTGTTTGTTTAAACGCACCTTAATTTATGGCTCACACTATAAACTCATGTGAAAGAACTTATCTAACTTACCATACTTACATTCTCCATAAGACACATCACAGACTTTCCACACCTGAGAACACAAGATAATACTATGACACTACGCTTAGGGACCATTTAAAAACAGCAAAACCATCAACAANTAAAGAATCCACCAATGCAGGAGACGCAAGAGACACAGGTTCAATCTTTAGGTGGGAAAGATCCCCAGGAGGAGGAAAATGGCAATTCCCTCCAATATTCTTGCCTAGAAAATTCCATGGATAGAGGAACCTGGCAGGCTACAGTCCATGGGGTAGCAAAGAGTCAGACACAACTGTGCAACTAAGCATAGTACATATCATATAGATCAAAAAATCTAGGATGAAGGATATTCTATATAATAACTTCAAAGTCAGTATTTTTTTTTTGGACAGGAACGTAAGATTCATCGGTGGGCAAGAGGAAGGAGGCGGCTGCACCAAGGCTCTCATAAGGGCAGGGCCCCTCATTTGTCCAGAGGGCCACCATCAGGGTTGTATATATAATATGTGACCCCTCGCCATTTGAGATGAGCTGCTTTTCTGCCACCATGTTTTCAAGTTCATCTGCACTAAACTTAGTAAGCACCCAGTTCTTGGAGATGTAGATCTTCTGGTGGCCAAGGAACTTGAACTTGGCCCCAAGAAGGGTCTCAATCACAGGCTCCTTGTTCTGCAGCTCAGTGCGGATGGACATTATGACTAGGCCAATGTGGACCCTGGCCAGTGTGCCCCAGGGCTTTCCAAAGGCACCATGCATACCTGTCTGGAGCCTAGACTGGGGACAGCATGCTAGTCATGAAAGTCCACTGGAAAGAGCTGTATCCCAGGTCCCTTAGGGCAACCTGTACAAGCAACAGACTGTATACACTACCGAGGAGGCTGCTGTTTGCAGCCACTGCACACTGTGCCCCCATGGGGAAAAGGGCACAGTCGGCTTAATTGGCTGCAAAAGTTTTTTTTTTTTTTTTTTTAAGGTGAGGAAACTATATACAATGTTGAATGTGAACTATATCACAAAAAAGTTGGGGGTGGGGGGAATGAGGAAACTCTTCTAGACTAAAAGAATCTAAAGAGTCATAATCACCAAATACCACACATAAAATTGCTCCTTATTTAAGATGAAAAAGGCAGGTATAAAAGATATCCTTGAGCTAACTAAAGCAGTGATAATACGGACCAACTGCTAAACTCTACAGTGTTAACTTTTTTAGGGATGATAATGGTACGCAGTTACATAGAAAAAAATGTTTCTATTCTTAGGAGATACATCATGATATATGAAGGAGTGTCTTGATGGCCCTCAAATTACTTTAAAATGATACATCAAAACGTGTGTGTGTGTGTGTGTGTGTATGGATGTGCCTGGGTGTGAGAGAGAGAGACAATGAGAGAATGTAATTATAACAAAAAGCCAGGAAATTTTAGAAAAGAGTAATGAAGAGTAAGAAGATCTGCTAAGACACTATAAAGATAAAGCTATAATAATTTGAAGAGCATAATACTAGTATATTCATAAATACACAGGCTAATTAATGGAATAGAATACTATGCCCAGAAATCTGTTATATGTGCTTCAAAGCAACAGGGAGAAAAGAGATTCATAAAGCAATAAAGAATGCCAACTCAAATAACTGGCCATTCAGAAAACAAGCATGGACTTCTCTGATGGTCCCAGGGTTAGGACTCCACACTTCTACTGAAGAGGATACGGGTTCAATTCCTAGTCAGGAACTAAGAAGCCACATGGTATGCCCAAAAAAGTCACTTATGTTTATATGTAACAGATCTATTATTGTTACTTTTAAATGAATTAATAAATATTTTTAAATTACTCACTTCAATTTCTAGTACACTAAACAGCAGATATACTCTACATAAACAAAAGCTCTCTAGGGTTCTCAATTTTTCAGAGTCTAAATCACCGCAGATGGTGAATGCAGCCATGAAATTAAAAGACACTTACTCCTTGAAAGGAAAGTTATGACCAAGATAGACAGCATATTAAAAAGCAGAGACATTACTTTGTCAACAAAGGTCCAGCTAGTCAAGGCTATGGTTTTTCCAGTGGTCATGTATGGAGATGAGAGCTGGACCATAAAGAAAGCTGAGCGCCAAAGAATTGATGCTTTTGAACTGTGGTGTTGGAGAAGACTCTTCAGAGTCCCTTGGACTGCAAGGAGATCCAACCAGTCCATCCTAAAGGAGATCAGTCCTGGGTATTCACTGGAAGGACTGATGTTGAAGCTGAAACTCCAATACTTTGGCCACCTGATGCAAAGAGCTGACTCATTTGAAAAGACCCTGATGCTGGGAAAGATTGAGGACAGGAGGAGAAGGGGATGACAGAGGATGAGATGGTTGGATGGCATCACTGACTCAATGGACATGAATTTGGGTAAACTCCAAGAGTTGGTGATGGATAGGCCTGGTGTGCTGTGGTTCACGGGGTTGCAGAGTCGGACACGACTGAGCCACTGAACTGAACTGAACTGAAAGATCAGAGGATTCAAGAACTTAAAGTACCAGAAGAAAACATGAAGGAATCTAAAATATGTAATTTCAGAATAGGTAAGACCTTTTAAGCAAGTCAACATAACCCCAAAGCTATAAAAGATTAAAATATTTAGCTATATAAAAATCTAAAGTTTCTGAATGGCAAAAATTTCATATATAAAGCCAAAAAAGAGATAATAAACTGGGAGAAAAACTTGTTAATTTCTTATATATGGGAACAGTTTTTATAAGAAAAAGATAAAAAATGGCTAATGAACATAAACAGACTAATTTACTCCAAAAAAATGGTATTTTCAATGATTTTTTTTTAACATGTGAAAAGATGCTCAAAAGCATTCATAGTAAATGAAATGCAAATTAAAACTAGAATGAAATATTACCTTTCTTCTACCAGGTTAGTAAGGATAAAAAAATTTGGACATGTGTGTGTGAGTAACCAGGTACATCGGAAAAGACCCTGATGCTGGGAAAGACTGAAGGCAAAAGGAGAAGAGGGTGGCAGAGGATGAGACGGTTACACAGCATCACTAATCCAATGGACATGAACTTGAGCAAACTCCACGAGACAGTGAAGGACAGGGAAGCATGGCTTGCTGCAGTCCATGGGGTCACAAAAAGTTAGACACAACTATGCAACTGAACAACACAACAACAATTAGGTACACACAGACATTATTGTTTAGGGGGTAATGTTAAAAGGCAACGTTAATTTCTATCAAAAGTTTAAATGTATGCACCCTTAGATTCAAGAATTTAACCTATACATACACGTATAATCACTACAGCATCATAATTGGCTAATTATGATAAAGCCAAAGGATAGAAAATAAAAAAGGATGAGTTTTATGAGTTGTATAAAGACCACTGTGATGGACAGCCACATGAAAAAAGCACCCTGCAGAAGTGTGTATGTCATGTTATAATTTGTGTATAAAAAGGAGGATACACACTTATATACTGAAAGAGATAGAAGAAATCAGTAATAGTTCTTCAGAGTAGAAAGTGGTACCATTTTATGCACTGTCTTTTCAGTAACAAAAATAAGTAAGATCACTGCTTCATACAGAATGCAATGTGTAGTCTGAATGTCATTAGGCTCTCAACTAAACACAGTTTACAAACAAACATTATAAAATGATTTAGAAACGCCATGGCTTAGAATTATCAGCATTTCCTCTCAATGCCCTTTCTTGCTTTATAAGTTGAATGATTTACATGCTGTAGTTTAGTAAAAAGGACAAAGAATAGTTTACTACTTATATTTACTGGAGAAAAAGATAATTGCCAGGTCTAAAACTGAGGCTTGAAGATTAAAAAATTTTTTAAATCCCCAAAGCAGTACATTAATTATATCACCCATTTCTAGATTTTAATGTTCATTTCCCTTTGTGTAATTCTCAATTTAATATCTTTTCTTCAGTGATATTTTAGCAGAACTAACCTTCAGATTATCTCTTAACAATTCCTAATGTCTGTGGGTAAGAGGCTGGTAAATACATATTTTTAAAACATCTTAAGTTAGCAACCTACTCTTACTGCTTAAATGTTTTAATTAAATTTATCATAACTGTATTAATAAGACATTCTCTTGAAGAACAGTTTCTCACCAAATCCTCAAATAGCAGTGAAAGTCACTCCGTGTCTGACTCTTTGTGACCCCATGGACTATACAGTCTATGGAATTCTCCAGGCCAGAATACTGGAGTGGGTAGCCTTTCCCTTCTCCAGGGGATCTTCCCAAGCCAGGGATGGAACCCAGGTCTCCCGCGTTGCAGGTGGATTCTTTACCAGCCGAGACACTAGGGAAGCTCAAGAATATTAGAGTGGGTAGCCTATCCCTTCTCCAGTGGATAGCAACGAACCTAAAATTATTAAGCAAAGATAGCTTTCTACTCATTAAAGCATAAATGATTTGTTTACCTGCTGATGCTAAGATGGTACAGTGCAGAGCATGTTTTAAGGCCTCTAATCTTTCACTTTCATGTACTATTGTCTTGTAAGAGAGTTCATTGTACCTTTGTGCAGCTTCAATGAATTTTCTTCTATAATCAAGAACACGTGCATAGCATACCTATAAGAGGGAAAACGTTTCAATTAGGGGGAAAAAATTAAAACGCAAAAGAAAAGAGAATTTCTAATGTATAACAACAGCATTTATCAGATATTCTGGAGCACCTTAATATTGTGGGATTCTCCAATACAAAATTAATTCCAAACCAGTTCATCAGTTACCTTATAATGTATCTGTAACTGTTCATTGGTTGATTCATTCTGAAGCAACGATGCTCGATTTATGTAAGCCTCTGCCTGGACTGGATCATCATCCTCCAGATATAGCCGAGCAATCTTCAGATAGGTCTCCAGTTTATAATCAACATTGTACTGTCTAGGCGATAACAGAAAGACACAAAATGACTCTTTCACCAAGAAAATTTTTAGGGGTGGTAGAAAATAAATTATTTTTTCCTGATATCTACACATATATTCTGTTACTATAAGGGACTCAAACTTTTTACTGCATTGAAAAAACACGGAGAAGCTAAAAAACATTTCCAAAGTAAATTTTACTGAATTTTCATTATTTTTGTCATTATTCATATTTATTTTAGCTTCTTCTAATCCTCAGATAATCTCACAAATCAAAGATCTTTAAAAAAATCTAAAAAGCCCAGTTCAAGGACATATCATGTACCACCACCAAAAGAACTATGGACATGTACATCCATTCTGGACAACAATTTGCCATTATGCTCTCCAACCATTCTTTGAATCCTTTAAAATGCATATACTCTTTACCTACTGTATTCTACCTCTAAAAAATAAATCCCCCAAAATCATGCATGTGCACACATATACCTGTCGCTTATACACATCTAGATGTGTATAAGAGACAGACTTGGCCCCAAGAAGGGTTTCAATCACAGGCTCCTTGTTCTGCAGCTCAGTGCGGATGGACATTATGACTAGGCCAATGTGGACCCTGGCCAGTGTGCCCCAGGGCTTTCCAAAGGCACCATGCATACCTGTCTGGAGCCTAGACTGGGGACAGCATGCTAGTCANCTGGCTAATTATGATAAAGCCAAAGGATAGAAAATAAAAAAGGATGAGTTTTATGAGTTGTATAAAGACCACTGTGATGGACAGCCACATGAAAAAAGCACCCTGCAGAAGTGTGTATGTCATGTTATAATTTGTGTATAAAAAGGAGGATACACACTTATATACTGAAAGAGATAGAAGAAATCAGTAATAGTTCTTCAGAGTAGAAAGTGGTACCATTTTATGCACTGTCTTTTCAGTAACAAAAATAAGTAAGATCACTGCTTCATACAGAATGCAATGTGTAGTCTGAATGTCATTAGGCTCTCAACTAAACACAGTTTACAAACAAACATTATAAAATGATTTAGAAACGCCATGGCTTAGAATTATCAGCATTTCCTCTCAATGCCCTTTCTTGCTTTATAAGTTGAATGATTTACATGCTGTAGTTTAGTAAAAAGGACAAAGAATAGTTTACTACTTATATTTACTGGAGAAAAAGATAATTGCCAGGTCTAAAACTGAGGCTTGAAGATTAAAAAATTTTTTAAATCCCCAAAGCAGTACATTAATTATATCACCCATTTCTAGATTTTAATGTTCATTTCCCTTTGTGTAATTCTCAATTTAATATCTTTTCTTCAGTGATATTTTAGCAGAACTAACCTTCAGATTATCTCTTAACAATTCCTACTGTCTGTGGGTAAGAGGCTGGTAAATACATATTTTTAAAACATCTTAAGTTAGCAACCTACTCTTACTGCTTAAATGTTTTAATTAAATTTATCATAACTGTATTAATAAGACATTCTCTTGAAGAACAGTTTCTCACCAAATCCTCAAATAGCAGTGAAAGTCACTCCGTGTCTGACTCTTTGTGACCCCATGGACTATACAGTCTATGGAATTCTCCAGGCCAGAATACTGGAGTGGGTAGCCTTTCCCTTCTCCAGGGGATCTTNTTATCGTAACTGTATTAATAAGACATTCTCTTGAAGAACAGTTTCTCACCAAATCCTCAAATAGCAGTGAAAGTCACTCCGTGTCTGACTCTTTGTGACCCCATGGACTATACAGTCTATGGAATTCTCCAGGCCAGAATACTGGAGTGGGTAGCCTTTCCCTTCTCCAGGGGATCTTCCCAAGCCAGGGATGGAACCCAGGTCTCCCGCGTTGCAGGTGGATTCTTTACCAGCCGAGACACTAGGGAAGCTCAAGAATATTAGAGTGGGTAGCCTATCCCTTCTCCAGTGGATAGCAACGAACCTAAAATTATTAAGCAAAGATAGCTTTCTACTCATTAAAGCATAAATGATTTGTTTACCTGCTGATGCTAAGATGGTACAGTGCAGAGCATGTTTTAAGGCCTCTAATCTTTCACTTTCATGTACTATTGTCTTGTAAGAGAGTTCATTGTACCTTTGTGCAGCTTCAATGAATTTTCTTCTATAATCAAGAACACGTGCATAGCATACCTATAAGAGGGAAAACGTTTCAATTAGGGGGAAAAAATTAAAACGCAAAAGAAAAGAGAATTTCTAATGTATAACAACAGCATTTATCAGATATTCTGGAGCACCTTAATATTGTGGGATTCTCCAATACAAAATTAATTCCAAACCAGTTCATCAGTTACCTTATAATGTATCTGTAACTGTTCATTGGTTGATTCATTCTGAAGCAACGATGCTCGATTTATGTAAGCCTCTGCCTGGACTGGATCATCATCCTCCAGATATAGCCGAGCAATCTTCAGATAGGTCTCCAGTTTATAATCAACATTGTACTGTCTAGGCGATAACAGAAAGACACAAAATGACTCTTTCACCAAGAAAATTTTTAGGGGTGGTAGAAAATAAATTATTTTTTCCTGATATCTACACATATATTCTGTTACTATAAGGGACTCAAACTTTTTACTGCATTGAAAAAACACGGAGAAGCTAAAAAACATTTCCAAAGTAAATTTTACTGAATTTTCATTATTTTTGTCATTATTCATATTTATTTTAGCTTCTTCTAATCCTCAGATAATCTCACAAATCAAAGATCTTTAAAAAAATCTAAAAAGCCCAGTTCAAGGACATATCATGTACCACCACCAAAAGAACTATGGACATGTACATCCATTCTGGACAACAATTTGCCATTATGCTCTCCAACCATTCTTTGAATCCTTTAAAATGCATATACTCTTTACCTACTGTATTCTACCTCTAAAAAATAAATCCCCCCAAATCATGCATGTGCACACATATACATGTAGAGAATATTCATTTGTAAAGGTATTTATAAATATCCGTAATAGGAAAAAAATGGAAATCACCCATAATGGTATTTATGGTAATTAATTAAGTTGCAATATATAAAGATGACAGACACTACACAATCACATATATATNAAATCCCCCAAAATCATGCATGTGCACACATATACATGTAGAGAATATTCATTTGTAAAGTTATTTATAAATATCCGTAATAGGAAAAAAATGGAAATCACCCATATTGGTATTTATGGTAATTAATTAAGTTGCAATATATAAAGATGACAGACACTACACAATCACATATATATAAAATAATTATATACAGTGTCATTATAATAATTATTTCTGATAAGTCATAAGTTTTCAGTAAATGAAAAAAAAGGATAAAAAAGTACATAAAAACACTATCAAAATGTATTTCTATATACATACATCAAGAGAGGAATCGCAATTATATCTTGGGAGTGATAATACAGGTAGTTTTCATTTTTCTTCTTATGCCAAAGGTCACATTTATACGCAAGAAATGCATAACTGAAGACCTTATATAATTCAAAACTCAATAATTCAAGATTTACCCTCACAGAAAAGTTAATTCTACTTATCACCAAAAGTGGTGATACCATGTGGCAAGAACAGAGTTTACAATTGACTTGGCCCTAACTTTGAAACTAATTCTTCAAAAAATTTTATATCAATTCAAAATTTTCCATAAGTCATATATTATTAATATTTTCTATTATCTCCATTCACAACTCATATTTACATCAGTTCAGTTCAGTCGCTCAGTCGTGTCCGACTCTTTGCAACCCCATGAATCGCAGCACGCCAGGCCTCCCTGTCCATCACCNGGCATTGCCTTTCTTTGGAATTGGAATGAAAACTGACCTTTTCCAGTCCTGTGGCCACTACTGAGTCTTTCAACTTTGCTGGCATATTGAGTGCAGCACTTTCACAGCATCATCTTTCAGGATTTGAAGCACCTCAATTGGAATTCCATCACCTCCACTAGCTTTGGTCATAGCGATGCTTTCTAAGGCCCACTTGACTTCACATTCCAGGATGTCTGGCTCTAGACTAGTGACCACACCATCATGATTATCTGGGCTGTGAAGATCTTTTTTGTACAGTTCTGTGTATTCTTGCCACCTCTTCTTAATATCTTCTGCTTCTGTTAGGTATATTGCTATAAACAGCACTGTATTTTTCTGCGTTTTCATTTCTTATGCCAAGTATACCTATTATATCTATTACTTTCATAATCAGAAAGAATCCTTTTTTAGGGAAACAAGCTCTCAATAATTTATCCAAATCACTTTAACTTGTTTAGAAAACCACAGAAATTTCAGTTCTTGGTATTCTCACACATAATGTTACAGTACTCTCATAATGTTAATAATCACCACTGCAAAGAATAGTATCTGTATTTACGTCAACTACCAATGAAAGTAAATCATTTGCTCGGTACTAATGAGACATTGCTCCAGACAGCATAAGACCAGAGCGATTAAGAAAGCCCCCAGCCTTTTCAGAGGCTTCCATGGAGATCCAGAGGGTAAAGAATCTGCCTACAACGCAGGAGACCTAAGTTCGATCCATGGGTCAGGAAGACCCCCTGGAGAAGGGAATAGCAACCTGTTCCAGTATTCATGCCTGGAGAATTCTATGGACAGAGGAGCCTGGCGGGCTTCAGTCTATAGGGTTACAAAGAGTCAGACACAACTGAGAAACTAACACTTTTAACTTTTTCAGCCTTTTCAAACTATCAAAGGAAAAACCTGAATTAACAAGAAGCCCTAGAAAACAAAATTCAACATCTATATATAAAGGCATTTTTATATACTGACTGCTTTTTCAAAGGGCATCATTTCACACAAAAGGCAAGATATCTGAAGTAGTTATTTGCCTTTTAATCACAAATACTAAGGAAGACAAAATAAGAATCCCTTATTCACCTGGCAAAAGAGCAGAGAAATAACTGAAAATATTTTTTGTCATTTAGTCAGTATTTTTATGGTTGCCAACTGAAAAGGAAGTATGTTCAATAATACAACCAAGAGTTTCACAACTTTCATCTTTCTTGTACAATATAAAGAACTATAAATTTTTTTAGAATCACATCAAAGGCAAGATTGGCTGAGTAAGAGTTACAAACTATCATCTTAATTTTTCTAATCGTTCTTCCATCTCATTTTCTCTAGTATCTCAAACCCAAAAATCCACTGAACTCACTGTGACCCCAAACCACTGATCCTATTACATTGTTACTGTATTTTTCTCCTTAAAAGCCTCACTCTCCTCCTGACCTCACTTGACCCCTATGGGCCAATCATTACAGTCACTGAATTGCAAATGCACTCGTCTGCCTTGTTCCTCTCATGCTGTTGTACTTGTTGGGCAAAATCAAAATGCTGGTTAAATCGGAGAGTTCATCCACTCCTTTCTTCCAACCACGCAGCTGAACGCCGATGGAGAAAAGGACCCGACCAATCTGCCAGATCTCATTTTACAGACTGCGACTGTTAAACGAGCCTTAAGGCTGCCAAGTATACTGTACGCCTTTAGTCTATTTACTATCCCACGCTCCTGGCGAATTTTTCTGATGTTCTTGTATCTCTTCACCCTCACTACTCCCACTCCTGTCAGCTGATGACTCTGATTCCAACTTCACTAAGAACACTGAAATAATCAAAGAGCACTTACACAAGCTGCACCACCGTATTACTAACCTCTGCACCGTGAACTCCGTGTTCCTGGCTGTTAGGGTAGATCACTGGGGACTAGTCTGCCCACCAGGGACTATTGGGCAATGTCTCCATTTTTGATAGCCACACCTAGGAGCAGTGGCGCCACTGGCATCCAGTGAGTAGAGGCCCCTGGTGCTGCTACGTGTCTGCGTATACCTAGCACAGCCTCCGCAACAGGGAACTATCCAATCTAAAGTGCCAACAGCGCCAAGGTTGAACTAAATTCCATTTATATACCAAAACTCTGCCAAGTATGAACTATCTGCTGGCCTATCTGAAGCCTATCCCTCCACTGGATTCCTTCCCCTCTCCTCTACTCCTGCAAGAATCTCCTCCATTACTCCCCAGGATCAGAGTTTTGCCTTCCACTGAATCATAAAAGAAAAAAAACAATCTCTACCTAAAAGGTCTACTGTCATCTTCTGCCCTACTTCTCTGCTCCCTTTTATGAACACTTCCCCGAGGACTTGCCCAGGCTCATCAGCTCCAATTCTTCTCTTCCCTCCCTTGTAAACAACTCCAGTTGGGCTTTCGCTCTCACCATTTCACCAAACCAGCTTCCATCAAGGCCACCAATGATCTCCACATCACTCACTCTTATGGTTAACCTTTAATTCCTCATCTTATGTAACCATCAACACCACACTGATCACTTGCTCCTTGCTGATACACTTTCCTCGTTTGGCTCCGCAGATACCACACTCCACATTCTCCTGGTTTCCCTCTTACCTCAACAGACAATCCTCACCTGCTACATCTCCCTCCTCCCCTGACCTCTTAATGTCAGAATACCCAGTACTCAGTCCCCTTCTCTACCTATATGCCCTGCCTCGGAGATCTCATCCAGTCTACTGGCTTTAAATTCCATTTATATACCAATGGTTCCCACAGGCGTCAATACATCTCTAGTCCAGACCTCTCTTCTAAACTCCAGACTAACAAATTCAACTCTCTACTAGGTATTTCTACTTGGTTATCACGTGTCCAAAACAGAACTCTTGATCTTCCCTCAAAACCTATTCTTTTCCATTTAGTAGATGGCAACTCTGTTTTTCCAGTTGTTCAAACCAAAACTCAGGACTTCTCTTGGCTCTTTTTCTTATATCCAAGCTGTCAAGAAATCCTTAGCTTTACCTTAAAAACATATTCAAAGTCCAACATTTCTCACAATCTCTGTCTCACCTGCAGTAGTGCATAAGCCTCTCAGCTAATGTCCCTACTTCTATCACTGCATGCCTACAGTTCATTCTCACCCCAGTAGTTAGAATGACTCTAAAATATGCCACGCACTTCCCTCAGGGTCCAGGGATTAAGAATCCATCCCCCAACGCACGGGACGGGGGTCTGATCCCTGGTCAGGGAACTATCCCACATGCTGTGGGGCAACTAAGCCCGTGCAACGTAACTACGGAGCCCACGTATCACAACCAGAGAAGCCCAGACGCCACAACAAAGAGCCTGAGTGCCACGACTAAGACTTGACGCGGCCAAGTAAACAAACGTTTTTTTTAAAAATGAAATATGACTCAGATCACGTCAGTCCTCTGTACAAAATCCCTCAAAGGCTTTTCATAGTTTCACTTAGAAAAATGCCAAAGGCCTGACTGACAAGGCTCCACGTACTCTGGTCCCCAGTCCTCTCTGATCTCACCCTCTGTCATGTTCCCCTTTGCTCACTCCACCCACAGTGGTCTCCTTGGTCTTCTTAAAACACTCTGAGTAAGCTCCCGTCTCACAGCCTTTGCACTAGCCATCCTCTCCAAGAGGATCTATCGATACTTTCTCTCAGGGAGCACACAGCCACTCCATTACCCCCTTCAAGTGTTTAGAAAGGTGCCATCAGGGCCACCCTACCACTCTAATCACCCTGTTTAGTAACACATCCCGCCCCCCACTTTATCCCCTTTCTCCATAGCCCTTATCACCTTCTAACATGGGACACAATTTATCTATTTATTCATTAAATTGTTCATTATCTGTTTCCTGTACTAAAATGGAAGAAAAAAGTAAGTGAACAGTTATACATATCCATCCAATATCCACTATTTACTATACTTTTGTCCTGTTTCCAAAGGAATTCCCACCAACACTTGGGCTGCATTTCTCCAATCTTCTTCTTTTTCATATATGGATGCAAGATGCTGTCTTATGGAAGCAACCTGAAATAGGAAGTATATGGGTTAAATTATTTCCATTGATATTAGTAACTACTTAAAATAAATAGAATGATAATCTATCATGACAATGCTCTTATTCCACACACTCTATAGGCAAGTAAATAGTAAAAGTTTACCTAGACTACCCAAATTTCTTTTGTGAACTTTGCAGTCATAAAATATCAAAACAGTGAATTAACACATTTCTGTAATGTGGATTATGGCAATAATTTAAATATTAAGTTTTGCTTTTGTGTCACTGCACATATAATGCTGGAGTTCTCCTATGTTCTCAGCCTATTTAACAATTTATTGATTTTTAAAAATAATCTAGGGCTTCCCTCGAAGTCTGGTGGTAAAGAATCTGCCTGCCAATGCAGGAGACACAGGTTTGATCCCTGGATCAGGAAGAATTCCACTTCCTGAGGAGCAACGAAGCCCATGAGCCGCCAACTACTGAGCCTGTGTGCCGAGAGTTTGCACTCTGCAACGAGAGGCCACTGCGATGAGTAGTCCTCACGTTGCAGCCAGAGAGTAGCCCCCAGTCTCCACTACAGAAAAGCCTGCCCAGGAACAAAGACCCAGCACAGTCCTAAATAAAGACATAAATGACTTTCAAAAATAAATAATCTAAAAAGTAATATTTGGTTCATAAAAGCAAATTATAGTATATAAGCAAATGTCAGCTGGACTTAAAGTATCATAATACTTATTTGATCTTATATTGTAAAATGCTGTTTGGCACACTATTTTGTAGAAATAAAATTGAATGATTATCTCCTTTAAAAATTTAATGGTATCTCTCAAAATAATTGCTGCTATCTCAGGTTTAAAAATCACCACTCTTAATAGCCAATATTTTACAATATTAACTATAAATGGGATATAACCTGTAAAACTTGTGAATCACTCTACCATACACCTGAAATTATAATCAACAATACTTTTTAAAAAAGAAAACATAATAAACAAATTCCTAAAAATAAAACAAAAATCACTGCTCTAGATATTTACCTGCTCCTCAAATGAAATGACTCTAGGCTGGATCTTTTCCAAGGTAAAATGATAGATTTCTTTGGCTGTACTATCAGGCAGGTTAGGGAGATGGGTGCAGAAATCAGTCAGCAACTGGCGAGAGATCACGAGGCTGACATTCTCATTTACCACTTGTTAAAAAAAAAAGTAAAGGATAAGAAAAACATGAATAACCTGTATATTTTCACTAAGCAATCAATTTTCACCTAAAATTAATACTAAAATATATTAGTGTACCTTTCAAAGCATTACCTACTGATCTCCATACTCCTATGACCTTATATTACAGAACCAGTTTTTCTTATTCTGAATTATTTGATCACTTAACAACTGCACCAAAACATTAAAAATACCTAGTGCCACCTGGGAAGCACTTTAAATACCACAACTTTTCTAAGAATCAAAAATGGCTGAGAAAAAGTTAACAGTTGAGAATTTTATGTTATTCCTTTCTCTTCTTTTGGATTTCCTTGGTGGCTCAGACGGTAAAGCGTCTGTCTACAATGCAGGAGACCCAGGTTCGATCGCTGGGTTGGGAAGATCCCCTGGAGAAGGAAATGGCAATCCACTCCAGTACTATTGCCTAGAAAATCCCATGGACAGAGGAGCCTGGTAGGCTACAGTCCATGGGGTCGCAAAGAGTCGGACACTTTAAATACCACAACTTTTCTAAGAATCAGAAATAGCTGAGAAAAAGTTAATAGTTGAGAATTTTATATTATTCCTTTCTCTTTATATTTCTACAAAGCGAAGGCACAGAAATACCTATATTTTCATTTACATTCTTATATCCCACCTAGCTACAGAAAAAAAAAGTTAGAGAAGAAACAGTGAAACAATTTTTATTCAGTTTAAATAAAGTGAGTAGAGATAGTTACTGCCACTTGTACTTTACCAACGAAAATAACAAATAAGAACTTAGGTCAGTACTAGGAAATTTCCTGGTTGTCCAGTGGTCAGGCAGCCATGATTTCACAGGAGTGGGCATGGGTTTGATCCCTGTCAATGAACTAAGATCCATATGCTGAACTAAGATCCTGTATGCTGCATGGTGAAGCCAAAAAAGAAAAGAATAAAAAAATTTTAATAAATAGAGGCTTAAAAATATTTTTAAAAAAATAAAGTCACTTTCTACTATAAAAAAAAGAGCTTAGGTCACCACCAGATGTATGGGTGGGTTTCCCTGGTGGCTCAGAGGTAAAGAATCTGCCTGCCAATGCAGGAGACGCAGGTTTGAGCCTTGAGTCGGGAAGATCCCCTGGAGAAGGAAATGGCAACCCACTCTAGTATTCTTGCTTGGAGAATCCCCTGGACAGAGGAGCCTGGAGGGTTACAGTTCACGGGGTTGCAAAGAGTTGGACAGGACTTACTGACAAAACAACAAGATGTATAAACATATTTTATGCCATTGCCTGTAAACATTTATGCTGTATTATTATATATGATCAAGGATAAAAACTCTGAAGCCACACTGCTTACAAACCCTCCTGATTACATGCCCTCAGGCAAGAGACCTATTTCCCTGTGCTTCTCTTTCCTCTTTTGTGAAGTTAGGTTCACAGAAGAAGAAACCTGTGAAGAAGGTTGCTGTGAAACTTAAATGCAGTTTACCTAAAGCGCTTTAAGCAATACCTGGCACATATCACTCAACAAATGTCAGTTATTATTATCACTTTAATTACATTTTTAAAAGATGCATAGTGTTTGTAAACCACTCCTTAGATAAACTAAGTTTAAATCAGTAGTTACTAGGGAAATAAATGATGGTTCAAAAACTATTCAGCTGATGCAAATGATTGTAACAGTAGACTGCTTTTATTTTTGGTGGTTCACTGGATTCAAAGTTTACAAAAAGCACTACTCTTTTACTACTAAATGCAGCGGTCTTTGAAAAGCTATGAGTTTTTCTGAAACCACTGCCAGTTTGTTTCACATTGCAGGCCCGAGTTATCTGAGGCAGTAACCGACAGGCTGTGTAACTTATCGGTTTACAGTGTATTAACTGGAATTGGATGATACCGGATATGACGGAGAACAGTTTCATTACAAATGCCATCAGGCACCTGTAACTGTTAGAAGTCTACGCTCTGCCACAGACTAACGAAATGTCCTTGGGGAAAAAAATCACTTAATCCTGAGACTCATTTTATAATATATTATATAGGGCTAACGAAGACTCTCGAAAGTCCCTTGGACTGCAAGGAGATTCAACCAGTCCATTCTGAAGGAGATCAGCCCTGGGATTTCTTTAGAGGGAATGATGATGAAGCTGAAACTCCAGTACTTTGGCCACCTCATGCGAAGAGTTGACTCACTGGAAAAGATTCTGATGCTGGGAGGGATTAGGGGCAGGAGGAGAAGGGGACGACAGAGGATGAGATGGCTGGATGGTGTCACCGACTAGATGGATGTGAGTTTGAGTGAACTCAGGGAGTTGGTGATGGACAGGGAGGCCTGGCGTGCTGCAATTCATGGGGTCGCAAAGAGTCGGACATGACTGAGCGACTGAACTGAACTGAACTCACACCTATATTGTTAATCACAGGGTTACAAAACAGAGCCTGTGTGATGCCTGTGTGTGAAAGCACACTGTAACTGTAAAGCACTATCAAGTATCATTAATATTGTGAACTCAGAATAAATTCCAGCCTGAATTCTGATTAATTTTCAAAATAAGTGGGTATGTTTGAAGTAATGGAAATTTCTAGTTCCCATTCAAAAGAAATGTACTTAACAACAGCTAATTCTTCTCTAGCACTTATCATATGCCAGGTACTGTTGTAAGCACTTTATTATGGATGTTAACTCATTTAATTTTCCAACAGTTCTACAGGGTAGTTATCATATCCCCATTTTATGGACAAGGAAATAAGGAGGCATAGAGAAGTTATACAATCTACCCAAGATCACACAGCTAATAAAATAGCAGACCAGGATTTGAATCCAGACTATTCTGTCATTTGCTATACTGCTTCTCATCAGTTATTATATTAATAAGTATGCAAAACCATAAATGTAAACGTAACAACATCTTCACAGTTCATTGAAAAACAAATACCAAGTGGCATGTAGTTTAAATTCTAAAATCAATCAAGCTCAATGCATATTTCATTTACTCACAATGTAAATTGTCTTGACAATTTAATCTAAAACAAGGCTTGAGCAAGCTTTTAAGTCTTAACTTGGTAATATAAGGCAAACATGGAATTTTTCTTCCACTTACTTGATTCCACAAAAGCTTTTAAAGCTTCTAGTTGTTCTGCCCCAGATAACTGAATGGCTTTTTCCAGGATCTGACGATACCTAAAATAATACAGAAAAAAAATGTGTGTTTAGAAGTCACCTATATAGACTATGGGCTTTCCAGGTGGCTCACTAATAAAGAATCTGTCTGCCAATGCAAGAGATGCAGGACACACGAGTTTGATTGCTGGCTCAGGAAGATCCCCTGGAGGAGGAAATGGCAGTCCACTCCAACATTTTGCCTAAATAATTCCACGGATAGAGGAGCCTGGAGGGCTGCAGTCCATGGGGTTGCAAACTGAGCAACTGAGGATGAACAGATAATCTAATACTAACTTTGATGTTTATTTCTATTTACCCTGGTTTCTTTCACTGTGCTCTAGTTGGTGGCTTTCTTTACAGCAGTACATTACAGATTTTTTTTAAGTTTTCAGTCCATCATAAGAAACATTAAATCTATAATTCAAAGTGCCACTTCTAGTTTCCTTTACAGTACACCACAATTTCAATTTTTAAAGTTTTCGTGTCCATCACAGAAAGACTAAATCTAAGTTACTGGATCTAAGATGCCGCTTTTTCTTTACAGTTTCAGTTCTGAATTTAAAACATCAATTTTCTTTTAAGTGCCTCAAAAGGTAAACTATATATCCTTCACTCATGTACGCACAAGGACATTATCTGAAGTGACCCAGAACCTTTTCCTTACGGCCCTAATGAATATAGGATTACCAACAACAGGGTGATGTTGACTAGGCAATGAAGCCAAATACTAGAGATCAAGTGTCTTAGTGTGTACAGAACACACCCCACCAAGCCAAATGTACTGACTGAACGTCCTTCATGCTGTCAGGCAGTGCCTGTTAGTTCTTTACTTACATTCGCTTCTAACAACTATTCTAATATTCATGATCACAAAAATTCAAAGCAGCATTCTAAAAATGAGGGGGAAACGCTAAAAACAAGACTGATAAGAATTATTAAGTGATAGCAAATTGCTTCCTAACCTGTCAACTCCATCAGGACAAGGATTTTTTGTTTCATTTACTCCTATGTGGAGGAGGGCATGGCAACCCACTGCAATATTCTTGCCTGGAGAATCCCCATGGACAGAGGAGCCTGGCAGGCTATAGTCCATGGGGTCACAGAGGGTCAAACATGACTGAGTGACTAAGTATAGCACATATAATGCCTAGAACAGTACTTGGCACATCATAAGCACTCAAAGATACAACGGTATTAAAACATTTTATTTCTTAAATTGAGTGGTTGATACATAGGTATTATGCTATTCTTAATCCTCTTTATTTGTCTCAATCATGATATTTATTAAAAGCATTCATTAATGCTTTTTAAAAACCTAATTGCAATTATTCAAAACAGTATCCAGAATATAGTTAAGAAACAAAAACACACAAATAGGACCCAAATTCTTTCAAATTTATGACTTGTAGTTGTAAGGCACATCCTCAAGCTACAGTTCAGCGCTCACTGATTCTCATCTGATATTCTCACAAGCTTGACTGTATGATTTCCCAAAACTGCAATGAATCAAACTGGCTTTGTAAAGCAGGTATACTGACAGAAAAGACAGCCAACTCCAAAAGGAAAAGTCAAACTAGTCTAAGAAAGAAAGGAAATATTATCAAGCTTTAAAATAAAAATTGCTAAATTTGAGGGATAAAAATACAGTCATCTAATAATTTATTCAGATGGAATCTCATTTTCAGGAGTTCCCTGGTACCCTATTAGTTAGAATTCCAGGCTTTCACTGCCATGGTCCGGGGTTCAANGTCTAAGAAAGAAAGGAAATATTATCAAGCTTTAAAATAAAAACTGCTAAATTTGAGGGATAAAAATACAGTCATCTAATAATTTATTCAGATGGAATCTCATTTTCAGGAGTTCCCTGGTGCCCTATTAGTTAGAATTCCAGGCTTTCACTGCCATGGTCCGGGGTTCAAACCCTGGTCAAGGAACTGAGATCCCACACACACAAAATCTCATTCTCTCTCTCTGTATATATACATATACACACACTCATATGCACATATTTTTTTTCCTCTCTACATTTATACATACACTTTATTGCCCTGGGCATGATTTTAGTTAATACATTCATTGGTTTATGATTTCTTTTTTAGGTTAGCTTATTTTTCATAAAAATTAAATCAAGACTATGGCTAAACCCTCTTATTCTTAAATCCCAGTTTTACTAATATATTCAAAGATGACAATGTCTCACTTATAAAAATTTGCTAAT
The DNA here is from genome assembly GCA_006410675.1 of Oreotragus oreotragus. NCBI lineage: Eukaryota > Metazoa > Chordata > Mammalia > Artiodactyla > Bovidae > Oreotragus > Oreotragus oreotragus. Next base: position 468,573 of record SJYX01008694.1, on the reverse strand, counting down.
AACTTAAGTTTTAATTTACAGTTTCACAACTTATCAATCAACTCATCTATACTGGGAACATAAAAAAATTTTTTAAAAATCTAAAACAATGGAAAGATGGAAAAGTGCCTGAAGTGGAGTGGTACATGACAAGTACCATATATTTTTCCTTAAAAAAAAAAATACTATGGAGGAAAAGAAATTTAGTTAATTAAGGCAACTTGTATCTGTCGCATGCATTTANTTTGAGGGATAAAAATACAGTCATCTAATAATTTATTCAGATGGAATGAGTAAAAGTCCTCAAGGGACCATGGGATAATCAATCTTAAGGTCCGAAAGTGACGGTACCAGGCCCCAAGTTAGGGACCAGTTCCTTGACTCTAGGGTGTGTGTTTTTTAGAGTAAGAGAGAGAGACATATATATGTATATGTGTGTGAGTATACGTGTATAAAAAAAGCCTCTCTACATTTATACATACACTTTATTGCCCTGGGCATGATTTTAGTTAATACATTCATTGGTTTATGATTTCTTTTTTAGGTTAGCTTATTTTTCATAAAAATTAAATCAAGACTATGGCTAAACCCTCTTATTCTTAAATCCCAGTTTTACTAATATATTCAAAGATGACAATGTCTCACTTATAAAAATTTGCTAATAACTTAAGTTTTAATGTACAGTTTCACAACTTATCAATCAACTCATCTATATTGGGAACATCAAAAAATTTTTTAAAAATCTAAAACAATGGAAAGATGGAAAAATGCCTGAAGTGGAGTGGTACATGACAAGCACCATATATTTTTCCTTAAAAAAAAATACTATGGAGGAAAAGAAATTTAGTTAATTAAGGCAACTTGTATCTGTCGCATGCATTTATCATCAACAAATGTTTATCAAGCACCTATCACATATGTGAATTAAAGTTCAGTATATCAATTTCTGATTTCTTGGCACTTGAAGGGATTTGGTGGTCAATAAAACACACACACATAAAAATGTACCACAGTCACTATATATGCTCAAAATGAGTCTAAAAGGTATGTATTCACAGATCTTTCTGTTTATAATACTGATGAACTAGAGATTAGACCACATTGACCTCCAAAAAAACATAGAAACTTGAAAGAAATGAAAAAAAAAAAGTTTAACGGCATAAAATCCTAACAAGGAAGGGTAATCAGAAGCGCCTAAGGGCACGAAGAGGCTCACAGTTTCTGCCTGAAAGCATCTGTGATTGTGGAAGGATGCCTGAGAGGCAGAGGTGCGCCTCGGGGGAGAGGGGGTGGGCTGGCTCTGGGGGGTTCTGCTGTCTGCTGGAAACACGGCAAGCTGCAATTTCTGGCCAACTAATAAAAACTAGGGGTCTGAGGGGTTTTATGTGCCAGAGGAGGAAACACTTGCCCTTTGGAAGGTTACAAATTCTATTCTAAGGATCATCTGGTAGGAAGACCGGTAAATCCAGAAACCTTGGTCCTAGACTCCTACCACTGTTAGGTACCTGGCAGAAGGAAACGAAATTCCTCCCTGAAAGGTAATATCATAGGCCTCCAGTTGTTTCTAAAAATACATTTAAAAATAATTTGCCCAACAACAAACATTACAAGGCATATGACAATATTAATAATATGCTCAGATGCTCAGGCATGTCCGACTCTTTGTGACCCCACAGACTGCATGCAGCCAGCCCACCAGACTCCCCAGTCCATGGGGTTTTCCAGGCAAAGATACTGGAGTGGGCTGCCATTTCCTTCTCCAGCAGATCTTCCCGACCCAGGGATCGAACCTAGGTCTCCTGTACTGCAGGCAGATTCTTTACCAATTAAGCCATCAGGGAAACCACTAAGACAATATTACCTGGAATCAACAAAAACAATAGACAACAGCAAAAAACAGGGACTCCAGACACTGGTGTTATCAGAAAGACTGAAACACACTTATGCTTATCAAGTTTATAGAGAAAAAGACAAGCTTTTAAAGTTTCAGCAAGAAACTCAGTTCAGTTCAGTTGCTCAGTTGTGCCTGCCTCTTTGAGTGAGTGAGTGAGTGAAGTCGCTCAGTCGTGTCCGACTCTTTGCGACCCCGTGGACTGTAGCCCACCAGGCTCCTCTGTCCATGGGATTCTCCAGGCAAGAATACTGGAGTGGGTTGCCATCTCCGTCTCCAGGGGATCTTCCCGACCCAGGGATCGAACCCAGGTCTCCTGCATTGCAGGCAGATGCTTTAACCTCTGATGCAACCCCATGAACCACAGCACACCAGTCCTCCTTGTCCATAATCAACTCCCGGAGTACACTCAAACCCATGTCCATTGAGTCAGTGATGCCATCCAACCATCTCATTCTCTGTCGTCCCCTTCTCTTGCCATCAATCTTTCCCAAAACCTTGCTTCTATCACCAGTCCCATCCACAACTGGGTGTTGTTTTTGCTTTGACTCCATCCCTTCATTCTTTCTGGAGCTATTTCTCCACTGAACTCCAGCAGCATATTGGGCACCTACCGACCTGGGGAGTTCATCTTTTGGTGTCCTATCTTTTTGCCTTTTTATATTGTCCATGGGGTTCTCAAGGCAAGAATGCTGAAGTGGTTTGCCATTCCCTTCTCCAGTGGACCACATTCTGTCAGACCTCTCCACCATGACCCGCCGGTCTTGGGTGGCTCCACACGGCATGGCTTAGTTTCATTGAGTTAGACAAGGCTGTGGTCCGTGTGATCAGATTGGCTAGTTGTCTTTATAAAAAGTTCATTTGAAAAAAAAAGAATCACCAAAACTACGTAACTAAGAAGTAATGTCACCAAAACTTAAAAACTCAGTTGAGTTCTTCCCAGCGGACTAGACACTGTTGAAGAACTGGTAAACTAGAAAGCAGGTTGGAAGAACTTATCCAGAATAAAGCACTGAAATGGCAAGTAGAGAAGACAGAGTAAAGGGCAGAGGGATCACAGTAAGACGGCCTGACAAGGGTTTCCCCGGGGTCCTAGAGGAGAAAACAGAATGTGATAGAGGCAACATTCACAGAAAGCGAGCTGAAAAACCTCTAAGACAATGAAATAATCCAATCCTTTGATTCAAGAAACACAAGGTAGCTTAACCAGGATAATGCCACAGAGCATTTACAAAAATTGGCCCCAAATCTTTTACTCTCTGTATGTGCCTTTGCAATGTGATTTTTTGTAGGTCTTTGCATCAAGAGGTAGAGTTTATCTCCCCACCCTCTGATCTGGGCTTGTTTTGACCAATAGAAGGCAGTGGAAGTAACATGCCTGTTCCAAGCACAGACTTCAAGAGAATTTGTGTTTATCTTTATCTCCTGGAACCTGACTTTGCCACATGAATTAGTCCAGGCCAACTTACTGGATGGGGCTTCCCTGGTGGCTCAGATGGTAAAGAATCTGCCTGCAATGGAAAAGAACGGCTACCCACTTCAGTATGCTTGCCTGGAGAATTCCATGGACAGAGGAGCCTGGCGGGCTGCAGCCCATGGGGTTACATAGAGTTGGACCCAACTGAGCAACTTGCACTTGCACAATCTTTTAGATAATAAGGTTAAGTAGACTAGTCAGCGCCACTGCCCCAGCCAACACAGAGAAGCAGAGTTGCCTACCTGATCTGATGCACAGGAGCCCCTGTGGAACCAAGACCATGTGGAGTAGGGAAGAATCAACCAGCTGGGCCCAGCTCAAACTGCCAATCAACGCAACTATGAGCTAAATAAATGACTCTTGTTTTAAGCCACAAAGTTCTGGGGTGGTTTATTTCACAGCAAAACTTAATTGACAAAACTTAATTTGATTTTTGAGCAAAATCAAATCCACACACTCATCATAATGAAGTTGCTCAAAATTAAAGACAAAATCTTACAGCTAACCATTAATATAATTTAGAAGAGAAATAATTTTCTAATGAGGTTGATCTGTAAGCATTTTAAATATCTGAACTTAGTGGTTAGTGGGAAACATGGGAGAAGAAGATATCCCAGGGAAAAAAAAAAAAAAAAATCAATATCTGAAAAGGCGTCCAGTTTGCTGAAAATATAAAACCAAAAGGTAGGTGTATTTCAAATTAAGGGCATTGAGCCAAGCAGACTGTATTCTGGCTTTGTCACTAGCTATGTGACCTCGGAGCAAAGGATTTCACCTGTTTTCTCATATGTAATGTAAATAATATCTGGGGCTTCCCTGGTGACTCAGATGGTACAGAATCTGCCTGTAATGCAGGTGACCTGGGTTCAATTCCTTGGTCGGGAAGACCCTCCAGAGAAGGGGATGGCTACCCACTCTAGTATTCTTGCCTGGAAATTTCAAGGACAGAGGAGCCTGGCGGGCTCCAGTCCATGGGCCACAAAGCGTCAGACACGACTGAGCGACCACCACCACCATCACCAATGTAAATAATATCATTTACTGTTTAAGACTGAAATGTAATTAAAGTTATGCTTGGCATATGGCAAACACTAGACTTTACAGAATGCCTCTCTGCAGATGTGAATAACTGAAATTTGTATGTGGGAACAACAGAGAACCAGAGAATCTGCATTGGAAGGGGTCTTTGAGGCTCTGTAACCTGCCTGTGGGGCATGTGTGTGTATCATGTATGTAATATGTGTGTGTGTGATCTGTCATGGACAGAGGACTCTGGCGGGCTACAGTGCACACGATCGCAGAGAGTTGGACATGACTGAGCGTATTTTTTGACAATCTATTCTATTGTATTATCAGAAAGCTCTGATCCAAAATCTCCCTCTGTGAGGCAGAAAAGTCTATTTTCTTTTCTGCAAAACAACCTTTTTTATAGTCATGGCAACTGAGAGAGCCCCCATTCTCTTCTTTCTCCAGGTTAAAGTTTTTTTGTAAAATGAAATGTTTAGATTTCAAAGGCCTGATATCTTCCTCTGGGTACCCTCCATCCCACAGAACTGGGGGTGGGGTGGGCAGGGTCATATCTGTGTAACATTGACTCAGCAAAGACCTTTAATCCATGACCTCAAACCTGCCCTCAGAGAAGTAACAATCTAGTTGGAAAAGCAGAGAAGTTAAAAGAAAAAACAATGACGCGCTATCCTAGAGGTAAAAACAGGATGCCACTGGGCAGAGGAAGAGCAAATAACCGAGTCCTTGACGTGATGATGGTTGCTCCCAGAAGGCTTTATGGAAGAAATAACATCTGAACTGAATTCTGAAGACAGGTTTTAGCCAAGTGAATAAGCTAGCACAACAAATGCCCTCTAGCGAGGATTTTCTCTTATGAAACTTATATGAGATTATCAACACAATGCATATGTACAAAAGCAGCATATATAATTTGCAAAACTGCTTCTCATATGGCCGATTTTTTATATCAATTTTAAACTCCTATATTATTTCACAGTTATGAGAAAGTATTTCTAATTGAAGTTTTGACAAGAAAAGCAGTGTAGTCTGGCGGGTTAAAAATTAGCTTTTTAGAGTACAGAAACCTGGTTTCAAATATAAACTCTACACCTTTCCAGCTATTCACTGAGTCAAGCAATATTTATTGAATAACTACTCATAGATATTCTGTAAATTGCTGGTAATTCAGCAATATTTCAAAAAAGAATTTATTTCATTATTTCTTAATATGGACTCCTCTGTTGCATGCATGCATGCTAAGTCGCTTTAGTCATGACCGACTCTGTGTGACCCCATGGACAGCAGCCCACCAGGTTCCTCTGCCCACGGAATTCTCCAGGCAAGAATACTGGAGTGGGTTGCCATTTCCTTCTCTGATTTAATTGCTAAGTCACATCTAACTCTTTGGAATCCTAGGGACCATAGCCCACCAGGCCCCTCTGTCCATGGGATTTCCCAGGCAAGAATACCAGAGTGGGTTGCCATTTCCTTCTCCACCTTTGTTACTCCACTCCTAATACAAACCCTAAAACCACTGGTACAAGAGTATTTCTCTCATAGAGCATGTAGCTGGCAAAACTGTTTTCTTGTGAAAATAAATATGACATATTCTTGCCCAGACAGGACCAGATATGTACCTACAGGCAAGGCCAAGACTTTCCTTAAGAAGCACTGACTAGTAGTTATCAAGTACTTTATTCCATTTAATCTTCACAATAATCCGTGTACTAGACTCTTACAATAATAGCATCCAGTTACTGCCTCCCCCTAACCCCCGCCCCTCTGCAATGTAACCTAGCCACTCTTCCCATAGAGGTAGATTGCATTTCCTCAAGCCTTGAATACAGCCTGGTCTTGGGACTTACTCTGACCAGTGCTTGAGACCTGATGTTGTGAGACTTCCAAGGGTAGCCTTAAGAGGCCTTGCCAGCTTCTTCTTTCAACCCCCTGAAACCTTCCTAAGGCCCTGAATGAGAGACAGTGTGCAGAAAGAGAGACCCAGCCAACAGCTACATGTGTATGCAAGTCCATTTTAGCCCTACCAACCCCAGCTGAGCTGCCAGATGACTGCACTTGCATGAGTAGGCCCAGACAAGACCAGCAAAACGACCTACTTGATCTAAAGCATATTGAGAAATCATACTTCTTTTACACCACTAAGGTTTTGATTTGTTACAGAGCAGTAAATAACTGACGCACCCAATAAGGCAGATACTATTGTTTATCCGCAATTCAGAGCTGAGGAAGTAAATGCTTAAGTTTCAGAATTCTGCAAATACATGAAAACTATATCTCTTCTGATAACTAACACACATTTTTTTTAACAAAAAGGAAAGCAAACATGGAAAAAAATATATAAGTGAGTTTTATTGTCATCCAAATCTATCAAAATTACATGCAAAAAGAATTGAGCAGTGAGACATATTCAATTTTTTCCAACCCAGGGATAAAGTCAATATGTACTTACCAGCTTCTTAATAATAGTAAGGACAATCCTGTGGCTCTAAGTGTCAGGTACTGTTCTAGGTGCATATACACACTCTATTTTGTCCTCAGACAGAATAATTATCTTATAATTATCCCATCTTCCTGAGAGGGAAATTGCCCCACAAAGTAGTTAAGCCCAAGAGCACTGCTAAATTTCCCAGTGATATACTGGATTACATTTACTAGCAGACAAAATACATTACAGCCTACATAAAACAAAGTNTATTCATTGGAAGGACTGATGTTGAAGCTGAAACTCCAATACTTTGGCTACCTGATGCGAAGAGCCGACTTACTGGAAAAGACCAGTAAGATTGAAGGTGAGAGGAGAAGGGGACAACAGAGGATGAGATGGTTGGATGGCATCACTGACTCAATGGACTTAAGTCTGAGTAACCTCTGGGAGTTGGTGATGGATACAGAAGCCTGGGGGCTTCGCTGGTGGCTCAGAGGTTAAAGCGTCTGCCTCCAAGGTGGGAGACCCAGGTTCAATCCCTGGGTCGGGAAGATCCCCTGGAGAAGGAAATGGCATCCACTCCAGTTTTCTTGCCTAGAGAATCCCATGGACGGAGAAGCCTAGTAGGTTACAGTCCACGGGGTCGCAAAGAGTCAGACACGACTGAGCGACTTCACTTCACCTCACAGAAGCCTGGAGTGCTGCAGTTCATGGGGTCGCAAAGAGTCAGACACAACTGAGTGACTGAACTGAACAACCTTGATAGCAAAACTAGACAAAAGTGCTACAAAAATTATAGCACAATATCCCTTAGGAAAATGGATACAAAAACTTCTAATAAAACATATCAAACAAAATTCAGCAATATGTAAAAGGAAATATACTCCAGGACCAAATGAGATTTATTCCAAGGATTCAAGGTTATTTAAAAAAACTAAACATGCAACTATCATATGACCTCGTATTTGCAATTTTGAGCATTTAGCTCAGAGAAATAGGACTTATATTCAGACAAAAGCCTGTACATGAATATTTATACCACCTGTATTCATAATAGTCCAAATGTCCTTCAAACGAGTGAATAGTTAAAAAATATATATATACAAACAAAAAAACCATGGCTACATCCATAACATGGATTACTACTCAGCCAAAAAAGGAACAAACTATTGATACACACAACAATCTGGATGGATCTCCAGAGAATTTTGCAGAGTGGTAACAGCAATTCCCCAAGGCACAGGTCTGTATGATTCCATTTATATAACATCCTTGAAATGACAAAAGTAAAGAAATGGAGAACAGATTAGTTTGCCAAGGGTTAAGGAGAGGGTAGAAGTGAGAGGGAAGTAGATGTTGCTTTATAAGGGCAACATGAGAGATCCTTGCAGTGAAGGAGCTTTTCTATTTTTTCACTGCATCAATTGTCAGTATCCTGATGGTGATTAATGTAGTACAGTTTTGCAAGACTGTTACCAAGAGGAAATTGAGAAAGAAGTACATAGGACCTTTCTGTCTTATTTTTTAGAATTGCATGTGAATCTAGTTATCTCAAAATAAAAAAGCTTATTTAAAAGTAAAAGAAAAAAAAATACAAAATTTTTTCTAAAACAGTAAAAGGTGTGTTAGGAACCAGGATGAATATTTTGAAACTTAATCATTATCTATCCCCCATGTGAAATGCTTTAAACCTCCCTTTACCAACAGGAGAAAGTCCAGACTCCTGTGGTTAGGCATGTGGATAACTCTTGAGAAAAACTATTTTTTTTTCTTGAGGGGAAAAATTCCACAAGAGTGAACCACATTTTCTCCCCAGCCAACATGGTAGCCAGACCTCTGGGTCCTGAAGGTCTGGGCTTTCCTTACACCACCAGGAGGTAGTTAACAACTATAACTGGTCCTTTGAGAGGTCTCAAACCAATGAAGCATAAACAGAGAAGGGTTTGTCTTTCCTAGCTATCTAATTTGCTCAGCCAAATCCCTTTCCTACTGGGTATAAGGGAACTTTAATGACATCTTTTCTTGGTCCAAAACCTTCTAAGCCTTACCTAGCTATAGAAGTAGTGTGTTTCCTAGGGAATATTCAGTCGAGTTAGGTACCTTTTTCTCTGCCAAGTCCATTTTAATGCCCTCTCTCCTGGAGTTGGACAGGGTGCCTCTTGCATGGAGGCCCTGGCAAGGCTTGAAGAGCAGTTGTGCAGTTTGTTGTTTTTTAGCCAAGCTGTCTGCTTGCTCTCTGTCATCTCCTGGTTCCTTTCCTTCTGGTCCTTCAGGCCCACACCCACTGTCAGGAGCAGGTGTGGGGAAAGGGAGTAGGCTGGAGAATGCTGGTTGGTACAGATTCCCAGTTCCTGGGCCATGCAGCTGGCAGAGCCTCGGAGAACCGGCTCTAGAGGGTATGGCTGCCTGTATAACTTGATCAGGAACCACCGAAGACTGGCTTTGCAAAGCTCAGCAAGGCCAGGAGAAGCTTAGTGGCTCATGGAAATAAAGTTTAATGGCATAATCAAAATTTTAATTAGGGTTAACTCCACAGTCTGCCCACTTCCTTGCCTGGTCTTCCTGGGAATCTGTGCAAAGTAATTCAGGCAAGGGAGTGTGCATTCATATGAAAATTTGCACAGGAAGGTCATAACCTCCTACAGCTTCCAACCCCCTGTCCAGCACTCTGTGTACTGTCTTTTCAGCCTGTTTCTTTATCTCTATCTTCAAAAGGAGACAAAATAGCCAGTGACATTACTGTAGGATTTCAAAGCTGGTAGGCATATTAGATGTTACCTAGCGTGCATTGGTCGGGAAGATCCCCTGGAGAAGGAAATGGCAACCCACTCCAGCACTCTTGCCTGGAAAACCCCACGGACGGAGGAGCCTGATAGGCTACAGTCCATGGGGTCGCAAAGAGTCGGACATGACTGAGCGACTTCACTTCACTCAGTGTGCACTGGAGAAGCAAATGGCAACCCACTCCAGTGTTCTTGCCTGGAGAATCCCAGGGACAGGGAAGCCTGGTGGGCTGCCATCTATGGGGTCACACAGAGTCGGACACGACTGAAGCGACTTAGCAGCAGTGTGGTTTTTGTGGGATAGGGCATTTGGAAATGCACCTAATTACTTTTGCGTAATGTGGTGGTGGGGATGATTTTTAAAGTCCTCAATCTGTGGGACAGTTGTACTGACAAAGATTCTCTCTTTGACCAAACTCTAGCCAGCCTCCTCTGAGCCCTCTTCTTTATTTACTATTTTTAAAAGCAGCTGTGTGCCTTCTTTTTTATTTATTTGGCTACCCTGGGTCTCAGTTGCAACACGTGGGATCTTTGAATTTTGTTTTGGCATATGGGATCTTTAGTTGATCTTTAGCTGGCTTAAAACTCAACATTCAAAAAATGAAGATCATGGCATCTGGTCCCATCGCTTCACGGCAAATAGATGGAGAATCAGTGGAAATAGTGACAGATTTTATTTTGGGGGGCTCCAAAATCACTGCAGATGGTGACTGCAGTCAAAAAATTAAAAGACACTTGCTCCTTGAAAGAAAAGCTATGACAAACCTAGACTGCCTATTACAAAGCAGAGATACTACTTTGCCGACAAAAGTCCATCTAGTCAAAGCTACAGTTTTTCCAGTAGTTATGTATGGATATGAGAGTTGGACCATAAAGAAAGCTGAGCGCCGAAGAGCTGATGCTTTTGAACTGCAGTGTTGGAGAAGACTCTTGACAGTCCCTTGAACTGCAAGGAGATCCAACCAGTCCATCTTAAAGGAAATCAGTCCTGAATATTCATTGGANGTTTTTTGTTGTTGTTTACAATTCACCACAGACCGGTACTTTTGTAAAGTACAATAAAAAATGTCCCCATTCCGTTCCTACTCTGCGTCTGTATATAGATTGATCATACATCTCAGTTTGTCCAGGACAGTGCCATTTTCCATCTGTCGTCCTGGAGTAATTGTTAATAACATGCCCTTTCACTCTGGAAACTGTTCCATTTGGATGACAAATTATATGATCGGCTTACTTTGATACGTAATTGTATTTATGTGTTTATCTAGGAGTGCAAATTTCTACAGCCTTGCCTACAAAGGATGTTAAACTTTTGAATTTTTGCCACTTTATATGTGAAAAAGAACATGTTCCCTATTTGGGGAAGGGGAAAGAAAAGTCCAGAACAAAGAAATCCTTTGAGAAAGTACTGTGGCGATTTGTTGTCGTTGTTCAGTCGCTCAGTCATGTCCAAATCTTTGCGACCGCATGGACTGCAGCAAGCCAGGCTTTCCTGTGCTTCACTATCAGTTCAGATGTCCCTCCGTAGTTAAAAACTTGAGATCTCCATGCCTGGCAACTGTGAGTCTGGATATTTAGTTTCCTTTTGCCTAGGACAAAGGAAAGGATGGTTTTGTAGCGTCAACCAGCAGTCTCTGCTACCGTTTGTCCCTCTGATCATAATACAGTGTCTGTGTGTATACTTCTTACAGTAGGACACTCAACCCTAAAGAAGAGAGTTCAAGTTCCCACTCAGTTTCTGTATCACCTTAAAATCCAGGATGTCTGGTAATGTACAACCCTCTCCAAAAGTTTGGATCTAATTGTTCATGGTCCAGACATATATACACTGTAGAAGAAATTATCTGCCTCAGGCCCAAACATGTAATACAAACAATAGTAGAGCAAGGACAGAAGGAATAGGATAACTACTGCTACTGCTGCTAAGTCACTTCAGTCGTGTCCGACTCTGTGTGACCCCGTAGACGGCAGCCCACCAGGCTCCCCCATCCCTGGGATTCTCCAGGCAAGAATACTGGAGTGGGTTGCCATTTCCAATGCATGAAAGAGAAAAGTGAAAGTGAAGTCGCTCAGCCTGTCCGACTGTTAGCGACCCCATGGACTGCAGCCCACCAGGCTACTCTGTCCATTGGATTTTCCAGGCAAGAGTACTGGAGTGGGGTGCCATTGCCTTAGTTCCAGAAAAGTAAGAGTGTGAAACACAGTAGTTACTTGTCCACAGCAATGGTAGAATCCTGCCCAGGAATTATAAACACCCACTACCGTTGTTATACCTGCATGGTGGTGAGACACCATAGTTAGTACTGCATTTTGAGAGGATAATTGCATTGTTCATTGTATTTGGTGGACCTCAGCTTTGCCTTCTAAATACAAGTTAAGTGGATGTCGGAGGCTATTCCCTCTCTAGGGGAACACTTTAGGACTTGAACAGTTGAGGGCATTTATAGACCTGGTTTTTCAGTGGGTTTTTTTTTTTTAACATAACTTCATTGAATATTCAGTAAACTCTGCTTCCTTTACAGACAGTTTCAGGTGCCAATAAACATACTCAAAGTTGTTTTTGAAGTGAGGTGTTAATTGCTCAGTCATGTCCAGCTCTTTGCGATCCCATGGACTGTAGCCCACCAGGCTCCTCTGTCCATGGTATACTCTAGGCAAGAATACTGGAGTGGGTTGCCATTTCCTCCTCCAGGGGATTTTCCCGACTCAGGGATTGAGCCCAGGTCTCTTGCATTGTAGGCAAATTCTGAGCCACCAAGGAAACTCCTAAAGTTTTTTTTTTAGAAGTAGTCATTAAATCTGCCCTATATCCTGACTTCCATATGCAACCCATTCTTAACATTTTAATGATGGCATCCTTGAAATCATCTGAAAGAATAAGCTTAAGTGAGAAGAGAACTCTATTAGTTTGATTTTTGCTTCAGTGTATCTTTCCTTTCTGTTGTTTCTTATTTATGTGTGTTTGCCAAAAAAATTACATTGGGCTCTGAGAAATCTCTAAGCCAAGTTTTCTCTCCTGTAATTTAGGGTTACACACGCCGTCAACTTTTCAACTTAGTGAAGCTCCAGAATTTCCAGACATTCTGTTCTCTATCTACCCTGACTTCAAACTTTACATGTAGTACCTTATGCGTGCGTGCTCAGTTACCCCTGACTCTTTGCGGCCCCATGGGCTGTAGCTCTCCAGACTCCTCTGCCCATGGAATTTTCCAGGCAAGAAATACTGGAGTACTGTTTCATTTACTACTCTAGGGGATCTTTCTAACCCAGTGATTGAACTTGAATCTCTTGTGTCTCCTGCACTGGCAGGCAGATTCTTTCCCACTAGCGCCACCTGGGAAACTCTTTGTAATACTTTGCTGAAAAATAAAAGCAGCAGCCACATACATAAAGTAGCTCTTTTCAAGATATCTCCACCAGACCTACAAGCTAGTGAGGGAGGTTCTCTGCCTTTCTAGTTATTGTAGGCAACAGTTTTACTAAAACTTTTTGATGTGACAAAGCCTCCCTTTCCAGACTATTACGCGTGCTCAACTTCTAAGAGAATACTACATAGTTTTAGGTTTGGTTATAGCAGTGAGAAGAACAAACCTGGGTGGCACTGAGAATTTTTCCCTCCCTTATTTCAGTTGCTTAACAAGAAACTAGCTGGGCACCTCTGAGTTATGGGAAGTGCACAAATCTTAGTTCTTTTAACTAGGTCAAACCTTGGGTCCCAGTCCCAACTTAACTAAGTCAAAATCGTCATGTTGACAAAATTCCTCTAGTAATTGTTGCACATTAAATTTGAGTAGCACTGCTTTAGCAGATGTCACTACCAGTAGAACTCTTCTCATTAAACCCTTATTTAATAAGGCCATTTCCTTGGTCAGACATCTCCTGTTTTCACATAATCAGCTCTTAACAGATGGTCTCTTCCTCCTAACAGTTTCCCTGCTGCTGCTGCTAAGTCACTTCAGTCGCGTCCGACTCTGTGTGACCCCATAGACGGCAGCCCACCAGGCTCCCCCATCCCTGGGACTCTCCAGGCAAGAATACTGGAGTGGGTTGCCATTTCCTTCTCCAATGCATGAAAGAGAAAAGTGAAAGTGAAGTCGCTCAGTCTGTCCGACTGTTAGCGACCCCATGGACTGCAGCCCACCAGGCTACCCCGTCCATTGGATTTTCCAGGCAAGAGTACTGGGGTGGGGTGCCATTGCCTTCCCCGAACAGTTTCCCTACAGATATGCAAAGAAGGCTATCCTAGAGTCCTTTTCCTGGCACATCTTCCACTCTGTGTCTTGTGTGCCCAGCTCAAATATGCCTTGCTGTAGAAGTAATAATAATAATTTAAAAAAAAGAATAGGTGAGTGCGTATGTTCTGCTGTTTTCTGAGCAATAGTTCCTACTCTGAATCTTGTTCCATATGTTCTTATGCTATTATCAATATTGTTCTAGAGTTATCTTGTGTTTCCCAGACTAGTCCCTGAATCAGCCATTTCTCCAAGAAGACCTTGTTCCTTTTTTTAAAAACATATTTTAAAATTTTTATTTTTATTTTTTTAACACCAAAAACATTTTGTATTGGGGCATGGCAGACTAATAATGTTGTGATAGTTTCAGGTGAACAGCCTTTTATGTTTGAAAATCAATTTTCTTAGATATAATCAATCTTGGCTCACTTTTCTTTAGACTGTTAAGTATGATACTCTATTTTCCTGGGGAATAAAGCATTGCTGAAAAGTGTCTCATGAGAGTCTAATTTTCTTTTCTTGTAAATGACCTACATTTTTTTTTTTACCTAGATGTCCCCCAATTTATTTTCCTCTCACATTAAGTAATTTTACTAGACTATGTGTTGTTGTTGGTCATTCTGGGTAACTCAGCTACACAGTGTGCTCTTTTAATACATAGTTTCAATTTTTTTTAACATCATTGTCTTTCATTATAATTACTTGTACCTGCTATATTCCTTTGGCTTCTTTCTTCAGAAACTACTATATCTATATGTTAAATCTGAAGATCCACCTATCTTTAATACTAGCCACCTTTCTTCAAAATTTTTTTATTCTTCTTATTTTTAAAAATTTCCTCCTTTTCACTCTCTCTGTCTCTTAAGGCATTATTTGTTATTTTAATTTACTCCTGGTTTCCTCCTAGTCTAGTCTCCATTTCAAAAATTATATTTTTATTTCTAATTCTTTCCCAAGTTCCACCATTCATTCTGGGTGTTTCTAATTTTATGATGTTATCCCATCATGTCCTCTATTGTTTTCTTTTCAACTTCACTCGTGAAAAAAAGTGTATGAAGGCTTAAAAAAATATATCATCTTCTTTTCAGTTTGACTACTGATTACCTTCCCCAGCATGAGTTTGAGCAAACTCTGGGAGTTGGTAAAGGACAGGGAAGCCTGGTGTGTTGAAGTCCATGGGGTCACAAAGAGCTGGACACAACTGAGCGACTGAACTGAAATACCTTCCCTTTTTTGACATTCACTATCAAACACTTTTTCTTCAGTGATATATGAGAATATGTTTTCATATTTCCTTCCTTTTAGACACGTTAGTACCCCCATTGCCTCTTTGTGGTGGTGGTGGTGGTTTAGTAACTCAGTCATATCCGACTCTTGTGACCCCATGGACTGTAGTCTCCCAGGCTCCTCTGTACATGGATTTCTCCAGGCAAGAATACTGAAGTGGGTTGCTATGGCCTCCTCCAGGGGATCTTCCTGACCCAGAGATCAAACTCAAGTCTCATGCATTGCAGGCAGATTCTTAACTGGCTGAGCCACCAGGGAAGCCCCCATTGCTTCTTTATTACACCTCAAGAAGTGGGACTCTTAAAATACTTTTATTTCTACCCTCTTCAGTCCTGGTGGAAACCTTCAGATCATACAATATTTATTTCTGCCCCTTCCATTTCCATTGCATTCCTAGGTTTCACTGAGAAAAGTTGGTACTTTTATTCTATTCCACCAAATATTTTGTTTTCCTTTGCACTATCTCTTCTAGTCAAGGAATCCTTAACTTACCACTTGTGTTATAATGCCCAGTTACAATGTCATTATTCACTTGTACTACTATATAAATTCGAAGTGAATTACTCACCAAATTTCCTCTCTCTTCATCTTCCTTGTCTTGTTATGAGGTCTCTGTTCTGATTGTTTCGTTGTTTGGTAGTGTTTACTCCAAAGTGGTCCCTCAGATATTGTGCCTGGGTAACAAACTTGTGAATCTGTGCATATTCATAAATATCTATCAACCTGACATTTAAATGGAATTTGGGCTGAGTTGCTGTCCTTTTCCCTCAGTGATCTGTAAATGGTATTCCACACAGTCTTCTAGCTTCCAGGATTTCAGGTAAGACCAGTGCAGTGGCGCTAGTGGAAAAGAACCTGCCTGCCAATGCAGAAGATGTAAGAGATGTGGATTCAATCCCTGGGTCAGGAAGATCCCCTGCAGGAGGGCACGGCAATGCACTCTAATGGTATTCCACACAGTCTTCTAGCTTCCAGGATTTCAGGTAAGACCAGTGCAGTGGCGCTAGTGGAAAAGAACCTGCCTGCCAATGCAGAAGATGTAAGAGATGTGGATTCAATCCCTGGGTCAGGAAGATCCCCTGCAGGAGGGCACGGCAATGCACTCCAGTATTCTTGCCTGGAGAGTCTCATGGACAGAGGAGCCTGGTGGGCTACAGTCCATGGGGTTGCAAAGAGTCGGACATGACTGAGCATGCATGCATGCTCCAATGCAGTGGTTTCGCTCTCTCTCTTTCCTGCTCCCTCTCTTTTTCTTTCTCCTTCCTTTACCCTCTCCCTCTTCCATTCTCTATCTCCCCTTTTTTTCTCTTTATTCTCTTTGAGAGACTAAATAGGCAAACAGGCAGTGGCAAGACCATATATTAAAATAAAACTCTTGACCCACAGTCTACAGCATCTGGACCAAGAAATCAATTCACCATCTGCATCAACCATTACAGGATCCAAACAGCAGCTCCTGTAGCCTTCAGTCCCAAATAGTCACCACTTGATCAAAATTACCAGATTCCCAAATTTTTGCTCCCAGTTGTGACTTCAGTTCACTTCAGTTGCTCAGTCGTGTCTGACTCTTTGCGACCCCATGGACTGCAGCACACCATGCCTCTCTGTTCATCACTAACTCCCAGAGCTTGTTCAAGCTCACGTCCATGGAGTCGGTGATGCCATCCAACCAACTCATCCTCTGTCATCCCCATCTCCTGCTGCCTTCAGTCTTTCCTAGGATCAGGGTCTTTTCCAGTGAGTCAGTTCTTCACAAAAGGTGGCCAAGGTATTGGAACTTCAGCTATAATTTAAGACCAACCAAGGAAAGCGAAATATGCCCCCCCTAATGATTCACATGATACCTCCCTTCAAGTTAGGCTGCTAGCAGCATCCTCATGTCCACAGCCTCTTGTCACAGCACACCTGAATTCCCTTTTTTCCACTGTAAAGATGCCTGCCTTTGATGCAGACACAAGTGATGGTGACCACCTCCTTGCTATAGAAAGCTCTGAATAAATAGCTTTTGCTTATTGTCATTTGGTTGCTCCCTGTCTGTTTCCACACTTTCTTCTTCCATTTTCTTCCCAGTACCTTGTCTCCCTATCCCCCACCCCTTATCCTCCTCATTGTTCTTCTTTCTTTTTTCATCTTTTTGTAAGAAACTTGTTCTTTCCACTTGAAGCTTTTAAAATCTTTTCTTACCAGGAATTTCTCTCAAATGTGCTTAGGTGTGTCTTTTCCCACTGATCTTAGTTGAAACTCAGTGACCCCTTTTATCTGTAAATGCAAATCTGTCTTTAGGTGAGGGAAATTTTCTAGTATCATCTGTTTAATATTACCTCTCTCTCTCTCTCTCTTTTTTTTTAATCATTTCCTTTCTTTCCTTCTGAAACTACAACTAGTTAAAAATGACAGCTCTCTTGGGTATCTCTTCAAAGTGATTTTCCCTTTTCATTGTAATTTCTCTCCTTATATTTTTGCTTTGTTTTGAGTTAGTTCTCTCTTCCACTTTTTTGGCCACTTAGCAAGATTCAGTTTTCCTTCAATAGATCTTCGATGTTATATTTTTAAAATCATGGTTTTCATGTGGATAGTTGTGTAAAAATGTTATAACTGCTTTATTTATAATGGTGCCAAGGACAGAAATGGTATGGACCTAACAAAAGCAGAAGATATTAAGAAGATGTGGTAAGAATACACAGAAGAACTATACAAAAAGATCTTCATGACCCAGTTAACCACAATGGTGTGATCACTCACCTAGAGCCAGATATCCTGGAATGTGAAGTCAAGTGGGCCTTAGGAAGCATCACTACAAACAAAGCTAGTGGAGGTGATGGAGTTCCAACTGAGTTATTTCAGATCCTAAAAGATGATGCCGTGAAAGTGTTGCACTCAATATGCTAGCAAATTTGGAGAACTCAGCAGTGACCACAGGACTGGAAAAGGTCAGTTTTCATTTCAATCCCAAAGAAAGGCAATGCCAAAGAATGTTCAAACTACCACACAATTGCACTTTCACACATGCTAGCAAAGTAATGCTGAAAATTTTCCAAGCTAGGCTTCAACAGTATGTGAATCAAGAAATTCCAGATGTTCAAGCTGGATTTAGAAAAGGCAGAGGAACTGGCCAACATGCGTTGGATCATAGAAAAAGTGAGAGAGTTCCAGAAAAACATCTACTTCTGCTTCATTGACTACTCTAAGCCTTTGACTGTGTGGATCACAACAAACTGTGGCAAATTCTTCAAGAGATGGGAATTTCTTACCTGCCTTACCTACCTCCTATGAAACCTGTATGCAGGTCAAGAAGCAACAATTAGAACTGGACATGGAACAATGGACTGGTTCCAAATTGGGGAAGGAGTACATCAAGGCTATATATTGTCACCCTGCTTATTTAACTTATATGCAGAGTACATCATGNCCGTTGGATCATAGAAAAAGTGAGAGAGTTCCAGAAAAACATCTACTTCTGCTTCATTGACTACTCTAAGCCTTTGACTGTGTGGATCACAACAAACTGTGGCAAATTCTTCAAGAGATGGGAATTTCTTACCTGCCTTACCTACCTCCTATGAAACCTGTATGCAGGTCAAGAAGCAACAATTAGAACTGGACATGGAACAATGGACTGGTTCCAAATTGGGGAAGGAGTACATCAAGGCTATATATTGTCACCCTGCTTATTTAACTTATATGCAGAGTACATCATGCGAAATGCCAGGCTGGATGAAGCACAAGCTGGAATCAAGATTGCCAGGAGAAATATCAGTAACTTCAGATGTGCAGATGACACCACGCTTATGGCAGAAAGTGAAGACGAACTTGAGTCTCTTGATGAAAGTGAAAGAGGGAGAGTGAAAAGGTTGGCTTAAAGCTCAACATTCAGAAAACAAAGATAATGGCATCTGGTCCTATCACTTCATGGGAAATAGATGGGGATACAGTGGAAACAGTAGCTGACTTTATTTTTTGGGGGGAGGGCTCCAAAATCACTGCAGATGGTGATTACAGCCATGAAATTAAAAGATGCTTACTCTTTGGAAGGAAAGTTATGAACAACCTAGTCAGCATATTAAAAAGCAGAGACATTACTTTGCCAGCAAAGGTCTGTCAAGTCCGTGGTTTTCCCAGTAGTCATGTATGGATGTGAGAGTTGGACTATAAAGAAAGCTGAGCATCAAAGAACTGATGCTTTTGAACTGTGGTGTTGGAGAAGCTGCTTGAGAGTCTCTTGGACTGCAAGGAGATCAAACCAGTCAATCCTGAATATTCATTGGAGGGACTGATGCTGAAGCTGAAGCTGCAATACTTTTGCCACCTGATGTGAATAGCTAACTCATTAGAAAAGACCCTGATGCTGGAAAAGATTGAAGGCAGGAGAGGGGGATGACAGAGGATGAGATGGTTGGATGGCATCACTGACTCAGTGGACATGAGTTGGAGCAAACTCTGGGAGTTGGTGATGGACAGGGAAGCCTGGAGTGCTGCAGTCCATGGCATCAAAAAGTCAACATGACTGAGGGACTGAACAATGACAACAGGTGAAAACAAAAAACATATCAAGAAAGTGGGTAAACAAAGTGTGGTATATTCATTCAATACAATACTACTCAGCATTGAAAAGGAAAAACTACAGATATATGCAACAACATAATATCAGAAACAATATGCTGGGTGAAAGAAGCCAGACATTTTAAAAAAATGCATGTAATATGGTTCCATCTATATGGAGTTCTGAATTAGGAAAAACTATGATAATAGAGAATCAGAAAGTGCTTAAAAAGAAGAAAGTGGAGAAGGGTAGGAATTTACTGGGAGATAACAAGAGGTGTAAGTGATGGAAATGTTCCATATGTTGGTAGGTGTGTGGGTTACATGAAGTGTATGGATTTATCAGGTTTTATCAGACTGTACACTGTGTTAAACCTTAATGTTAAAAGGGAACAAAGTCATGCTTTTTGTTCCATAATCTTGTGTGTATGTATTGAATTTAGCCTTCTTGGGTGCCTTTATGAGTTATATGTGTTTTTATGTTTATGGTTTAAGTTGTCTCCTGCCTTCTCTTGTGGTTTCAAAGGCTATGCTTTTTCACTCTCCTCTTTCACTCTCCAAAATCACTGCAGATGGTGACTGCAGCCATGAAATTAGAAGACGCTTACCTAGATAGTATATTCAAAAGCAGAGACATTACTTTGCCGACTAAGGTCCGTCTAGTCAAGGCTATGGTTTTTCCTGTGGTCATGTATGGATGTGAGAGTTGGACTGTGAAGAAGGCTGAGCACCGAAGAACTGATGCTTTTGAACTGTGGTGCTGGAGAAGACTCTTGAGAGTCCCTTGGACTGCAAGGAGATCCAACCAGTCCATCCTGAAGGAGATCAACCCTGGGATTTCTTTGGAAGGAATGATGCTAAAGCTGAAACTCCAGTACTTTGGCCACCTCATGCGAAGAGTTGACTCATTGGAAAAGACTCTGATGCTGGGAGGGATTGAGGGCAGGAGGAGAAGGGGACGACTGAGGATGAGATGGCTGGATGGCATCACGGACTCGATGGACGTGAGTCTGAGTGAACTCCGAGAGATGGTGATAAACAGGGAGGCCTGGCGTGCTGCGATTCATGGGGTCGCAAAGAGTCGGACACGACTGAGCGACTGAACTGAACTGAATGCCCACCGTGTCTGTCTGCTGGTTCCCCTGTGTTAATGTTTCAAGCGGAGTCATATGGTTGAAAGTGGGTGAAAGAGATGTGCTAGCCTGATTGTTTTTTGTAAACCACCCAGTACCCAGAACTGTGTGCTTTGTATTATGTAATCACTCAAAAAATACTTGTTGAGTAAAGAACACAGTTGGATACAGACTTCCCTGGTGGCCCAGTGGTTAAGACTTTGTCTTCCAATGCAAAGGGTGTGGGTTCGATCCCTGGTCGGGGAGGTAAGATCCCACCTGCCTGGTGCCCAAAAAACCAAAATTGTAAAACAGAAACAATATTGTAACAAATTCAATAAAGACTTTAAAAGTGGTCCACATCAAAAAATCTTTTCAAAAAGAGCATAGTTGGATAAATAGGAGACTCAGAGAATCCCAGCATCATAGAATGTGCTAGTGTTTCAGTCAAAATCTCCCTTCTCTGGGGGCATTACAGTCACGGAGTAGACAAATCCGAAGCTGAGCTGGAACTCATGCTGGTGCTGGGAAGGTGAAGAGG
Organism: Oreotragus oreotragus; assembly: GCA_006410675.1. Lineage (NCBI taxonomy): Eukaryota > Metazoa > Chordata > Mammalia > Artiodactyla > Bovidae > Oreotragus > Oreotragus oreotragus. Next base: position 447,281 of record SJYX01008694.1, on the reverse strand, counting down.
ATGATCCGAATCTGCCACCAACCGTGGCAGCAACCAGAAGCAGGTATTCAGCATGTGCCGTAAAGCAAGAGGTCCGTGGGCTACTAGGACAAGTAGGAAGGGATGGGTTGAGAGAGTAAGCAGAAGGATTGTCCTCGGAAAAACCGTGTGAGCTTTGTGGTCCAACAATAGAGACCCTCAGACCTCCTTAATAAAGTAACACCTGGAGTACTTGCAGCTTCTGTTTAGCTGGAGAGAGCTGGAAAAAGCATTGCTCCCTCCATACAACAGTAATCTAGGTAACCTAAAGAATCATAGATTTTATTAAGCCACTCAAAGAACTGAGGACATAGAGCAACTCATGACCTGAAATCTCGGGAAAGACAGGTGCCTCTAAATGCAGAGGGGATGCAGGCACAGTGTCACCTGTGTGAGAGTGTGGGCAAGAAGATGGGGCAGCCATACAGAGGGGGAGATAGAATTCTGCTGAATGTTTAAATACATTGCTAATGACTAAGTGCAGTCTGGGGCTTCCCAGGTGGCATTAGTGGTAGAGAACCTGCCTGCCAATGCAGGAAACATAAGAGGTGTGGGTTCGATCCCTGGGTCAGGAAGATCCCCTGGAGGAGGAAATGGCAACCCACTCCAGTATTCTTGCCTGGAAAATCTCATTGACAGATGAGCCTGGAGGGCTACAGTCCATGGGATTGCAAAGAGTTGGACATGACTGAAGCAACTCAGCACGCAGAGACAAGTGCAGGTTGGCATGCTTGTAGAACCCCGTGGGAACCACAATCATATAAAGAGTTCATATCCACTCACAGGCTCTTCTCCAGGGACACCACTGAGCAGCCAAAGACTGGGGACAGAGTGGAAGGTAAGGGAAAGACTCCTGTGTCCTTCAGGCCTAGCGGAGAGGAGTGGCTGCCATGGCAGGAAACGCAGGAAGAAACCCAGACCTCCTCCCGCAAGGAACAGACTTAAACTGATGGGAGAAGGCAGCAAACCCAGTTGTTCTCCAGAGGACAGGTAAAGCCCTACTGCAGCTGGAAAAATGGGAAAAATGAAACAAACAAACAAACAAAAAATCCCCAAAGTAAAACTTCTGATCCTGAAGAGTGGCCTGGAAACTGTCTACTATTAGAGTTCATAATGCTCAAGAGAGGGTCAGGATCCTCAAGACCCAGAGACACAGAGCCTGCCTGAGGATGAACCTGGAACAGGACCACAGAGAAACTGCCTTCCTTCCCCATCACCACAAGCAGTCTAGTAAGTACCAAATAGCAAGCAGGTTACTCCTGGGAGAAGCACATGAGCTTAGAGGGACTCCTCTGAGTGGTAAAAGCACAGAAAGCCTAAAGACTGAAAGTGGAACAGTAACACTGAAAAAAAAAAAAAAAACCCTTTAGAAAAGCAGCCCCAGCTCTAAGCAGAAAATAACTTTAGAGGAATTTGAAAATGATGATGCACTGAAGGTAACCATAGCAACACTAAAACCCAACCCCAGCTCAACTCCTGACTAGAATAACTCAACCTCTTACACTAACAGCTTAGCAGAAAAAGATGCGTGCCCATTTCCAGCCATATACAATATTTACCTCCATCTCTCCAGTTCACAGCTTCCCTGGTGGCTCAATGGTAAAGAATCTGCCTGCCAATGCAGGAGATGTGGGTTTGATCCCTGGGTTGGGGACCATCCCCTGGAGTGGGAAATGAAAATGCACTCCAATATTCTTGCCTGGAAAATTCTGTGGAGAGAGGAGCCCGGCGGGCTTCAGTCCATGGGACCACAGACAGTCAGACACGAATGAGGGACAAAGCACCGCACAGAAGGGTCACAAATTACGCGATTCAGAAGACAATGGGGTGATATGTTGGAGTGATAAAAGGGAAGGTGCCTGGACCTCACATTTTAATGGTTTTCCCTTCAGCTGTACCTTTTCTTTGGGGATAGTTCAATAAACACTATCATTCTAAGAAAACAGAAACGAAAACCCACTGCTACCCTATAACATCCTCACACCCATCTACACATTCACTTTTCCTTTAATTTACCCCAGCAGCAGTGGATGATGGAACCATTCAGTAATGGTTTCTAAGATTTAACTCAGGGCTTGGGGAGAGCAGAGGAAATTACACGTGTGTGATGTGGCAATCCTGACACTGGTACTGTGCTCAGGGAAAGTAGGCCTTTCTTCATTTCCTAAGGTAGGTCATGGTCGATCTGGGCAGGAGCAAGTGCTTTCTGTTAAGGGTCAAATTGTATTTTAGATATTGTGAGTCACATTGTCGTCTTTGCTGCTGCTGCTTCGTTTTCGGCTTCCTCTCCCCCTTTTCCCTTCTTCTTCTTCCATTTACAAGTGTAAAAATAGAGAAACATTCTTAGCTTGTGGGCCATTGAAAAAAGGCCGAATGTGCCCTGTGAGACAATTTAATTTGCCAACCCTGCTCTAGGCTATTTATCGTAACTCCATTTCCTTTTGATAGTGAATGGTTTAAGATGACGTATGCAGTCCAGGTCTGGCCAGTGCATCGTGATGGGAAGTCTTCCAGGGAACAAGTTTAACCTTGCAAATAAAAAGTGGTGCAGGGGAAGAAATCTCTCTCCCCTGTGGTTAATATGTGTGTGTTGTGTGTGTTGTGTCTGTGTATGGTACTAGGTGACAGCCACTGGAAGGCAAGCCTGTGAAGTAAAACCTTGAGAACTGTGGTATGGCAAGGAGGAATGAGCCAGGAGGTTTAAGGATATCTTTTCTCTACTGGATTATCCCAGAGAAGTCTGCTGCTGCTGCTGCTGCAAAGTCGCTTCAGTCGTGTCCAGCTCTGTGCGACCCCATAGACGGCAGCCCATGAGGCTCCTCCGTCCCTGGGATTCTCCAGGCAAGAACACTGGAGTGGGTTGCCATTTCCTTCTCCAATGCATGGAAGTGAAAAGTGNCAATGCATGAAAGAGAAAAGTGAAAGTGAAGTCGCTCAGTCTGTCCGACTGTTAGCGACCCCATGGACTGCAGCCCACCAGGCTCCTCCATCCATGGGATTTTCCAGGCAAGAACACTGGAGTGGGTTGCCATTTCCTTCTCCAATGCATGGAAGTGAAAAGTGGAAGTGAAGACACTCAGTCGTATCCTACTCTTAGCGACCCCATGGGCTGCAGCCCACCAGGCTCCTCCGTCCATGGGATTTTCCAGGCAAGAGTACTGGAGTGGGGTGCCATTGCCTTCTCCGAAGAGAAGTCCATTGCTATGCTATTTATTTTATTAGCTGTGCAGACAGTTCACAGTGGTCCAATGGTTGGGACTCCAGACTCCTAATGCAGGGGCCTGGGTTTGATCCCTGATCTGGAAGCTGGGTCCCACATGCTACAACTAGGAGTTAGCATGCCACAACTAAAGACCCCTAGTAACTATGACAGAGTACAGCCAAATAAATAAATAAATAATACATAGGGGTAACCCATAAGGACCTACATATAGCCCTGGGAACTCTGCTCAATGTTATGTGGCACCTTGGAAGCAAGGGGAGTTTGGGGGAGAATGGATACATGTATATATAGGGCTGAGTCCTTTTGCTGTCTATCTGAAACTATCACAACATTGTTAACTGGCTATACTCCAATACAAAATTAAAAGTTAAAAAAATGAATGAAATATATAAGCTACTTTTCCTTGGGCTTTCTGTGACTTGCAACTGAAAGCAGAGTAGTTACTATAGTCAGTAAGTTACAACTATGTAGCAGATAGCTTTGCAGGTAGCTTTGTGAGTTCACAGGCTCCAGGCCAGGGCCAGGTCTAGAATTTTTACAGAGGAAAAACAAAGAATAACAGTTTCACTGGAATAAGGAGGTTAATTCTGTGTAAGCACCGCAAGTTACAAAAGATGGAAGGGTCATTGGTCTTCGTCAAAGAAAGGGGGGTGTTTTCATGAAGATTATAAAGTATGGAAGTGCTCTGACCTCCTCCCATGCTACACCTGTTTAAGCTGATGTACACTGCATCTTCGCTTTTACCTCCTCTGCTGGTTGGAATCCATGCTCCCAATTCTTCATTTCCTCTTTGTACTAGAATTTGTAATACATCCATACCCTTTGCAGTACCTCTCACTAGAGTACAAAGAAGTATATACCCTCCATCTCATTGATGCTGGGCTTGGTTGTAAGACTTGTTTTGGCCAATGGAACATAAGCAGAAGCGATAGTGTGTCCGTTGATTAAAGGGGAGTGTTAGTTGCTCAAGTCATGTCTGACTCTTTGTGACCCCATGGATTGTAGACCCCGCCAGGCTCCTCTGTCCATGGAATTCTCCAGGCAAGAATACTAGAGTGGGTAACCATTCCCTTCTCCAGGGGATGGCCCCAAGCCAGGGAGCTCCTGAATTGCAGGCAGATTCTTTACCATCTGAGCCACCAAGTTAAAGCAGAGGGGTAACCTTTAAAAGGATACCACGTTTCCAGTCCATTTTGTTGTGTTCCTGTGATCCATTAGGAGAAGAGTGTGCCCTAGGTAACTAATGCCCTATTAGCTTGGGTCCACAATTAAACTATATGAAACAGATGGAAGCGCAACCAAAAGCCTAGGTTCCCACCTGGCCTACCTGAGCCCAGCGATCTAGGCTAAACCAGGAGACAAATAAATGCTTGTGATTATAAGCCATGAACAATTTTTAGATATTTTATAATTACAGCGAAAAGCAAAGCCTTCCCTGGGTTGTTCTGAAAGTGAAAGTCGCTCAGTCATGTCTGTCTCTTTGCAACCCCATGGACTAGATAGGCCAGAATACTGGAGTGGGTAGCCATTCCCTTCTCCAGGGGATCTTCCCAATGCAGGGATCGAACCCAGNAAAGCAAAGCCTTCCCTGGGTTGTTCTGAAAGTGAAAGTCGCTCAGTCATGTCTGTCTCTTTGCAACCCCATGGACTAGATAGGCCAGAATACTGGAGTGGGTAGCCATTCCCTTCTCCAGGGGATCTTCCCAATGCAGGGATCGAACCCAGGTCTCCCTCATTGCAGGCAGGTTCTTTACCAGCTGAGCCACAATTCTAGTGGTTAAGAATTCCCCTGCCAATGCAGGGAACATCAGTTTGGTCCCTGGTCCGAGAAGATTCCGCATGCTGAGGGGCAACTAAGCCCATGCTCCACAACTAGAGAGGTCACTGCAGTGAGAAGCCACGCATCTCAACTAAAAAGAAGCTCCCACTTGCCACAACTAGAGAAAAGCTCATGCACAGCAACAAAGACCCAGCGCGGCCAAAAATAAACAAACAGATTGAATACTTAAAGAAGTCAACTAAAAAAAGCCTTTGCCTAGTTTTCTAGGCAGACATTTCCTTTTCCCAACTAGATGGAAAGGGAAATATTCCTTCAAACTCATTAAACTCTCTGTGAATGTATGTTAATTGCTCAGTCATGTCCGACTCTGTGCAACCCCATGGACTGTAGCCTGCCAGTCTCCTTTGTCCTTGGGGTTTCCCAGGCAAGAATACTGGAGTGAGTTGCCATTCCTTTCTCCAGGGGATCTTCCTGACCCGGGGTCTACTGCATTGCAGGCAGATTCTTTACCATTTGAGCCACCAGGGAAGCCTGGAACTCTGTGTCCAAGTCTGAATAAGCAAGGCTGAGAAAGAAGAAGCACTTCCCTCTCTCTGTGTGAGCCCTTCTTTCAAGTTCCCATATCCTGTCTCAAGATGTGCCTCCCAGGATGGCTAATATTGGCAATATTTACTTCCTCCAAGGGAAAACCCCATTCCTAACCACAGGGATGGTTATAACCTGAACGGCAACAACCTCAGAACATAATAGCTGAGCCCCTACTTCTATCCTTTGTAGTAGAAAAACAAAAATGACTAATATGGAGGCAAAGGAATCATAAAGCCAGAGGAAACGTAAATGAACTTTACTTGATATCAACAGATGATTTTAGTGGTTGGTTTTGTTTTTTAGGTCGTTTGACATTATTAATCACATCCTGCACCTTAAGTGAGAAAACCTGGCATGTGTTCAAAGTGATACTGATCTGCACCCGTGAGTCTGAATCGCTTCAGTCGTGTCCAACTCTTTGCAATCCCTATGGACTGTAGCCCACCAGGCTCCTCTGTCCATGGGATTCTCCAGGCAAGAATACTGGAGTGGGTTGTCATGTGCTCCTCCAGGGAATCTTTCTGACCCAGGGATCGAGCCTACAGCTCGTATGACTCCTGCATTGCAGGCGGATTCTTTACTGCTGAGCTAACAGGGAATCTCTGATACCGATCTGCTGCTGCTGCCGCTACTAAGTCACTTCAGTCGTGTCCAACTCTTTGTGATCCCATAGATGGCAGCCCACCAGGTTCCCCCGTCCCTGGGATTCTCCAGGCAAGAATACTGGAGTGGGTTGCCATTGCCTTCTCTGATACTGATCTACATTCCCTTATTCCAAACCCTTGGGTAGCGATGTGTTTTGGAATTGAGGATATTTTTAATTTTGGAAAGCAAGTGCACAAATTTTAAGAACTGTCTTTTTCCTTTCAACACCAACTTTAATGGATAATTTACGGAAATGGCAATCCACTCCAGTATTCTTGCCTGGAGAATCCCATGGACGGAGAAGCCTAGTAGGTTACATTCCACGGGGTCGCAAAGAGTTGGACACGACTGAGCGACTTCACCTTTACCTTCACCTTACACATGTGTTATAATAAAACACATCCATTGTAAGTATACTCAATGAGTTTAGGCCATGGTATATGTCCTTATACAACCAAGACCACAATTAAGGTCAAACACATTTCCATCACCTCAGAAAGTTCCTTCCAAACTCTTAACCTTTATCAAATTCCATAATCAAACACATTCGTATTTCTGCACTGACGCATAGGTATATTCACATGAGATGTTCTAGAGAACATTAATACCTTATTGTCATATTGCTCTTCCTACTAAATGAGTTTGCCATAAGCTTCCAGAAACTTTTCAGTTTTCAAAACATTTTGGATTTTAAAATTGTTGATAAGGGGTTTGTGTATCTAAGTTATGTGATAATGAAAAAGAAACAAAAGTGATAATTACACCTATATAGATTTACACATGATGGTTGCTTTATAGAGACATCCTGGATTTATGAAAATGGACCCAAGAGCAAAGGAACTTCTAAAAAATCTTTTGGAAACGAATATATTTTAAGAAAATTTTATTAACTTGTGTGTACTTTGTATCTAGCAGTATATCTGGCACATAATAGGTGTCCAGTAATACATTTTATTTTTTTCATCTAAGCAACTCATACCTCTACACCATCCTTTAATTTTTTTTGGTTTTAATATCTTCCTGAGAAACTCTTTTTATTTAAAATCTCTTAGTTTTTTTTCCTGTTAGTTTTTGCCTGTCACTTCCTGTAAAGCTGTTCTGTCTAGTGCTGTAGTCATCAGCCACGTGCAGCTATTTATTAAATTAATGACAATGAAATGAAATGAAAATTCACACTAGCCATGTTTCCTTTGCTTGACAGCCACAGGTGACAAGTGACTACTATCAGATGGTGTGGATACAGAACAGTTCCACTGTGGCAGAAAGTTCCATAGGGTAGAGTGCTCTGTCCTCTGTCGTGTTCACCACTTCATTCTCACTGCCTTGCTGAGTGTTTAGCATTTGGTAGATGATCAACAAATACTTGCTAAATAAACACTTTTAGTCCATCTGGAAAAGCCCTGAGGCAAATAGAAACAAAATTCCCTTTTGTTTGAACAGTGGTTCTTAGGAGCTAAGAATGCTCTCCTTGAAAAAAGTAAAAAGTTAGATTTATTTTAGACTATATTGTAGCTTTGGTTATTACTAGTTTTTCAGCCATGGTGCTCACCACATGCCAGGTACTGGTTCATGTGCTTTACACATAATACCTTGTTAATCTTCATGACAACCTTGTGATGATACTTTTATTTCCAATTTATAGATGAGGAAGTGGAAGTGCAAGAGGAAAGTAACTTGCTTAGGTTCACATAGCTACTAAGTAGCAGGGCCAGAATTTGTACCCAGGCAGTCTGGCTCCAGAGGCCATGCAATTAACCACAACACTGAGCTCTTTGTGATTATTTTTTCATAAGGACCATTTTGACTCTTTTTTCCACTACTTAAACCTCTCTATGTAATGTTCTTATTTATTGCATTTAGATAGGATACCCTTAAAAATATTAAATGTTATAACCCTGCATCCTTGTGGGTCCCTGATTTTAATGTGCTTCTGCCTTTTTACTCTAACCTATGATATTCCTGTTGTTTTCTGATGATAATCTTGATCCAATTAAGGAACTGTGCTTCTATTTCTAGTTTGCTGAGCCTTTTTAAAATTCAGAAATGGCTGTTGAGGGCATTCCCTGGTGCTTCAGTGATTGTGACTCTTCCCTTCTACTGAAGGATGCCTGGGTTCTATCCCTGATTGGGAAATTAGGATCCTGCAGGCCACACAGCAAGGCCAAAAAAAAAAAAAAAAAAAAAAGCTCTAATATTGACTGTGGTGATGGCAGCATAACTTTGTGAATTCCCTGGTGGCTCAGAGGTTAAAGCGTCTGCCTCCAATGCGGGAGACCTGGGTTCGATCCCTGGGTCGGGAAGATCCCCTGGAGAAGGAAATGGCAACCCACTCCAGTATTCTTGCTTGGAGAATCCCATGGACTGAGGAGCTTGGTGGGCTGCAGTCCACGGGGTCACAAAGAGTCGGACACGACTGAGTGATAAACCAACCTAAAAACAACTGAATACACACTTAAAAGAGAAATGGCTGTTGAATGTCATATGAAACATCTCTAAGAAATATAATTTGGCTCTTCTCCTTTAACAAACGTCCTAAGTAGATTTCTTAATGTTAAATCATCATTCTTGGAATGAAGTGTACTTTGTTACAGTGTGAATTTTTTTTATTGCTGTGTTACTGGATTTTATGTCTTAATACTCAATTTTGTCTTTGTTACAAAGACAGAGTGAGAATAGAAGAATTATCCTTGCCTTGGCGGGGTGGGGGTGGGGGCGTGGTATCCAGATTACGCTAGCCTTGTGGAATAACCTGAGAATTTTTCTCCTTCTGTGGGAGAATCTTTGTTTCCCTAGGTTCCAGCCCGGTTTGGGTACCCGTCTCACTCTCTTCTTCCTTCCAGAGGTGCCCCATGGTAACCACGAGGATGTTTTCTTTCTGCTGCTACTGCTTAGTCGCTTCCGTCGTGTCCGACTCTTGTTTTCTTACACTGGCCCTCAAAGCTCTTCATAAATGGAACTCACCTACTGATCCTTAATAAGGCCTGGGCATCATTCAGCTTTCTTAACATTTCCTTGCACAGACACGGCCTCTGCTAATTTCATGCCACTTGCCTTGCTAAATCCTATACAGTCCGTGGAATTCTCCAAGCCAGAATACTGGAGTAGGTAGACTTTCCCTTCTCCAGGGGATCTTCCCAACCCAAGGATCGAACCCAGGTCTCCTGCATTGTAGGTGGATTCTTTACCAGCTGAGCCACAAGGGAAGGGAAGCCCCTGAACTGCCTTGGTAAATCCTAACCATAGAATTTGAGGTAGACGGGATGGGTGTGCTGTTGATTCTGACAAAACAGAACTAACATTTGAGGCAGACAGTGTGTGTAGCTGCTTTACATGATCGTCAGGATCCTGGGAAGCTTTGTTATTTTTCTTTTGTAGATGGGAAAAGAAACTTGATAACTTATATACCAATTAGTGAAGGTGCCAGAATTTGAAACCAGGACTTCGTGACTCCAAAGTGACTGCTGCTTCCACTACAGCATGCCTCACCTCCTCCATTGTGTTCCCAAGCTACAGCCTCCCTCGTTGACATGTATGTCCTCCGTGCTCCATTAGCAATTACAGACTGTACCACACCATTTATATTACGTATACTCTGTATATTTTCTGTTGTTTGCTCTGCAGTTTTTGGCTCACACAGGGCAGTTATTAACGGAATCTCTGTGCGTGT
>SJYX01008694.1:424509-437261 GCA_006410675.1 Oreotragus oreotragus | reverse complement strand
CCCCTCCCGGGTTCAGCCCCCCCCCACCCCCGCCCCTCCCGGGTTCAGCCGGATGGAACATTCCATGCGAAAGGTTTGACAGAGCGCCCACTCGGCGTCACGTGGAGCCGAAGCGCACTCTCGGCGCCTTGCGGGATGACGCCGAGTAGGGTTGCCAAGGGGCGGGGCCAGGCGCCGCGGAAGGGGCGGGAAGGAAGCCGGCCGGGGAGGCGGGGCGGGCCGAGCGGAGGGGCGGGCCGAGAGGGGCGCGCGGGAGGGGAGGGCCCAGCGTATTATGGGATGCGGCGGTGGAATGGCGCTGGGCGCGTGATTTTGAACAAACACGGGTCTGTGTCTCGGAGGCGCCGCCGCCGCCGCGGCTGCTGGGAGGCCAGGGAGCGTGGCGTGAGAAGGAGGCGGCGGCGCCGCCGGCTTTGGTGAGTGTCAGCCCCCCTGGGTGGGGGGCCCCTGGGCAGGCGGGCGGGAAAGGGGGCGCGCGGGAGGGGGCGCCGGACCGCCCCCTCCACCCCCTCCGGGAGCCCGGGCTGGAGGGGNGAGCGTGGCGTGAGAAGGAGGCGGCGGCGCCGCCGGCTTTGGTGAGTGTCAGCCCCCCTGGGTGGGGGGCCCCTGGGCAGGCGGGCGGGAAAGGGGGCGCGCGGGAGGGGGCGCCGGACCGCCCCCTCCACCCCCTCCGGGAGCCCGGGCTGGAGGGGTCATGGCGGAGAGCGGGAACCTGCAGTCTTGGGGGCCGCCGCGCCCCATCCCCCGGGCCGCAGGAGGCGGGAGGATCCTCCGGGCTCGGCCCCTTCCCGCCGGCACTCGAAAGGGCGGCTGTCACCCGGCTGGGCCGGCGCTCGGCCGGCAGCCCGCCCTTCCTGGCGACCCGGAGGAAGGGCTCCCGCGGCTGTTGACACGCACGCTGCGCGGCCGGAGGAGCCGCCGTGTCGGCCCCGGGTTTCTGGGAACCGGTTTGGCTGCTGTGTCATTTTGTACCAGCCCCTCCTTTTCCCTGCTGCCCGCCGCCCCGTCCTTCCTGTGCCCCTTTGTAGTGGTGTCTTCTTCGTGTCTGTCCGTTTTCCTCGCGAAGCCCACCGGCCAAATGTCATAATGTTCCCGAGGTGCACGGGGTAGGGAGCGGGCCAGCACTTAGCTTGGCCAAGCAACGGTAAGCACCAGACGGAGTGAGGGTGGCCGGGGGTGGCGGTGGGGAAGTAAAGTTTACAGATGAAAAAATTGGGAAGGCTGGATACTCTCAGCGTCTAGCCGGCTGCATATAGAAAACGGCGACAGGGTTGGGTGATGATAGCACTTGTTTAAGCCTGAAGCTATCGACTTTTCCATGGAGTTGTCATTCAAGCCAGGTAAGGAAATGAAATGCCTTGTTCAGCTTCTACCCTTCTCTTCTTAAACTAACTTCTTAAAAGAGACAGTAGAGTGGCTCTGTTCGAAACCTGGAAATTCAGTTTGCGCATTTCAGATAGATCTTTTAGAGCTTATGCTGTAGTTGAATGGTGGGCACAGAATTGACCTTTTAAAAAATGGGTGGTTATCAAATCTGAAATTAGCAAAGGTAGCCAATTTAGCTTTTTAGAAAAATTTTATTCTTTTCAGAAGCCATGCAGCTTATGTTTTCTTGTTATTTCTTTGATGATTAAAACATGCCTGTCTTCTCTTTTAGTTATTTATTAAACTACATGATGAGAGATGCTGGTGGAGCTGGGTAGGTAATTCTAGGGTCTTTCTAAAGCACGCTGCTTATTTTATTTTCACTGTATCAAAAATTTCAGCGGCAGATTTTTTTTGTTAATTATGACTTAGATTCTAAAAACGTTTGGCAAAAAAAAAAAACAAAAAACAATTTAACTCTGAGGTATATTTTCTGTATTTTAGAGATTGTTCACTCATGAGTAGGATCTGTACATTTTAAACCTAGTTGCTCTTTGACTTCTTTAACCAATGATAAGCGAACTGGAAGTCACAGTGTTTATGGACAGAAATGATCAGAGGAAGTTAAGAGGAAACAGTTCGGAACTTTTGTTTCGAAAACTTAGACGTCGTGACCACTGTATCTGCATAAGAATCATTGCCTGTAAATTTACAAATGTATCAGAGAGGTCTGATGTGCGGTGGGAAACAGCCCATTCTGTCAAAAGCGGCGCTGGCGGTGGAGGAAAATGTCAGAGCTGGTGAATGACATTCCAGGTCTCGATCCTGTTGTTGTTTCGTGCCTGCGATGGACACAGCGCATCAAAGGCATTCCTTCATCTCTCTTAAGTTGCTGTCCTGAAAGTGGCAAAGAGTGGAAGCTCTTGGTGGTCCCTCTGCCCCCTTCCGCTTTTTTTTTTTTTTTCCTTCTTTTGCTCTTCAAAACAAAAGTATGCCGGACTGGGGACCCTGCAGGTAGCGCGATTTCCCCTCCGTGGCGGGGTGAAAGGTCTCGGCGTGGACTGTGTGTGCAGTGGTGTCTCCCCGAGCATTTGAAGGTTGGCGGGGCCGGCGGGAGGTTTCCCCGGATATGTGGGTGTGCGCCTCTCGGGAGGGGAGGGCCGGAGAGAGGAGGAGGAGGAAGGGGGAGGTTACTGGCGGCGGCGGCGGCGGCGGCCCGGGCTCGGGCTGTCGGGGAAGCTGCTGAGCTGTGATGGTGATGACGAGGTGAAAATGGCGGATCTTTCGAAATACAATCCCGGCCCCTGACATACCAGAGGCGGCGGCCGCGGCGGCGTCGCCACCCGGGACTCCGTCCGCGGCCCCCGGGTTCCCCAGTAGCGTTCCAGGTCCGGCAGACGAGGGGAGGAAGCGGCTGGCCGGAGCCAGCGTGCACACGCAAAAGCAGCACCGCCCGGGCTCGGGATTGCCCGGGACCTTCTGGAGCCCCCACCTCGGAGCCGGAGGGAGGAGAAAGCGGCCGCCGCCGGAGGTAGAGGAGCCAGGGGCTACCCGAGGGCTGCTCCGTTGCGAGGTCGCTTTATTTGTGGGGAGGGGGCTGGTGGGCGAAGGATCGCCCAGCGGATCAAGGGAGGGCTAGTTCAGAGTGCAAAGGATCGGCAGCCTCGTCATGACATCAACATTATTCTTTTGAGTATTAAGAGGACTCGAGTTTGCTCTTATACCCAAGGCTGCTGCTGAGGCCTAGAGGAACCGCTAGCAGTTATTCTGGTTTCCTGATTGAATGTTTAAATTATCCACTCCGGCGGGTGTTGGTTTGATGATGTCCAGCAGTTTATGGGGTTGTACGTTTCCTTAAGGAGGCCGAACGCTGGCATTTTATTCTGCATTTAAGCTCTGGGTGTTAGATCATAGTCTGTAACTTGTTGGGGTGTGGATGTTCACGTTTTGTGAGCCTGTGGACCAGTTCTGTAATCACTGAAAATGTTGCCTCTTTCTTGATGGCTCTGTCATCTATAGAGGACTCCTTGGCCCCTGCCATCCGGCAGATGACAGTTGAGATACTGTCGGTCATAGCTGATATCCATGTGTTTCCTTGCCTCTCATCCATTTCATGAATTCAGAGAGTAAAGTTATGGAAGATTTTACTGTAGATTTTAGGATCCAAGTGAAATACAGCTTTGGGAGCCCTATTTTGGTTCACAAGTTTTGCCTTCATTGTTAAGAAGTTGTGATGACTTGATGCTCACACTTGATATGATTCAAATTTTAAGTTGGTTAAAGACCTCTGTTTTATTTAACCTACTGGACTTTTTACTTTGTTTCAAGAGCTGGAGAATTGGGCTGATTGAGCTTTTGACAGCCACAGTCTGGTTTTGTTAAGTTGCCTTAAAGATCCATGTATGCTTTAGATTGTGCTGCAGATCCTCAACAGTAGTGTTACTGAAAAGTTACATATGAATCACATTTTTATACATTAACTTGGGGCCTTCTGATTTTTTTTCCTCGAACTTTTGTAGTGGTAGGTTGGGTCAGTTGAAGGTTGAGTACATGAGTGAACAGAGAGATGAATGTTTAAGCAATGTCCCCTGGTAGTGTTTATGATTAGCAATGGTTTTCCATATCCAAGTTTCCTACAAAGAGATGATGTCATAGCATGTCATACAGTTTTATTCTTTGTGTGTTCTATTCAGAGAGGAAGTATTTTGTGTGTATGTGTGTGTATAGCTTGCACATTGTGTGTCCAAATTTATTCACTAGAGGACTGAGAGACCAAAAGTATTTTTTCAGGGGAAATAACTGAGAGGTACTCAGAGGTTTTAGTTAATGAGTTTTTTAAATCGTTTTTTCCTGATGTTTTATCCAGTAGGAATTTGATTGTTGTTACTGTTTTTTTCTTATAACTCTTACACTGCAGTTGTTTGGTCTCTGCCAACTCAGCTGCTAAGTCAGTACTAAGAATTTTAAAAATAAAATAAGTGAAAGTTGCTCAGTCGTGTCCCCAACTCTGCAACCCCGTGGACTATACAGTCCCTGGAATTCTCCAGGCCAGAATACTGGAGTGGGTAGCTATTTCCTTCTCCAGGGGATCTTCCCAACCTAGGGATCTAACCCACATCTCCCGCATTGCAGGCGGAATCTTTACCAGCTGAGCCACCAGGGAAGCCCAATAAATAAAGAAGCATGCTTATTCATTGGCTTTTTTTTGTTTTTGTTTTTTAAATCACCCATTGCCATTGTCTTTCTGTGATTCCTTGTGATTGTCTTTAAAGACCAGTTTTTAGATTATTGTTGAAAGAGTTGCCTTTTAATAGAAGTGTGTTAGAAAGCAGTGAAGAGTTATGCCAGTGGAGTTAGTCGGGTGTCTTTTTTGGTGAAGAGGAGCATTGCAGATTCCCACTACTTTTTTTTTTTCGAATGTTACTATTGGGTTTCTACTGTGTGTCACGTACTGTGCTAGGGCCTGGAGATGCCTCAGTATCTTTGCCTTTGCAGACTGTTCATGGGGTTCTCGCGGCAAGAATACTGGGATAGTCTGCCATTCCCTCCTCCAGGAAACTATCACTTTTGGAATTGGGGGAGGTAACATGGGAAGGATAGGTTGGGTAGGGCCGTAATGCAGAAGGCCTTCAGGGTTACAGAAAATGTTTGCGTAGGAGAGTGACAGCCTCAGAGGTGCACTCAGGTGAGATAAGTCCTGTAGCTTTTTCTGTGGGATGTGTCGCAGGGAAGAAAAGATAAAGGTAAAAAATACAGTAGTTGGCTCTGAGCTTTGGAGATTTAAAAACTCTTGGTTGCAGTGGGAAGGAGATATTGTGAAGGTGTAATCTGCATGATATATGATGGATTAAAAATCTTACGGGGAGGGATTCCCTGGTGGCCCAGTGGTTAGGACTCCGCGCTGTCACTGCCCAGGGCCCGGGTTCAGTCTCTGGTCAGCGAACTGAAATCCCACGTGCCGTGTGGCACAGCCCCCTCCCCCCGACAACAAATTATAAAAATTAAACAAGACAGAAGTCAGGAGAAGCTAATTTAGATAGAGAAAGAAGAGAAGAATTTTCATTTGTGCTTTAGCATACCACATCACTATCTTCACAGTAACTCTGCTAGTAAACTGGGGCTTAGAGAGATTAGTGCTACATGATAAGCAATGAGGAGGGTCAAGATTTGGAAACACATCTTTCTGATTTGAATCTCCATGTTTTTTTCCTCCATGTTAGTCTTACAGCATGAATAATATACAGTCCCCCTTTAAAGGGAAAACATACTGTGAATTGTCAGAATTGGCCTAAATAGTTTCACTGTATTAAAATACTTAATTTTTAGATGTATATAGATTCCTTATGCTTATTGCTTTTAGGGACGTATAAATGAAATATAAACAAAACTACAGAGCCAGTAAAATTTAGGGTGATTAATGTTTTGATGAAACGGAAACTTTGCTTGCATAGCCGGTATGCCGCTGCCTGCTGTGACTAGACGTGGAGCTTTCCGTATGCTCTGTGTCTGCTGTGACTAGACGTGGAGCTTTCCGTATGCTCTGTGTGGGTGTGCGTGGACTGTAGTCCTCCATGCTCCTCTGTCCATGGAATTCCGCAGGCAAGAATACAGAGGGGGTTGCCAGGTTCTAGTCCAGGGGATCTTCCTGACCCGGGATCGAATTGCATCTCCTGCATTGGCAGGCAGATTCTTTACCACTGAGCCACCTGGGAAGCCCCATGCTGTGTATCATACGATAACTCAACTCCTACACTTTTTCTAAGTTTGAGTGTCACAGAACTTTCCTCCTTAAATCACTGGTTAGGTGGTTTGACTTCCACGTGGCTTAAATATATCATTTACCTTGTAAGATCCTTATATACCTTTTTCTTTAGCCCACTCTAATTCTAGTACCACTGATGGTGGTAATCCAGGATATACTTTTTTTAAAAATATATTACTGAAATGAAAATACAAACTTCCCAGCATTTCTTCAAGACTCATGTCTTACAGTCCATTGCTCCCAGTTTAGTTTGCGAAATGTAATTCTGTACTTAGTTTTTGAGTTGTTGATGCTAGACCTTAGAAATGAAAGCTAAAATCCAAGTAGTATACTTAACCAGTTAGTGCTAGTGGTAAGCTTTAGGTACAAAAGTGTAGTTCTTAAACATCCAGATGTTTCTGTCCCAACATCTGACAAGTTATCTATAACGTGGTGGTAGTTCACCACTTTATATTATTATGTGCAAGAGTGAAAATAGTTGTTTACCAGGTTGTCCTCCACCTGTAACTAAGAAAAAGAACAGTGCTTCAGCTCTGGCAATAGTCTCAAAAAGAAAAAAAAAAAAAAAAAGAAGTGTGAAAGCATAGAGCACTTGTCGTTTCTATCTTACATTGTTTTTATGTTGTATTTATTTATTTTAATGTCCTAAATCAGACCCTCCGTTTATCTCTGACCTGAACTAAGTACTGTAACAGCCTTGTAACTGGTTTCCCTGCCTTCCGTCCAATAAACTCCAAGATGAAGTTAATCCTCCCAAACTATAGCTGTGATCATGCTGCTCTTCTGTTGACTTCTGAGGTCTGTCTGGGCAAGGGCTTTGGTTAATTTCCTTCCAGAAAGTTGGGAAGCAATACATATTTGTTAAGTAAATACTGATAAAAAGTAGTTTAAAACTAAAGCTTTAACAACTTTGTGTTATGAGCAGAAAATATTGGAAGCATGGGAAATGTGTTGTATATTTGCTATTCTTTTCTTTCCATACCTTGAGAGGTAACCCTTCAGACACATGAGGTAAACTACAGCTCCTCTATCCTGTCGGCTTGTGAAGATCCTCTCTTCTCTCTCTTCTTGGAGTGGTCCTCAACATGGGTGATGAGGTTGCATGTGCTGGGGCATATCTTCCATTCCTAAAGGATAAAATTAGACTGATGATTCATGTCACTAGATGGCCAAACCCTTTCCTGCCATGCCCACGAGCTCCTTCTGAGAGTTTTCTTTTAGCAGAGGCCACCCTGCCCTGCATGTGACCCTGACTGAAACAGCTAGGGATGTCTAATCATAAAGCAGTTATTATAATCTGCTCAGTGGCCTGTGAGGTGTGCTGGCTCCAGAATTCTGCACAGCCCATGCTACTTAGAGACCGGCCAGACTGATCAGACCTTTTCTGGTTGGAAGTTTGAACTTTACACCTACTTCCAAGGGAGACTCCTAGTCCTGTAGCTCCTGGTCTCTTTTAATAGGACCAGTCAGAAGAGGACATGCTCTTCCTAATAACAGAGCTTTAAAATACATGAGTAACTAAAAATGCACGGGAGAAACAAATCCACAGTCATATTTGAGAATTTTAACAGTCTGTCTCAGTAATAGAAGAGGAAAAAGAAAGACTTGAAGCTCTGAATAGCACTCTCAGCCATTTTGGCCTATTGGACGTTTATGGGGCACTCCTCTCAGCAGCCACAGAGCACACATTCTGTTCTGGTGCACACGCACTGCCATGCGCTGAGCCTCCAAGTCTCCAAATGTCATCTCACACAGTGGAAATGGTAGAGTATTACACTCTCTGACAATGATAGGAGTAAATTAGAAATCGATAATAAAAGGTAGAAAAATCCCCAAATATTTGGGGATTAAATAGCACACTTCTTTATTTTCCATGTGTCTAAGATGCAATCACAAGGAACATTAGAAAATATTTGAAATGAATGATAATAAAAACATTGAGATTAGCAGAATGCAGTTAAAGCAGTGTTGGGGGAATTTTTAACACTAAATGTTTATTTTAGGAAAGAAGAAAGGTTTAAAATCAATGATTTAAACCAAGTGTTGGCAAACTTTCTGTAAAGGGACAGATGGCAACTATTTTAGGTTTTGTAGACCCCTCCCCCAACTATTTACAAATGTAAAAATCATTCTTAGTTGGAGAGCAATACATAAATGGACTATGGTCTTAATTTGATCTGTAGGCTATGGTTTGTTGAATCTCATCTGTGCTTCCATTTTAAGCTTCTAGAAGAAACAAAGTAAGCAGAAGGAAGAAGATAAAGATAGTGGTCAATTAAATTAAAAATGGACAAACTGTTGGGAAAAGTCAGTGAAGCCAAAATGATTCTTGAAAAGATCAATAAAACTGGAAAATCTCCAGACTGATCAGAAAAAAAAATGGAGAAAAGACAGAAACTACCAAAATAAGAAATGAAAAGAGTTGCCACCTCTACAGACATTGAAATAATACTATGTGTAACATTATGCAAATAAATTTGGCAACTTAGAGGGATAGACTCCTTAAAAGATACAAACTATCAAATATCAAAGGTCATTTGAAAGAAAGAGATAACCTGAATAACCCTACATCTATTTAAGAAGTTGAATTTATAGTTAAATAGATGGCTTTACTGGTGAATGCTAATAAACATTTCAGGAGGAAATAGTAACAGTTCCATGTAGATGCTTCTTGAAAACTGAAAAAAGGTAATGTCCCAGCTTATTTTGTTAGACTGGCATTGTCCCAGAGAGCCACTACAAAAAAAACTACAGACCAAGAGCTCTTATAAGTATAGACAAAATTATATAATAAAATATTAGCCAACAGAATTTGGCAATATATATAGAATATAATTGGATATAATTTTACTGAGTGGGGTTTATTTCAGCAGTGCAAATTGGCTTAATAATATAACTCAAAGACTAAAAGAGAAAATGGGCTTCCCTGATAGCTCAGTTGGTAAAGAATCCACGTGCAGTGCAGGAGACACCGGTTCGATTCCTGGGTCGCGAAGATATGCTAGAGAAGGGATAGGCTACCCTCTCCAGTATTCTTGGGCTTCCCTTGTAGCTCAGCTGGTAAAGAATCTGCCTACAATGTGGGAGACCTGGGTTCGGTCCTCGGGTTGGGATGATCCCCTGGAGAAGGGAAATGCTACCCACTCCAGTATTCTGGCCTGGAGAATTTCATGGACTCTGTAGTCCATGGAGTCGCAAAGAGTCAGACACAACTTAGTGACTTTCACAAAGGAGAAAAAGCCATATGTTTATCTCACTAGTTGCAGAAAAAAAACGTGATTAGAGATCCATTTGAAAAAAGAAACAACTACACTCTGGCACTATAAGTTGCCTTCCTCAACCCAACAGAGGGAATTTATGAAAAACCTACAGCTAAGATTAAGACTGGAAACAAAGTAGCTATGTCTGCGCTTTTCCGCAACATTCTGCTGGAGGTCCTAGCTTGTGTGGCAAGGCAAGAAAAGAAACAAAAGACGTTGGAAAGGAAGAACTACAGGTGGTTGTTATTATAAATAATAATACAGAGAATTATTATTCTCAAATGATACGAATTATCTTTCTAAAAAATCCTGTGGATTCTACACAAGATCTAGTGAGTTTAGCTAGGTTGTAAGATACGTGGACAATGTAAAATAGTTGAATTCCTATATACTAGCAACAACCAACCAGTTGGAAAATAAGGCCATTTACACTACATCAAAAAACACAAAACATTTAGGGATAAATTTACCAAAATATACACAAGGCGTAAACACTCGAAGTACAAAGCACGTTGTTAAATAAGTAGAGAGGTATACTGTTGGGAGACAGCTCCCCATGGGTCTCTCTCGTTTTGTCCTTGTTACAAGAGAGGCAGTGACAGCTTTCTCCAGGATGTTTGTATAGCATAAAGCCTTGGGTAATCGAGTTCGTGCCTCCTGTCATAGCAGAGGGCAGACTTGCTTCTACGTCCAGTGTCATAAAGATAATATCTCCCTTTGGACAAAGGGCAGGTGTGCTTCAGCCCATGAGAAGCGATTCAGGTTCCTTCGGCTCAGGGTTCCTCAGTGTAAGCCCACTGCCTGCACAGCATACGCCTGGGCACCTCTCCACGTTTGCCCTGTGGGACACGGGGGCAACAAGGGAACCAAGACATGGGGCTTCCGTTCCTTGCCGTGCAGGGTGTGATAAGTCCCCGGCTCTGTCCTAGGACTACCGCGTCGTCTGCCCGTCCCCACAAAACAGTGACAGGCAGCTTTGTTAGCTTGCAAGGAGAGTCTAGAATCTCAACCGCCTCCCAGTTCTGGACAGTTTTAAGCCATAAGCATGGAGTGCTGATGTAGACGTGGCTTCTTGAAAGAGGAAGGATGAGCTCCTTGAAGGCTTGGTTAGGGGATCTGCAAAGACTGGCATCTGGTAGGAAATGCTCTCACCCACGTGGCAGGCAAGGGTGGTGGGGGCAGGAGGAGGAGCCCTTCCATGTTCTAGCTCCTAGAATCTTCAGGGGCTGAGCCAAGAGGTGGCCTGGATGATGGCTGCTTTGGTTGCTATACACTCCACTCCGTGGCCCTAGCTGAAAGGGCTGTAGCTGCCCAGTCCAGGAGGCCCCCAGACCAAGAGAAGGATCTCAGAAGTGAGGATTTGGGTGGATTGAAAACATTAGAAGTTTGTTCAGTTGAGCTGCGAGTGTGAGTGCACGAAACTGAAAGTAAATGCACTGTCAGGCCACCATCTCCCTCTGTGGCGTGACCTCTCCTCCTCTAACACCTTGACTTCGGGTCTGAACCTGCTGGGGGAACTTTAGGGAGAAGAGAGTCAAACTTAATGGCTGCATTGGGTAGTGACACCCAAGATAGCCTCCTCCTCGATCTTTGTCGGGTGGAATGTTGAGAAACAGCTGATAGGGCCTGGACAAGGTTTGCAGTAGGAATGGGAAGCTGATGTGTCACTGTGTGTGTGGGGGTGTAGTTGGTATTGATGTTTCAGCAAGCCTGTTCCATAAATGCCTTGTTCTGAAAGTGCGGGAGGGGGACTCAACTGACCCGGAAGAGCCGAAACTAGAGAAGTGCTCATACTTTGGGATCCCCGAAACCCCAGTGATTTCCTCTGAGCTATAAGTTACTGTGATTGATGATGTTGCAATATGCATAAGGAACTCACCCAACTCAATAAGAAGATTAAAAACCCCAATCCTTTTTTTTTAAATTGGCAAAGACTTAACACACAGGTACTTTAAAAAAGAAGATATACAAATAGGTAATGTTCATGTGAAAAGGTGCTCAACATATTTAGTCATCTGGAAATGGCAAATTAAAACCACGATGAGCTATCACTTCACACCCACTAGAATGGCTGAAGTTAAAAAGACTGACAAAACCAGTTGTTGGTGAGGAAGTGGAGCAGCTGGAAATCCCATGCATTGCTGGTAGGTGTACAAAATGGTACAGCTAAGTTGGGAAATCAGTTCAGCTCAGTCGTGTCCGACTCTTTGCGACCCCATGAATCGCGGCACGCCAGGCCTCCCTGTTCGTCACCATCTGCTGGAAGTAACTCAGACTCATGTCTGTCAAGTCCAGATGCCATCCAGCCATCTCATCCTCGGTCGTCCCCTTCTCCTCCTGCCCCCAATCCCTCCCAGCATCAGAGTCTTTTCCAATGAGTCAACTCTTTGCATGAGGTGGCCAAAGTACTGGAGTTTCAATTTTAGCATCATTCCTTCCAAAGAAATCCCAGGATTGATCTCCTTCAGGATGGACTGGTTGGATCTCCTTGCAGTCCAAGGGACTCTCAAGAGTCTTCTCCAACACCACAGTTCAAAAGCATCGATTCTTCGGTGCTCAGCCTTCTTCACACTCCAACTCTCACATCCATACATGACCACAGGAAAAACCATAGCCTTGACTAGACGGACCTTAGTGGGCAAAGTAACGTCTCTGCTTTTGAATATACTATCTAGGTTGGTCATAACTTTTCTTCCAAGGAGTCTTTTAATTTCATGGCTGCAGTCACCATCTGCAGTGATTTTGGAGCCCAAAAAAATAAAGTCTGACACTGTTTCCACTGTTTCCCCATCTGTTTCCCGTGAAATGATGGGACCGGATGCCATGATCTTCATTTCTGAATATTGAGCTTTAAGCCAACTTTTTCGCTCTCCTCTTTCACTTTCTTTTTTTTTTTCTCTTTCACTGTCATCAAGAGGCTTTTTTTAGCTCCTCTTCACTTTCTGCCGTAAGGGTGGTGTCATCTGCATATCTGAGGTTATTGATATTTCTCCTGGCAATCTTGATTGCAGCTTGTGTTTCTTTCAGTCCAGCATTTCTCATGATGTATTCTGCATATAAGTTAAGTAAGCAGGGTGACAGTATACAGCCTTACTCCTTTTCCTGTTTGGAACCAGTCTGTTGTTCCATGTCCAGTTCTAACTGTTGCTTCCTGACCTGCATACAGATTTCTCAAGAGGCAGGTCAGGTGATCTGGTATTCCCATCTCTTTCAGAATTTTCCACAGTTTATTGTGATCCACATAGTCAAAGGCTTTGGCATAGTCAATAAAGCAGAAATAGATGTTTTTCTGGAACTCTCTTGCTTTTTCCATGATCCAGCGGATGTTGGCAATTTGATCTCTGGTTCCTCTGCCTTTTCTAAAA
>SJYX01008694.1:337530-424199 GCA_006410675.1 Oreotragus oreotragus | reverse complement strand
GGTGTTGACCATCTGGTGATGTCCATGTGTAGAGTCTTCTCTTGTGTTGCTGGAAGAGGGTGTTTGCTATGACCAGTGCATTTTCTTGGCAAAACTCTATTAGTCTTTGCCCTGCTTCATTCCGCATTCCAAGGCCAAATTTGCCTGTTACTCCAGGTGTTTCTTGACTTCCTACTTTAGCATTCCAGTCCCCTAGAATGAAAAGGACATCTTTTTTGGGTGTTAGTTCTACAAGGTCTTGTAGGTCTTCATAAAACCGTTCAACTTCAGCTTCTTCAGCATTACTGGTTGGGGCATAGACTTGGATAACTGTGATATTGAATGGTTTGCCTTGGAAACGAACAGAGATCATTCTGTCGTTTTTGAGATTGCATCCAAGTACTGCATTTCGGACTCTTTTGTTGACCATGATGGCTACTCCATTTCTTCTGAGGGATTCCTGCCCGCAGTAGTAGATATAATGGTCATCTGAGTTAAATTCACCCATTCCAGTCCATTTTAGTTTGCTGATTCCTAGAATGTCGACGTTCACCCTTGCCATCTCTTGTTTGACCACTTCCAATTTGCCTTGATTCATGGACCTGACATTACAGGTTCCTATTCAATATTGCTCTTTACAGCATCGGATCTTGCTTTTGTCATCAGTCACATGCACAACTGGGTATTGTTTTTGCTTTGGCTCCATCCCTTCATTCTTTCTGGAGTTATTTCTCCACTGATCTCCAGTAGCATATTGGGCACCTTTTGACCTGGGGAGTTTAGTCTGGCATATTTCATTCAAAGTTTAAAATTGTTGTTGTTTACTCGCTAAGTTGTGTCCGACTTTTTCAACCCCATGGACTGTAGCCCACCAAGCTCCTCGGTTCCCAGGCAAGAACACTAAAGTGGGTTGCCATTTCCTTCTCCAGGGGATCTTTCAGACTCCAGGACTGAACCCGCTTCTGCATTGGCAGGAAGATTCCTTACCACTGAGCCATAAGGGAAGCCCAAAGTTAAAAGTAAATTTACCTTATGATCCATCAAGTCCACATCTAGGTAATTATTCAAAAGAAATGAAAATATCTATCCACAAAAACCTCGAGTGACTTTTAGCAGTGTTACTCATGATAGTCCCAAACAGCAGACAGTCAAAATGTCCATCCACAGATGAATGGGCAAACACATTGTGGTGGGTTCATCCAGTGGAACATTACTCAGTAGTAGAAAGGAACTGAGCTGCTAGGAAGTGTGAGAATAAAGATGAATCTCAAAAAGTATGCTAAGGGAAGAGGCTCATCCTTCATACCACGGGTTTATATAATATATGATTCCATCTTTGTGAAGTTCTAAAATGGACAAAAAGGCAACACTAGCGAAGTTGTAGACTAGACCAGTGGTTGTGTAGAGTAGGAATTTTGAGGTAGAGGGTTGACTGTAAAGGAGTAGACTTATTTTTTTAAGGCAGTAAATTGTGTGATTAAAATTATGAACTTTGATATCATAAAACATATCCTGAGTTTGAGTTCTGGCTCCATCATTTACAAGCTATGTGACCTTGGGCATAGAGTTTAACCTTTCTAAGTTTCCTCATCTGTAAAATGATGCATCTTGGAGTTGTTATCAGGATAGGTTAAATTATCCCATCACTGGTAGGTAGTAAATGCTCAATAATGATGATTAATTATGGCAGTATTACTTTTTATTAGTGCTACTCTATTATAATTTGCCACTCATGTCTGTTAACTATTAATCTTGGAATGGGCATTGCATTTTAATATTTAAAAAAAGGGAAAAGAAAGAATTACTGATTAGGTTGCTGTGAATCTTTGATGTACTCTGGGCAAATAACTTGTTTGGTGGTGGAGGTTTAGTCACTGAGTCATGTACAACTCTTTTGTGACCCTGTGGACTGTAGCCTGCCAGGCTCCTCTGTCCGTGGGATTTCTCAGGCAAGAATACTGGAGTGGGTAGCCATTTCCTTCTCCAGGGAATCTTCGCAATGCATAGATCAAACCCACGTCTCCTGCATTGCAGAAGGATTCTTTACTGCTGAGCCAGCAGGGAAGTCCAAATAAGATATGTAGTCAGTCATCAATATGAGATACTCTTTAATATGTGAAGATAATGGTACTGACTCTTTTATTGGAAGTTTTTCATGACCTTTGGCTGAAAGCATCACAGTTCTGATTTGTGATCTGCTTTATTATTATCGTTACCATCTTTTTTTTCCTTTATGGGAACTGGTTGTGTACCTCTTAAATGGTTCCCTTTTTGACATCCTAAATAGCTGAGGAGGAGTTGAGAATCTTCTTTCCAAATAAAAATTTCTTTAATATGAAGCTGATGGATCAAACTGGGGACTTATAACCCATTTGACCTGCCGTTGCTGAGGTGGCTTACTCTAGAAACTTTTTTAACATCAATTTGAGTCTTTAATGGATTTTTATAAATGACATAGTAACCTCATTTTAGGACCTCTTTCACTAGAGGTTCGACTATATTTTCTAATATCTGTTTTTATTTAAATGTTTTATTTCCTTGTGCAAATCAGAAGTTTTCAAGTGTTGTTAGCAGGGAAGAAAACCCTAGAACTGGGAAGAAATAAGATGATCAGACATGTCAAAGATAAAAAAGTTTTATTTATGAGCAGGAGTTGGAAAGGAGTTTCCTGTAATTATGTGTTGCCTGAATGCAGTATACTTTTAGATTGAGACATGGTAAATGAGAATGTTTGCTTCTAGTTTTGTGTCTTATAAGACTTATATTTCAGATTTTTGAAGGTTGAGGATTTGTTGAAATGTTTTAACACAGATATGCATTAGGAATATCCCTCACTCAGCTATACATCAGTAGAAATTTTTGTCATTTGCATTTTTTCTTGGCTAATTTTTTTTCTCTTGTATCTGTTTTGAAACATAGTAATTTATTCATCTTTAAACTTTTATTGCAGCCCCTGATCAACTCTCTCGAAGGAGAACAATCATGGAGGTGGTGCCAGCTGAGGTGAATAGTTTGCTTCCAGAGGAGATAATGGAGACTGGTATAACCTTAGTGGATGATGATAGTATTGAGGCTGTTATTGTTTCATCCCCAATTCCCATGGAGACAGAACTGGAAGAAATTGTCAACATAAATTCTACTGGTGACTCTGCAGCCACGCCCATTTCCACGGAACCAATCACAGTGCACAGTAACCACACTACCCGAGTTGCAGTGAACACCACAGTCACTAAAGCAGATTCTAATACCACAGTGAAACCAGCTTTTCCAAGTGGCCTTCAAAAACTTGGTGCTCAGACTCCTGTGACTATATCAGCCAATCAGATTATTTTAAACAAAGTATCACAGACATCTGATCTTAAACTTGGCAATCAGACCCTTAAACCAGATGGACAGAAGTTAATTTTAACAACTTTGGGCAAGTCTGGTTCACCAATTGTTTTAGCACTACCCCATAGCCAACCTCAGGCTCAGAAAGTTACAACTCAGGCCCAGTCAGGAGATGCTAAGTTACCACCGCAGCAAATTAAAGTAGTTACCATTGGAGGGAGGCCAGAGGTGAAACCTGTCATTGGTGTCTCAGCATTGACCCCAGGAAGTCAACTGCTTAATACTACAACTCAGCCCTCTGTGTTACAGACCCAACAGTTAAAAACAGTACAGGTAAAAAAAAAAAGAGGGGGCTTCTTAATGAAAATGCATGTTAAATATTAAATTGATTCATAGTTGTATGTGTAGGGTGATTAAATGCATAGTTGTTACTGAGTCCTGTTGAATGTTGCTTTTAGTAATTGTGTGGGTTTTTTTTTTTTTGTAAAGTCTTTGATATGTTGAACGCTTTTGAAAATTTCTGCCAGAGAACTCAGAACTTAATTGTGGTTAGATTCCAATGTGTAGTGTATTTATAGCTTTTTACTCATCTTGAAACACATTTTAATCTCAGTCGTAGTGTGAGTCCAGGGATGTTCTGCTAGTGTAAAGACAGCAGAGTTGGTGCTGGGCTGTCAAAAAATCATTCCGACATGATATTTTCAGCTAACAGATGGCCAAAGTCTAGGAGAAGTTGCTGCTCTGAGAAACCGTTTGAGCCAGCAGTAGTGCAAACCAGCCAGTATGTGCCTCTTTGGAATTTACTGTCCCCTGCATCACTCAGATTTGCAGTGTAGAAAGACAGTGCCGTGTGACGGAAGGTTTAGAATTGGACCAACTGGACTTCAGTCACTTTTCTGCAGGACCGACTGTGCTGTGGAACTTTGGATAGGCTACTTATTTTCTCTGAGTTTTTTACTTTAGCTGTAAGATGGCTATTTGATCATGATGAAACAGGTAAGATCAGTACTTGGTATGGTTCTCAAAACACTGAGGATCCTTCATAATAGTACCCATTGTTAGTATGAATAGAAACCCAAGCTAGAAGATTATCAGAATGTATATTAAGTGGTTGCCCATTTTTCGTGTCCAGGTAGGCCTTTTTAGGTCAGCACTATGCTTAGAAATACAGTGATCCAGGGAACACAAATGCATCTCCTGTTTTTATTAAAGAGTTGGCTTTTAGAGAAAAGGAGAAGGCATGAGAACTAAATGCATAAAAGGAAGGGAGGAAGGTTTGGGGAATTATCCACTCTCAGCTGATACTAGAAAAAATGTTTTTGTTACTATGTCGGCAAAATAGAATCTTATTTTTCGTGGGCTTTTTATTTAAGAACTGCATACGACTTCTCAGACTTCATATATAATTTGCCCGTGTCCCTTTTGCCACTGTTAAACATTTAATGTTCTTTGCTTTCTCATTAACAATCGTCTTTCACTTATCTCTGATTTCCTTTTACTTCTTTTGATGATATTCTCTTGAATGAGATCCTGTCACCATCAAGCACCTTGTCCTCAACTTGTCCTTTTAAAAATCAGTTGTGAAACTTGTTTTTACTGGTTTACCAGAGTGTGTCTGGCTTTGGGGGTGTGGATCATAGCCATGTTTATAAGATACTGATAATGTAAATCCGAACGTTGTGGGTTTTTTTCCATTTAGTAGAGCAGTGTATACATACTGTTTGTAAGACCAGTTTACTTGTACGCACTAGTTTTCTTCTATAATCCCCCAAGTACCAACAATAAAAACAAAAACCGGGGTCTAGTTTTTATAACTTCTCTTATTGTCGTTACTTTTATACCATGTGATTCTATTTATTTAAAAAGAACTTCTATTTAAAAAACAAAAGAAACCCCATTTAGAATATTGTTCTTCTTGGCCAGTTATTTTTAGGCAACTCAAATCTTTTCAGCTCATGAGTAGCCTCTAAAGCTCTGAGGCTCAGAAAAAAAACAAGCAAAAAGCTACATGCCTATCTGTATCCGCTTTAGGTACCAGAGTATTTGGTTTAGTATTACATAGTGTGTATGATCCTCTCAGTTTTTTCCCCAGATGGTCCCCAGCATTGTCTTAAGTTTAATCAGATTGAAGCTGTTAGGGAGTGGACAACAGGAAAGGGTGGAAGAAGGAGACCCATCTTGAAAATGAAGGAAAGAGGTGACAGTTGAAACCAGAGGCAGTAACAGAGACAGTTACACCTAATTACAGACACATAAACCCTTTCCTGTGATTCTTCTGCATAGTATTTAAGGATAATAAATAATTAGCAGTCTTGAACAACATAACTCCTTATTCCTAAATCTGTACAACACAGTGCCCGAAATTACCTGCATGTATTATTCGATCACATATTTGGCAGTCTTATTTGTAAATTTTCTTTTCTGATTCATTTTTGTGTTAATCTGTTCATTAGATACACTTGTTTAAAAATGATCCTTTATGCTCTGTTCTATTTAATAAAACTAAGTTTCTCCTAGGGTAGTTTAATTCATGATACAAAAAGCAAGGTTCCTTAACAGAACTGGAAATCCTTATTTTCAGCTATGCTCCATTAAAGAAACAAAACCACACGGACAAGTTAAGATTGTTCATTTGAATAATCAATGAGCTTTTGGTAGTATTGTTTACATTTTTTTCCTCGTTGGTAAGTATTTGTATTGTTGTGTGATGGTGAAAATCAGTTAAAAATGGGGAAATACTTTAAGTTCCCAAATTGTAGCTAAGATTATTTTTTGCAAGATACAGATTTCCAAAACATCAGGACCTCTGCCTCTTGAGATTCCTAATACTAAGTCAATAGACAGCCTATTCTAACTTATTGTAGAGTTCTAGGCCTGTAAATACACTTGGGAAATATTTTCCCTTTATGTCTCTCAAATTGGATCAGTTTTGTAAAGTACAATTATGGATTTATTTGGGTATGTCAGAGTTTTGCAGTCTGGATATTTTTTAATATGTAGTTGTAGATCTCTCTGGTTTGTTTTTTTAAAGGTGGTTTGTATTTCCTGTACATTTTGTTTTGTCAGTAATGTGTTCTGAGTGTAAGGAAGTAATTTATTCTAGAGGTAAGAAAATATGCTTTTAAGGTTAATTTATAGTTAGAGTGTAAAGCTGATGTTTACCTGGTTCTGTGATCAGTTGCAGCTTCTAGTATATTTTGTAATTTAAGTTGGTCCTGTTTGTTCATTTTGAGTTATTATTTCCAATAATAGTACTTTCAGGGCCTCAATTTTCATATCTGCCAAAGGTAAAGTTAATATTTAATATCCTTCCTGCTGTGAAAATTTGTGATTTTTGTCATTGCTAAATTTCTGCTTCTGGCTTTTAGAAAAAGCTTTTCTTTGCATACATTGATAATTTAAATGTAAAAACATCAGTAATTCTACATTCCTTGACTTGTGAAGAATTTTAGTTCAGGGCAACAGTGTACCTACCATGTATTATGTAAAATTAGAGGTGAATAAAACATAGACTCTCCCTTCAAAGAATTTATAGTCTAGTAAACTGTAGTAAATCATATTTTAGTCAATAATATTTCAGAGGCTTCACCTTCAGAATAGTCTTTGTTTTGCCAAACATGTCTCTTTGTAGCCTAAGGCATTAACTTCTGCAGTTCTTTATCTGCCCCTGATACATAGATCTAAAGTTGAAGATAAAGTTATAAGCCTATCTTTAATGTGTGTTTATATTTTGCTTCCAGGGGCCAATGAGATTATATTTACAGATGTCTTTATCATTTGCACTATGCTTTCTTAATGTATTCTACTCCATCTTTTATTATTGAATAATTTGTTATTTGGAAAAGAACACTGCTATACCATTTTTTGGTTTCATTATTGTTTAACATTTATATTAAACATTATTTTTAAAAGTTAATTTGGTTTTCATGATATGCATATGTCTCAGAGACTAAGATAAGGATTTGAAATAAAATTCAAAGGTATTACTACATAATGGCTTAAGGATGTGATATTAGTATTTGGGTGAATGGCTACATTTTGAATGTTTTTAATAGTAATACTGAGATATGTTTTTGTTAAATGAGCTGGTTTCACATGTACTTCTGTATATCAGTCTTGTCTAATTTTGATTGAGTAGGTGTTTTATAGAAAAATGGTTTTCATAGTTATTTATATATTTCAGATTGCTAAGAAGCCTCGAACACCAACCTCTGGTCCGGTAATCACGAAGCTGATCTTTGCAAAACCAATTAATAGTAAAGCAGTTACAGGACAGACAACTCAAGTATCACCACCAGTCATTGCAGGTTATATTTCTTTATAGTTTGTCAAGCTTTCCTTTCCTTTTAGTCTTAAAAAAGGCTGTTCTACCACCTTGAAATGTTTCAGTGTTTATTGCTGTAAATCACACTGGTTAACGAGATATATTACACTTGTTAAATGTGTGCTTTAAGCAAAATGCCTCATCTCAAAACCAGTCCATCGCATCGTGTCCTTAGTTTCTGGTATACCTTTGCGAGAAGTGACGCCTCAAACTCTGACCATACCAGCTAACATTTGCATAACGTTTGCTGTGGGCCCCATGCTGTTCTTAGCTCTTCACAAAAAGTGATGTATTTAATTGTCTGGCAATCCTACGGGATAGGTTCGCTAACATCCCCATTTTGCCAGTATGGGAACAGCCACCCAACTAGTAAATGGCCAAGCTGAGATTTGAGTCCAGGCAGTTTGTCTTCAGAGCACATGCAAAGTCTAGTAAGTTTAAAGTAGTATATGTAATTGTATAGTATTTCATGGTTTCTGTTTGAATTTTTGGTTTCAGTGTTTTAATATTTTCAGTGTGCGGTTCTCTGTGAAACAAAAGATTGTCATGACAATAATAATTACTTCAGTGAGAACAGCATTTTAGTTGTATTACTTTTACCAGCAAATTCTTGAGTGTGGCCCAATTCTTTTATTACATACATTAAAATTTGTCATCACCAATAAAACCTCCAAAATCTTGATTTTGAGTATGTCATTCTCTTTATTGTTCTAGTTCATCTGCCTTTGTACTTCCAATCTGGCAATTCTTTCACTTTGAAATCTCTGATCTATTAATTCTTCCACTCATTAATAACGAGTTCTTTCCTGTCCTTAAATTCATCTCTATTCAACACAGAGTTCATAACCCATCATTATTACTCCCTGAAAACACCATTGATTTTCTTTTCACTCTCTTTCCATACTGGCTCAGCTCTCTCATTTCTTCTTGACTGGCAGGTGCATCAGTGCTTCTAGAGAATATCACACAGTCATGGTACTCGTGCTTAATCACTCAGTGGTGTCTGACTGTTTGCCACCCCAAGGACTGTAGCCCAAGGGCTCCCGCGCCCAAGGAGTTTCTCAGGCAAGAATATTGGAACTGGTTGCGGTTTCCTGCTCTAGGCCACAGCGGCTGGTCTTTAATTCAGAGCTACGCTAACATCCTCCTTTCACCATTTAGGAGCTCATTTCTACTTTCCATTGTGCTAAGAGCTTATGGAAGCACCTCTGGGTGATAGACTTTGACTAGAGACTTTGAAATGCTAATTACCCATTTCCACAATGTATATTCTTTATGAAGATACTTCAGATGTTAACAGACCATTCCTGGGATATGTATTAAAGCCACCTAGTACTGTCTTTCCCTGTTGACTGAGATGGTAAAGAGTGCAGAAAACCTGGATTTGATCCCTGGGTCGGGAAGATCCTCTGGAGAAGGAAATGGCAATCCATTCACGTATTCTTGCCTGGAGAATCCCATGGACAGAGGAGCCTGGCCGGCTACAGTCCACGGGGTCACAAGGAGTCTGACACGACTGAGCAACTAAGCATTTTTATAACAGTAGGCAACTCTGAAGTCAGTGGCAAAGACTTAAATCATTTTCCCGAGGCTTTGAATTATATGCAGGGAGGCTTCTCTTTTGTAGCAAGTGAGAAAAGGCCTGGGGAGGTGGTTGTTAGAGGGCAGTGTTGGGTAAATTCTCTTTTTGTTCTTTTTCTTTTGGTCTTCAGTAGAGATTGGGGGTTATACAGGATGCTGTGTCTTGAGGGCTGTCATGGGAGCTAGGTATAGACCCAGAGGAAAAACTGGAAAGGGATTAGGTTTAGAGCTGCCTCAGGAACTGGGCTTCAGTTGGCTGAAAATGAGTAAGGCTTGGATATACTGGTGATAAAGGGACCACCAGACCCTTGGAAGGTAGGGTGGGTGGAAGTGGTTAACTAGGAGGACTGTCTCAGTGTAAAGTTCTTTACTATTTTTGAGTTTGAGAGCATCCCTTAAAACTTTTCATCACAAGTAGGGCAGGGGGAGTTGTGCGCTAAATAATTGTGGTTTTTCAGAAGTGTGTCTGGGTGAATATTTGGTAATGTCAAGATTGTACCTCTCACATTTGACTGTAACGGATGTCATTGCTGGGTCTTTGGGTCATTTACAGTGTGTTCCATACTAAGCATAGCTTCACCTTTTAATTACAGACATTAGCCCTCTCAAAATGCATAGGGACAGACTTCTATTAAATTTCACTAGGGTTGGGGTCACACAGAGTCAGACATGACTGAAGTGACTTAGCAGCAGCAGCAGTAAGTTCACTTTGGAGGGATTATTTCAACTGGTAACTAGTAGTTCATAGCTTTTAAAATTCACGTAAGCCAAATTTAAACCACCAGAATAGCTCTCCTGTTGAATTGTCTTATCGAGGCGATTCCATTGTCTTTAAGTTGTAGCTAATGATCTTTCGATGGAGAAGGCAATGACAACCCACTCCAGTACTCTTGCCTAGAAAATCCCATGGACGGAGGAGCCTGGTAGGCTGCAGTCCATGGGGTTGCTAAGAGTCTGAGCGACTTCACTTTCACTTTTCACTTTCATGCATTGGAGAAGGAAGTGGCAACCCACTCCGGTATTTTTGCCTGGAGAATCCCAGGGACAGAGGAGCCTAGTGGGCTGCCATCTATGGGGTTGCACAGAGTCAGACATGACTGAAGTGACTTAGCAGCAGCAATGATCTTTCAAACTACATTTAGACTGCTTTTAAAGATTTTTGGGCTTCTGATGGAAGATGAATTTCATTTTTCTTTCAATCAAGATGAACTTAGTGTTTATAAAATTGACTTTGCTAAAATGCTGATCTTGTCACTCCTTGCTTAAAATTTCCTTGGTCACCTCCATTTCTTTTCCGTTTCCTGGCCTTAAATCATCAGGAATAGGTTCAAATGCCAGAGCTTGCTTAGCATGAAAGTCATTTATTATCTAATACATACCTTTTTCATTTTCACCTTCTATTAGCTCCAGGCCTACTGATGTAACTTATTTCTAAGAGGTCACCAAATTGACCATGTTCTCTTAGAACTTAGGCTCTTGGCAGTGTTGGATTTACCAGAAATGATTTTTGTTTTTGCTTCCCTCGTGGCTAAGTCATCCATTTTATCTTTGGATTATCTCCAATGTCTTTTGCTCCCTGGGTTAGCAAGGTACTCTTTCTCTGACTATCTCCTATGTATTTCCATAAAACTTGGTTCTGCCTACCAAATACTTAACTTTAGACTTCTGTTAAATTTCACAGTGACTTTTAATGTTTGTGTTAGTCTTGATGTATTGTAATACTTGGTTTTCTTACCTGTCTGTCTCCTCTACTACACTTAAGATTTCTCTCAATAGTAATTTTAGATTTTGTTTGCCATTTAGTTTTTTTTAATTATTTTAAAAAATTGTGATAAATATGCATAATATGAAATTGATCATTTTAACCATTGGTAGCTTTAAGTATATTCATGCTGTTATGCAACCATCACCACTCTCTAGGACTTTTCATGTTGCAAAACTAAATCTCTGAATCCATTAAACTACAACTTCTCAATTTCTTCCTTCCCCCAGCCCCTAGCAGAGACTTTCTGTCTCTGTCAA
This sequence comes from Oreotragus oreotragus, assembly GCA_006410675.1. Lineage (NCBI taxonomy): Eukaryota > Metazoa > Chordata > Mammalia > Artiodactyla > Bovidae > Oreotragus > Oreotragus oreotragus. Next base: position 412,963 of record SJYX01008694.1, on the reverse strand, counting down.
TCTGACTTTTCTGTGTATCTTGTATAGGTGGAATCAGACAGTGTTTATCCTTTTACGACTAGCTTTTTATGAGTCTCTGGTACCTACAGTTTCTGGTAGATAATGTGTTCAGTGAATGTGTATTGAGTGAATATGTATATCATGGAGGCAGTGTGGTGTGGTATGTTGGAGGAGCTATTTGGAGACTGGGTTTTGGTCATGGTTCATCTATTAGTTTTCTCCCTGATCTTGGGTAAATATATTTTCTGTTCCTCTTATTTCTTTCCATAAAACGTTGATCATTTTATAGAACTATTATATAGTTCTATAAAATAGAATAATACAGAATATTATAACCAATCACTTCACGTGACTTTTGAGATGGTTAAATGAGGTACAGAGGTCCTCATTGTCAGAGCTCCTAAGGTAACAAGTTGCTATATTAGAGCAAACTTCATCAATGTTAAAATATTTGATAATGAATTAATCTCTTTAGAATTAGTCCTAGCTCAGGTAAGCTAGCTCCTGCCCCAAGCCTGTCCTCTCTGTAGCTTTTTGGATTATGTCTCTTGTTTCTTGGAGAAGACCTGACTATGATCTTTCAAACTACATTTAGACTGCTTTTAAAGATTTTTGGGCTTCTGATGGAAGATGAATTTCATTTTTCTTTCAATCAAGATGAACTTAGTGTTTATAAAATTGACTTTGCTAAAATGCTGATCTTGTCACTCCTTGCTTAAAATTTCCTTGGTCACCTCCATTTCTTTTCCGTTTCCTGGCCTTAAATCATCAGGAATAGGTTCAAATGCCAGAGCTTGCTTAGCATGAAAGTCATTTATTATCTAATACATACCTTTTTCATTTTCACCTTCTATTAGCTCCAGGCCTACTGATGTAACTTATTTCTAAGAGGTCACCAAATTGACCATGTTCTCTTAGAACTTAGGCTCTTGGCAGTGTTGGATTTACCAGAAATGATTTTTGTTTTTGCTTCCCTCGTGGCTAAGTCATCCATTTTATCTTTGGATTATCTCCAATGTCTTTTGCTCCCTGGGTTAGCAAGGTACTCTTTCTCTGACTATCTCCTATGTATTTCCATAAAACTTGGTTCTGCCTACCAAATACTTAACTTTAGACTTCTGTTAAATTTCACAGTGACTTTTAATGTTTGTGTTAGTCTTGATGTATTGTAATACTTGGTTTTCTTACCTGTCTGTCTCCTCTACTACACTTAAGATTTCTCTCAATAGTAATTTTAGATTTTGTTTGCCATTTAGTTTTTTTTAATTATTTTAAAAAATTGTGATAAATATGCATAATATGAAATTGATCATTTTAACCATTGGTAGCTTTAAGTATATTCATGCTGTTATGCAACCATCACCACTCTCTAGGACTTTTCATGTTGCAAAACTAAATCTCTGAATCCATTAAACTACAACTTCTCAATTTCTTCCTTCCCCCAGCCCCTAGCAGAGACTTTCTGTCTCTGTCAATCTGACTTTTCTGTGTATCTTGTATAGGTGGAATCAGACAGTGTTTATCCTTTTACGACTAGCTTTTTATGAGTCTCTGGTACCTACAGTTTCTGGTAGATAATGTGTTCAGTGAATGTGTATTGAGTGAATATGTATATCATGGAGGCAGTGTGGTGTGGTATGTTGGAGGAGCTATTTGGAGACTGGGTTTTGGTCATGGTTCATCTATTAGTTTTCTCCCTGATCTTGGGTAAATATATTTTCTGTTCCTCTTATTTCTTTCCATAAAACGTTGATCATTTTATAGAACTATTATATAGTTCTATAAAATAGAATAATACAGAATATTATAACCAATCACTTCACGTGACTTTTGAGATGGTTAAATGAGGTACAGAGGTCCTCATTGTCAGAGCTCCTAAGGTAACAAGTTGCTATATTAGAGCAAACTTCATCAATGTTAAAATATTTGATAATGAATTAATCTCTTTAGAATTAGTCCTAGCTCAGGTAAGCTAGCTCCTGCCCCAAGCCTGTCCTCTCTGTAGCTTTTTGGATTATGTCTCTTGTTTCTTGGAGAAGACCTGACAGCAGTGTGTGAAATGCCTTACAAATTGATTTCATAGTGAAACTGTGGCTTGTATACGTTTGTGCATCTGTATGAAGAGCCAAGGATACATGGGGATTGGGACATTAATCAGGAGAAATGCTATCTGGGTGAAAAAAAAGTAGCCCTTCAAAAAAGAGTAATTTGAATTTTAAAGGATATAGAGGGCTCTTGGGAATATTGATGAAATCCTGGGATATTTTGACAGAAATAATCCTTTGTGTCATCCTGTGCCCATCAAATAGGATGTGTCGTTGTGCTGTCATATTAACTTTCAGAAGAATCCTCTCTCCCTCAAATTCAATACTTTATTCTAAAACACAGTATAGTTGAAATTATAAACAGAATTTTTATGAAATATTACCTAATAACTTTTAGAGGTTTTTGTTGTTGTTAATTACAGTGACATTTTTGTCCTTATTTTAAATGTAGTTCACTTTAAGTGGCCTTTTCTTTTCTTTTGATGTACTTACCCAATTTTATTTTTCATTTTAATTTTTAAAATTCTACAAAATACTTTAACAAACCATAATCACATTTTATTACTTATAACAACCTTCTGACTTACTATTATTCCTTTGACAGATGATAGAATGCTTAAGGTCACATTGTTTTTATTTTTTAATATTTATTTTTGATTGATGACTGCTTTATGATATTGGTTTGATTTCTGTCATACGTCAACATGAATTAATCATAGGTGTACATATGTCCCCTCCGTTTTGAATCTCCCTTCCACCTCCTGTGCATTCCCACCCCTCTAGGTTATCTCAGAGTAAGTGGCATTTTTTGGTACCAGTTATCCTCAGGAATTGGAGATTTTATATATATATGTTTTCTGAAATGTATGTAATGCTTAAAAAATAAGAAATTATAGTAATAGCCATAAAAATGAGCATTTTATAAAAATGTGTCTTTATTGGTAGTTTTTTTGTTTGTTTTGTTTTTTCTTAAAATAATGATTGTTGGGGCTTCAGGCTTATCCCACAGGTATTAGTTTTGGAAATCAGAACAGATAAATATGTTACTTGAGGCAGGCTCCACGCTTGAGGGTGGAGCCTACTAAAAATATTTGATACAGATTCATTTAGTTTCTATAGAACTGACTTATTTAGGTATGATGTCAGTCAGCTCAGTCACTAAGTCGTGTCTCACTCTTTCTGACCCCATGGACTGCAGCATGCCAGGCTTCACTGTCCTTCACCATCTCCCAGAGCTTGCTCAAACTCGTGTCCAGCAAGTCAGTGATGCCATCCAACCATCTCATCCTCTCTCATCTCCTTCTCCTCCTGCCTTCAATCTTTCCCAGCATCAGGGTCTTTTCCAACGAGTCAGTTCTTTGCATCAGGTGGCCAAAGTATTGGAGCTTCAGCTTCAGCATCAGTCCTTCCAATGAATATTCAAGGTTGATTTATTTCCTTTAGGATTGACTTGTTTGATCCAGGAGACTCAAGAGGCTTCTCCATCACCACAGTTCTAAAGCATCAATTCTTCGGCACTCAGCTTTCTTTATAGTCCAACTTTCACATCCATACAGGACTACCCGAAAAACCATGTTTTTGACTAGACGGACCTTTGTTGGCAAAGTAATGTCTCTGCTTTTTAATAAGCTGTCTAGGTTGGTCATAGCTTCTCTTCCAATGAGCAAGCGTCTTTTAATTTCATCGCTGCAGTCACCATCTGCAGTGATTTTGGAGCCCAAGGAAAGAGTCTCTCAGTTTCTATTGTTTCCCCATCTGTTTGCCAGGAAGTGATGGGACCAGATGCCTTAATCTTAGTTTTCTGAATGTTGAGTTTTAAGCCAGCTTTTTCATTCTCTTTCACTTTCATCAAGAGGCTCTTTGATTCCTCTTCACTTTCTGCCATAAGGGTGGTGTCATCTGCATATCTGAGGTTATTGATATTTCTCCCAGCAATCTTGGTTCCAGCTTGTGCTTCATCCAACCCAACGTTTCTCATGATCTACTCTGCATATAAGTTAAATAAACAGGGTGACAGTATACAGCTCTGATGTTCTCCTTTCCCCATTTGGAACCAGTGCGTTGTTCCATGTCAGGTTCTAACTGTTGCTTCTTGACCTGCATACAGATTTCTCAGGAGGCAGGTAAGGTGGTCTGGTATTCCCATCTCTTTTAAGAATTTTCTGCAGTTTGTTGTGATCCACACAGTCAAAGGGATTGATCCACACAGTCAAAGGGGTTTTGGTAGGGTTTGCTGCTGCTGCTGCTAAGTCGCTTCAGTTGTGTCCGACTCTGTGCGACCCCAGAGACAGCAGCTCACCAGGCTTCCCCGTCCCTGGGATCCTCCAGGCAAGAACATTAGAGTGGGTTACCGTTTCCTTCTCCAATGCATGAAAGTGAAGTCGCTCAGTTGTGTCCGACTCCTAGCAACCCCATGGACTGCAGCCCACCAGGCTCCTCTGTCCATGGGATTTTCCAGGCAAGAGTACTGGAGTGGGTTGCCATTGCCTTCTCCAGGTAGAGTTTGCTAGGATTTTTTTGTTTTTTAGCTTAGTTATGATGTAAGTCAGGGTAGAAAATCCCTAGCAAAACTCTCAGCTAAAATTCACTAAGGAGTATGTCTGTAACATAAAATGTAATCATGAAGTAAAAGAAATTTTTAAAAATATATTTAAAATAATTTTAAAATACATAAATGCCTGGTAAAATTTAACTCATTAAAAAAAATTTTTTAATAACTCATTTTGCCATTGCCTTCTCCAGGTAGAGTTTGCTAGGATTTTTTTGTTTTTTAGCTTAGTTATGATGTAAGTCAGGGTAGAAAATCCCTAGCAAAACTCTCAGCTAAAATTCACTAAGGAGTATGTCTGTAACATAAAATGTAATCATGAAGTAAAAGAAATTTTTAAAAATATATTTAAAATAATTTTAAAATACATAAATGCCTGGTAAAATTTAACTCATTAAAAAAAATTTTTTAATAACTCATTTGTAGAAAATTGCTATTAGTAATAGCCCTGAAACTCTTACATGCTAGTTTCTGTTAAGTCCCATCTTTTTTCTTCCTCTCTCCGTCTTTTTCATCTTTAACTGATAGTTGCTGTTTTGTTGTTCAGTACTGCTCTGAGTCAGTTTGGCTCTGTGACCCCATGGACTACAGCATACCCGGCCTCTCTGTCTGCCCTTCATGGTCTCCTGGAGTTTGCTCAGACTCATGGCCATTGAGTCAGTGATGCCAATGAATCCCCTCATTCTCTATTGCCACCTTCTATCTGTTTCATACAGCTTCAGTGAGTAGGAACTCACTCATATTAGAACAGTCATTTCAACTGGAAATTTTTTTTGGAAGTTCTTCCTTACTGATAGACTGAAAATTTTCTGTTCCTGTATATTAGTGCTATGCAGCTCGATGGTTCTGATCCTTCAGCCTGACAGCCTGGATCAGTCAGGGTAACTTTCTGCCATAATAAACAGTCTAAATCTCAGAAGTTAAAGAAGTTTTCTTTCAGATTTTTACTTCAGGGTTATCTACATGTCTGTTGTGGGTTCGAAAGTGGTGGGTCTTGTTGTCAGGGTCACTCAAGGACCCAGGCTGACAGAGGAACCACCGTCTCAGCTGTGGAAGAAGAGAGCCTGGCAAGGTCTTGCATAGGCAGTAAATGATACACATCACTTCTGCTCACAGTCTGTTGGTCGGAACTAGTCATATGGCCCCAGTCTCACCGCAGGGAAGAGGTGGGGTAGGAAGGGCAGTCCCACTGTGTGCCCAGAATGGTTGGGGCACCAGAAGGGTGAATGGGACCATCGCTCAGTCTTTCAGGAATTTGGAGGAGTTGTCATGTCTTTGTAATCCTCTCCTACCTAGAATAAAAATTCCTAATATTTCAACTCCTCCTCATCTGATTTCCAGTTCCATTAGCCATCCAGACACGGTGTAGTTTTTCTGTGTTCCGAAAGTGTATTTCCAGACTGTTCAAGTTAGCACAGTAAGTCTGTTTTATAGAGGTGGACTTAGATCGTATGCTGAGGTTTAAGTTCAAACAGGAAGAAGCTGAGGTAGAGAACAGAGACTGAAGCTTTAAGGCTTGGGTTCACGTCCTGACTTGGGAGCCNGTGTTCCGAAAGTGTATTTCCAGACTGTTCAAGTTAGCACAGTAAGTCTGTTTTATAGAGGTGGACTTAGATCGTATGCTGAGGTTTAAGTTCAAACAGGAAGAAGCTGAGGTAGAGAACAGAGACTGAAGCTTTAAGGCTTGGGTTCACGTCCTGACTTGGGAGCCCCTTTCACAGGACACACCGCATACTTGTTCTGAGCCCATTTTCTGATAGGTTTCACTTAACAGTATTATTGATGAGGCCCTTCTCTGGTGGTCCAGCGGCTGGGGCTCAGTGTTTTCACTGCAAGGGTGTGGCTTCACTCCCTAGTTGGAGAACTGAGATGCCAAGAGCAGGCAGGAAGACCCCCACAAAACAGATTTGATGAGAATGTGAGCAGAGGTGTTTTTGTGGACTTTCCTAAGGTGGTATTAAGGTGCTGAGTGCTACTAAAAAGGACTGTTTCGTTTCTTTCTGTCTAGGTCCATCAGTTCAGTAGACTCACCATGGTTCATTAGACCTTACGTGTTTCGGTTCATATGTGGCTACATGTGAAGTGTTGAGCATATGTACCGCAGTGGGTGTAAATCATCACCACATTCGTTTTTATACGATGATTGAAAAAAGTCAAACTGATGTGCTGCCTCTCATTTGCAGGTAGGGTTCTTTCACAGCCTACTCCGGGGACTCCATCAAAGACCATAACAGTATCTGAAAGTGGTGTTATTGGATCAACTTTAAATTCTACAGCACAGACACCAAATAAAATAGCCATCTCACCTTTGAAATCGCCAAATAAGGTAAAAAAAAAAAAAAAGAATTAGCCACAAATGCCAAGTATTGTGGTTAATGACTTTATTTATATTCCCAAACAATTAATAGGTATTTGGTGAATACCAGATTTAGTAATCAAGAATGTGTGACAGATAAAAAACTTAATTCTAAACGCATAGTAACACAGTAGTCATTTTGCATGCTGAGATGATTTCCGTGGCCCATGTGAGTGTGGGTACAACATAAATCTTTTGAATGAAGTATTCTGTGTAAGTATGTGATTCCTCTTCAGTTTATATTTGTGCACAGTTATTTTCTTTGGGTCAGTCACATACACAGTGACTATAAAATGCTAAATGCATGTTTTTTGAAAGTAGGATATTGATGTCTTCTGCTTGAGCTGTCCTTGATTTTGTAGACAGCTAAGATTTTGCTGGGTAACAGAGCACCCAGAGTACTAGCAAGTGCCACAAATGCCGGTTACCATATTACTGGGTTAACGCAGTCCATGCAGAGCATTTGAAAACTTGCCATAATTTGTTTTCATTTTAACAGTGTGAAGTACCTATCATTTTAGGTAAAGTAGGTAGTCTTAGCTCACTTTCCTAAAAGGTGCAGATGTCATACAGCGCAGCATTTTGAAAAAAGTATATTTGAATGGATAAGTTCAAGGGAAAAGCCAGTAATCTATTCTGTAAGGTGCCACCCTTGGGATTCCGAAAACAGACTACCATTTGTACCTGCCTTTTCCCTTAACTTGTTACTCTGGTCATGAATAGAATGAACATTAAATGTTTGCCTTACATGTTTAAAAAGTCTAACTTCTGGCTTCTGTTTCAGTAAGACTTGACTATAAGGTATAAATATGGTATCTATTACAGTTTATTAAAATGATCTCCTACCTGCATAATAACACAGATAATTATTTTCTTAAATGGAATGAATTTAACAGAAATTTTGAGTGCTCACTATGTGTTCTTCATAGTGATACGCTAGGCATAAAAACATAGATCAGCTTTAAGTTTCAGGTATTTCAGTAGGCAAGTTAGTCTTAAAAGTTAAAAATTACTCTACAGAATTGTCACGGTTACAAGTGGAAGAAGCTGAGGTAGAGAACAGAGACTGAAGCTTTAAGGCTTGGGTTCACGTCCTGACTTGGGAGCCNCAGCTTTAAGTTTCAGGTATTTCAGTAGGCAAGTTAGTCTTAAAAGTTAAAAATTACTCTACAGAATTGTCACGGTTACAAGTGGAAGAAGCTGAGGTAGAGAACAGAGACTGAAGCTTTAAGGCTTGGGTTCACGTCCTGACTTGGGAGCCCTTTTCACAGGACACACCGCATACTTGTTCCGCATACAGCCCCGCTGTATGTGTCAGGGGTTTTTGTACAAAGACTGCTGTTCCTGAAAGGTCTTAACCTTAAAAGTGGTTTGGGCCTTGGCTGTGCGTAGATTCAGGTAATACTTTACATGAAAGCATAAAAGCATGGTCCATGTATAAATGTAGTGTAGGGAGCTACATTGCTTTGGTAGTATGGAAGCTGAGGGTGCTAAGGTTGGAAGCAAGGTTTCGCCGCCCTCGGGGGAGTTTGGATTTTACTGTTCTTAAAGACGTGCTGTGACTTCCCACTGCTTCTAGGACAATGGTGCTCAGCCTTGTCTGCACATTAGAGTCATCTGGGGAGCTCTGATAAATACCAAGGCTTGATTCTTATCCCCAGGGCCTCTGTTTTAATTGGCCTGGAGTTAGGCCTGGTATCAGGAATTTTTACACTACGTGATTCTGAAGGGGTAGCCTAGATTGAAAACAACTGCTGTGGGATAATATGAAATTTGCATTTTTAAAAAGATGACTCTTGTAGCATAATGAAGGATAGTTTGGAGGAAGGTAAGCCTGGATTCTAGAAGAGACCAGGTAGGTTAGTTATTCTCAATCTTGGCTGCACTTGCAAAGCGCCTGGGGACCTCTTGGAAAACCTCATGGCTGGCCTCTGTCTGGTCCCATTGAAATCAGTCTCTGGGCTGGGGCCTAGGTATTAACAATAATATTTTAAAAATTTAAGGTGTAGGCCATACAACATTGTAAAGCAGTTATACTCAAATTTAAAAATAATAAAGTATAAGCCAGGGTAGAGAATCATTAAATTAGATTATTATAGTACTTCAGATTTGAGCTAGATTAGTAGCTCAAGGGCCAGGGAGAAGAGATGTGTTTAAGACATAATGACCGGATGCCAGGGTGTTCAGAAGAGGGAGACTCTGTGGGATGACTCCTAGATTCCTAACTTGAGTAACAAGAATAGGTGGTGGCACTGTGGACTGGTATATGGGCTGTATCTGATAGCATACAAGTAAGAACTTGGCTTTTTTTTCCTTTTATCTTTGACTTTAGCCTTGTTGAATCTTCCTTCCCTGCCTCTTTGACAAGACATCATTTTTACTATAAGAATGAGCCTTATTGCGATGATTAAATTCAAAAGTATGAAAAGTCCACTCCAAATCTTACATCCGGTTGAATGGAGGTAGCTTACACCTAATCATGACTCAGGGTCCATGCAGTGGAGGGGCATTGTGCTTTACTTCACTCTCCCACTTCCTGCCTCTTTCTGCATTTGGCTTCTGATTGGCAGGAAGATTAGAAGAGAAAGGACAGAGTTTTACGTGACTGGGACTGTTGTAGTCCGGCTGCTGGTGCCCTCTGTGGCTGGTGTCCAAGTGTGGCCTCGAGCGTTGTGCGTTGAGGATGGTTTCTGCAGGCCCCGTGGTGTGTGCGCGTTGCCCAGGTTCCTGTCTGGAACACACCCCAACGGCCTTTGGCAGTCTTCTCGCTCTCTCTTCCTCCTGTAGTCCACCTACAGCCTGTTACTGCTGAGTACCCTTCCTCGAGATGGCACATGTCTTTGGCCTAGCAAATGCTTTATCCCTTCCACAACATCTCTTTGGCTAATGGGAAACCTGTAGAAGCATAGCTCATCTAACTGTGGTCCTCTGTGTCCTTGCTTTGCTGTTTTGAAGCTCCTTCCAACCTCTTTTTTAAAAATTACTTATTGATTGATTTTACCTTTGGCTGTGCTCGCCAGCTTTCTCTAGCTATGGTGAGCGGAGACTAGTCTTCACCGCAGTGAGCGGACTTCTCATTGCTGTGGCTTCTCTTTTGCAGAGCACAGACTCTGGGCACACAGACTTCAGCAGTTGGAGCTCATGGGCTCAGTAGTTGTGGCTTTTGGGCTTAGTTGCACAGAGGCATGAGGGATCTTCCTGGACCAGGGATCGAACCCATATCCCCCTGCATTGGCAGGCAGATTCTTATCTACTGTACCACCAGGGAAGTCCCTCCATCTAACCTCTTGCTTTTTACAGGCTGGGACCCATGTTCACATAATGCCTAAATTCCTGGGGCTGTATGTCAGGTCCTTCTGATGGCTAGACCCAAATGGGCTTAAGAGTTCCTTCATCTCAGTATATCGCCAGCCAAAGATTGAGATGTCAAGTTTCCCAGTCTGTCCCAGAGATTTTCTGGGGGAACCCCTGCCCTTGTTCTCACTAAGGTGTAAAGCCCTAGCATTCTCTATGTTTATGAATCAAAAATGTTTTGTTTCATTTTCGATAGGCAGCAGGTGGATAATAGGGGTACTGTCTTTGAGCAACTCACTCTGGCATGGATGGTTTGTTCTTTTTAGAGAATAGGGGAGTTTATCATTTGTCATTCTCATCTTTGAAGGTTTCACTAGAGCCACATTTTAAGACGGGAGAGAACTCCCATTATCCCTTTATCCTAGAGAAGAAATACAGAAGGGATAGCCGGTTTGGGCAAAAAGATATTGTTTAGCTCTTGGAGCTGTTTGTCATTGAAGTGCCTGCTGCCTGTCTAAAGGAAGATGTCCATTAGGAAGCTGAATATAGGTGGTGGCTAAAACTGTGCGTATGGTTGAAGTCAGTCAGGGAGCATGAGGTTGTGTGTGGAGTGAAAAGGAAGGCAGGACTGAGCCACAGCGTATTAAGAGTGGGTAGAAGAAAAGAAGCCAGTGGAAGAGAAGGGACAAGAGAAGCAGCATGAGAAACTTAAAACATGGGGAGGGAGGATGGCCTCAGATTTCAGACGTTCAGAAGAATCAGTCAATTAAGAAAAAGACGAAAAATCAGGACTTGCTGGAGATGTCCTTGCTCCCATTAATTGAAAGTGGTCAAAAGAGACCTCAAACGCCCATCCTTCCATCCCTGCCAGCACGCACATCTGGCCATCATCTTCCTTGAATCTGCCAGGGCTTCTCTCATTACTTATTCTTGTGTATCTGGTGCTGGCTGTCGTCAAAAGAGCCAGACTCCTCGATTACCTTTCCTTTCTCACGTCTGATCTCCTTGAAGTCATCAGTATCTTCTATCTCCTTACCTGCTGCCGCTGCTCCTGCGAAGTCGCTTCAGTCGTGTCCGACTCTGTGCGACCCCATAGACGGCAGCCCACCAGGCTCCCCCGNGGTGCTGGCTGTCGTCAAAAGAGCCAGACTCCTCGATTACCTTTCCTTTCTCACGTCTGATCTCCTTGAAGTCATCAGTATCTTCTATCTCCTTACCTGCTGCCGCTGCTCCTGCGAAGTCGCTTCAGTCGTGTCCGACTCTGTGCGACCCCATAGACGGCAGCCCACCAGGCTCCCCCGTCCCTTGGATTCTCCAGGCAAGAACATTGGAGTGGGTTTCCATTTCCTTCTCCAGTGCAGGAAAGTGAAAAGTGAAAGTGAAGTCGCCTAGTCAAGTCTGACTCTTTGCGACCCCGTGGACTGCAGCCACCGGGCTCCTCCATCCGTGGGCTTTTCCGGGCAAGAACACTGGAGTGGGGTGCCATTGCCTTCTCCACCTTACCCACTACCCACCCCCTTACCCACTACCCACCCTCAACTCTTGAAACCCTACCACAATACCTTATCTGGGGTTCACGAGCAAAATAATCCCCTAAGCTCTCAACCTCTTCATCGAAGATTCCTTTATCTTTTTCTCTAACGGATACCTGACTCTTCCTGATGGCACTGTTTCCCCTGCAGACCTCTTGAGTGTGGTCTGTGCCTCCACCTCACCACTGAGCCTGGAAGGGGGGACCTGTTATGTGTCCAGATGTGTGTTTTGTTCCTGTTCTTTTCTTTTTAAAGTGCATGCATGCATGCTAAGTCACTTCAGTCATGTCGTGCCGTGGGCTGTATCCTGCCAGGCTCCCCTGTCCATGAATCCTGGGATTCTCCAGGCAAGAATACTGGAGTGGGTTGCCATTCCCTTCTTCAGGGGATCTTCCCGACCCAGNAGTGCATGCATGCATGCTAAGTCACTTCAGTCATGTCGTGCCGTGGGCTGTATCCTGCCAGGCTCCCCTGTCCATGAATCCTGGGATTCTCCAGGCAAGAATACTGGAGTGGGTTGCCATTCCCTTCTTCAGGGGATCTTCCCGACCCAGGGATCCAACCCGCGTCGCTTGCTTCTCTTGCATTGGCAGGTGGGTTCTTTACCACTACCACTATGCCAGAAGTGCGTATGTATCTCAGTTTTAAAGCTGCTTGGACCTCTGATTTATTGTCTTTTATTTTTGGAAAACTTTGGACTGTGTCTCTTGAACTTTTTCTTCTGCCTCATTCTTTTTTTCTCTTCACTCTAGGACTCTGGTTTCAAAAGGGCTAGACTGAGATCGTTCCGAAGCTCTTGGATGCTCTGTTCTGCTCCCTCCCCACTTTTTCTTTGTTTCACTTGGGTCATTTCTGTTGACCTGTCATCAAATTTATTGATTCTTTCCTCAGTTGTGTGGAATCTACTTAGGGGCCCACTGAAGGACTTCTTCATCCCTGATAATCGTGTTTATCGTAGTTCTGTCATTCCCATGTGGCTCTGTTTTATAGTCTCCGTCTCTCTACTGCCCCTCCCCTCTGTTCACTGCGTGGTGTTCTCCTTTCCCTCGAGGCCTGTTAACATTTTGATCATAGTTAGTTTAAAGTCCTTATCTGATGGTTGCAGCATTCAGGTTATCTTTAAGTCTGCCTTTCATTTTAGAATGTCATCTGGGCCTTTTTTTTTTTAAGGTTATACATCTAGAGTGGGGAAACTGTTCTATTAAAGGTGAATAACTTAGCACAAGCACTGAAGCTGGGTTGTTGATTCTTAACAAACCTGATTAGAAAGACTTCAGGACAGTTAAATTTTTGGATACCTGAAGTTCAGAAAATAAATATTTGTAGCGTTTAGGTCCTGGAAAATTGGATCAAAGAAACAAGGGTTAGAAACCTCAAAACCCTTTCTTTCTCACTGTTTTAGTCTTATAAGTAAATATTCTTAAAATGTAAGGTCTGGTCACCCTTTACCTGATGTTGATGGATGGGTTCTTTTTTTTTTTTCCCCGCTATCTTTATAATGAACACAAATACATTTTCAAAATATCCTGCTCTTTACCTTTAAAAGTCTCTGGAAGTTATCCTGTACATCCTTGAAACTACCTTATTCACACTCTTGCCGGTTTTTCTCTCCTACCCAGTGGAGTGCTCCTCCTTTTTGGCCTTATTTGGCAAACAGGGAAGATCTGTTGGTAATTGAATCATCACACAGCCATTTAGGATGCAGAATGTACTTCAGTCCCAGGGGCAATGAAAAGTTTCTTATTCCTCTGAAATCTATGACCAGTACAACTTCTTGAACTCTTTCTGCTTCTCAGTCTTCTAGCATGGATAGAATTCTGTAAAGCTTCTTCTATATTAAACTCTAAACTCAACATTTTACTATAGTTGCTTTATCATTTATTTACCTATCCTTCTCTTCATTAATCATCTTAAAATGCATTTCAAAGTAAGTTGCATATATTCAGTATACTTCTTCCCCCATATTCCAAGCATTAACTGGAATTCTCTGTTTAGAGGGTTTTCTTTTTTGTTTTGAGAAAAATTTCACATATACTGAAATATGCAAATCTTAAAGGTACAAACATGCAAATCTTAAACATTCGGATATTTTCAGCTTAAATGTATACATCTATACAACAAAAAAATCCTCTGTGAAGATAAAGAACATTATCACCACCATAAGAAGTTAATAATTAAAAAGATGTTTTTTTCCTATTTCTGAACATATTACGGTAAACAGTGCACCTGTCATTTGGTAGGTTTCGGTCATATTTCCTAGAAACTGATAAAACAAATGACTGCAGATTATTAAAAATTAGTTTGCTAGTACTTCAGATAGTTTCCAGTTTCTTCTTCCCACTAAATTGAAGGAGGACATAAGTAAGTTTATAGATCATTAGAAATAATTTTTGATGGTAGAATACATGTGATTTGGGGTATAAAACTCAGGAGGAATTCTAATTATTAATGTATATTATTATAATAAATATCTTTGTTCATATATATAGATTTATGAAAATAATGTTTTTCAGTGTTTATTTAAAAATAGGAATAGAATTAATGCTGAACTCTCACTCTGCTGCTGCTGCTGCTGCTGCTAAGTCACTTCAGTCGTGTCCGACTCTGTGCGACCCCATAGACGGCAGCCCACCAGGCTCCCCCGTCCCTGGGATTCTCCAGGCAAGAATACTGGAGTGGGTTGCCATTTCCTTCTCCAATGCATGAAAGAGAAAAGTGAAAGTGAAGTCGCTCAGTCTGTCCGACTGTTAGCAACCCCATGGACTGCAGCCCACCAGGCTCCTCCGTCCATTGGATTTTCCAGGCAAGAGTACTGGGGTGGGGTGCCATTGCCTTCCCCGGAACTCTCACTCTAGTGATATATAATATACATTTATGGATACAGGAAGTAATCTTTTAAAATGAGTCCCATCGTCTTACGGAGCGATGCATTCCAATAAAATTTTTATATTGTAATAATCATAATTTGTAATATATTTGTTGTTTTCAGTGTATACAATAACTGTATTATGAACTCAGTCAAGACAAAATTATTTAACACGTAGAGCTTTATGTAATGGGTAATGTGTGTGCTCAGTCATGTCTGACTCTTTGCAACCCCGTGGACTGTATCCCGCCAGGCTCCTCTGTTCATGGGATTCTCCAGGCAAGAATACTGGAGTGGGTTACCATTTCCCTCTCCAACATCAGGGTGATACAAAATGTTTTTAAATTTTAAGTTTATACACCTTTTTGTTTCAGAGAATTATGATAAAAGAATTTCAAGGGTAAAAATGTTACACTAGAATAAAATTTTTAGAGGATATGGAATTCAGACACAAGTTCATAGAGGAAAAGGAATAATGTAAATTTCTGACTGCTAAAGAGTTCTTTATTTATATTTTTAAAAATGTAATAGATACTGGTATCAAATCACTATGTTGATTTGATTCCACTGAATACATTTTAAAAAGTAATGTGACAGTTTTATTTCTTTAAATGCTAATACTTATAGTGGGCTAGAAATTGCAGTAAACTGAATGATGTGCTCAGTCTCCCTGAAGGTTATCTCCATCCCAGCCAACAGGAACAGGGAAAAGATACATGGTGGCACATTGATGGACCGGACCAGATGCAGGGTGCATTTTTCACCTCACTAGCTAAAGGTCTTGCGGCCTTACCTTGACTGCAAGGGAGCCTAGGAAATGTAACCTGGTTGCATGCCTAGGAAGCAGAAGCGAGTATGGGTTTTGGTTAGCAGGAAGCAGTCTATAGTGTAATTGTCCATATATAGAGTAAGTAGTGCTGTATTAACACAAGTAATTGACATGAATTAGGCAATAAACTGGAAGCCTGAACAATAATGAAGGTTTCCTGTTATTAAGAGTCACTCTTGAAGACTTCCCTGGCCGTCCAGGGGTCAAGTCTCCACACTTCCATGGCAGAGGGTGCGTACAAGTTGGGTTCCTGGTTAGGGAACTAAGATCCCACATGCTGCATGGTGCGGCTGATAAATAGACAGGCAGAGAGTCACTCTTTCCTTCTCTGTTTGTGAATGGCTGTCAGTAGGTCAGTGTGTGCTGAGGCTGTGGAAACCATGGAAGAGCTTATGGTGGTTGGTCAGACAGAATTAAATGCATGTAAAATAATAATGAACAATGAAATAGGTGTTAAGTTGTGTGTATAGGCAAGGTGAGGTGAAACTAAAGAGAAAAGAAAAAGAAGTCCTGGGATTCCTTCATTCTACACTCAGCAATACCTGCCCTGTGTTAGGGGCTGTACTCTTTGGGGAAATAGAGCAAAAATAGACATGTGGGACCTAAAGTCTGAAGGTGCAGGAGGGAATGTGACAGAAATGATGTTAAATGATATAGAAAAATATAAAATTACAAAAGCTCAAGTGATGACATGAACTCCTATATAAGAGGATTCAGCTGCAGTTGGGATAATCAGAGAAGGCATCCCTGAGCTAAAATTTTTTTTAATGGGTAGAATTGGAGTGGATGTCAGCCACAAGAGTGAAGGATTGGAGGTAAAAATACTTAAAATGTACACATATGTATACCTATGAGAGTACCTGCATACAGAGTCGTAAGGTTGGATTGAATTGACTCTGATTGGAATTAGTAATCCTTTGCAGGGAGTGGAGAACATATAAAGATAGGGTTAGATTTTGGGTAATTTTCAAAATCAAGCAAATTTAGACTTAATTTTGTCATTAAATGGAGAGTTATAAAATGTCTCTACTTAGTGTTTGTGTGGTGGATTCAAAACAGGTAGAGATGAATTATGAGCTGATTTTGAATTTGTTTTACATATATCCAGGTAAGAAGTGGTGTGAGCAATGACATTATCGGGAAGTTGAGAGAACACTTTTGGGACAGAGGTTTCAGAAGTTGATAGCTTCTGCTTTTGCTGTGAATCTCCTAAATGGGGATGGTCCTGTGAGTACAGTTTGAAGTGAAGGGGATCTGTTTTCCTGATAAACTTTAACATAGGTTGTTTCAAGATTGATTAAGAGTTAGGGTGACTGCAGGTTCCTAGTCCCATTAATTCAGTTGCCTAAGTTACTTTGTAGATAAATATGTTTCTCATATCAGCACCTGTTAGCAGAGAATTTCTTTTCTATGTTACTATGTTGGTTTTGTTTTTATGCTTTTATAATTAATGATGTTTGAATGCCTGGGGGGTCCTGTTGCAATATTATTTAAAACTTCTTTAATATAGAAATTTATAATATGCTAAAAAGTTAAAATAGTATAATTAACCCCTGTGTACCCTTCATCCAACTTTGGAATTATCCACTATTGTGTTATCGTCTATAACACATCCCACTTTTTAAAAAAGTAAATCATGTCATTTTATCTGTAGGTATTTTATTATGTATATAAAAGATAGGGACACTTTCTTTTAACTTATTCCCATTCCATTAATGCCATTAAATACCTAGTTAATTCACATTTCCCCAGGCACCTAAATTTTTACACTGTGCTTGAACTTGGGATTCAGAAAAGTTTGTGAGTGATTGCTATTTCTCTTACTTTCCTCCTATTTCTTTTTTCCTCTTGCCCTTTAAATAAAAAATCAAGTTGTTTACATCCTATATTTTTCATAGCCTGGAGTTTGCTGGTTGCATCACTATGGTGCCATTTAGTTTTGAGAATTTCTGGAATACAACTCAGATGACTCCTGTATCTTTAGACCTTAGCATATGTTTTACAGGTATTTTCTTCTAGTCTTCGGCTTGTCTTTTTATTTTTTTAACAGTGTCTTTTACAGAGCAGCAATTTTCAGTTTTAATGAAGTTTGACTCATCAGTTTTTTCTTTCATGGATTGTACTTTTGGTATTGTATCTAAAAAGTCATCACCAAACCCAGGGTCACCTAACTTTTCTGCTGTTACCTTCCATGAGCTTTGTAGTTCAGTTTTATAGGTTTAGGTCTGTGAGCCATATGTGAAAAATATCAGATCTGTGTTGAAATTCACTTTTTGTGTGTGGATGTCCCGTTGTCCCAGCATCATTTGTTGAAAATACCCTTTCTCCGTTGAATTGCCTTTGTTCCTTAGTCAGAGGTCAGTTGGCTCTACTTGTATGGGTCTGCTTCTGTGCTCTCGTTTATCAATCATTTTTAGTCCACCAACATGACTGATGTAAAGATCTCAAATAGATTTATATTTTTAAAAATTCTTAATATTTGTGTGTCTTCTGGACTCTTCCTCTGAACTCTGATGCTCTTTGTGTGGTTTGTCTTTTTTGTTTGCAAACTAAAACAGGCTCATAGCATATTATGTAAAGTACTCCTTTGTTATCAATGTGGTTGCAAGCCTTTTTCTCAGTTGGTTTCATCTTTTTATTCTTGCCAGACATTTTGCACATTAAATTTGTCAAAATAGTGTCTTCAGTTGTGAATTTTGAGTTTTTGATCTATGCTTAGGTAAGTCTTCCTTACTCAGTATTTTATTTATCCATTAAAAAATTATTGTCTGGTTTTATGTAATTATTTTCCATATAATATTTTATTACAAATTAACCTCAAGAACAAATAGATTTATTCTTGTTTTTTAAGCATGATGGAATGGTTAAATTTATATTCACCTGTCTACCAGTTTGATCCTGACTGATTTATATAACACATCTTGCAGCATGGGCATCTGATTTTTATATTGTGGTAAAATACACACAGCATAAAATGTGCCATCTTTGTACACATTTTTAAGTGTTCAGTGGTATTAAGTGCATTCATGTTGTTGTGTAGCCTTCTCCACCATCCATCTCCAGAGCACTTTCTATCTTGGAAAACTCAGGCTCTGTGCCCATTCTTCCCTCCTCCTAGCCCTTGACAGCCACTAATCTGTTTTCTGTCACTGGGATTTTGGCTACTCTACTTCATAAAACTGAGATTATAGATTATTTGCCCATTACTCGTTATTGGCTTATTCGCTTAGCATAGTGTCCTCAAGGTTCACCAGTCAGAATTTCCTGCCTTTTTAAGGCTAGATGATGAATGCTCCATTGTATGTATATTCATTTGTGGAGGGACACTTGGATTGTTTCCATATATTAGGTCTTATGATTAATGTTACTATGAACATTAGGCATACAAATATCTCTTGGAGACCCTACTTTGAATTCATTTCTTTAAAATCTCTCTAATAACGTGGTCTTTTTTTATTGAATTAAAAAAAATATATTTTTAATTGAAGGATAATTGAGTCCTTTCTAATGAGGTGTATGAACCTAGAGCCTATTATACGGAGTGAAGTAAAAAAGAGAAAAACAAGTATCATATATTAATGTGTATATATGGAATCTAGAAAGATGGTACTGATGAATCTATTTGCAGGGCAGCATAACTATAATGACATAATTCCCTGGTAGCTCAGCTGGTAAAGAATCTGCCTGCAATGCAAGAGAGCTGGATTCGATCCCTGGGTTGAGAAGATCCCCTGGAGAAGGGAAAGGCTACCCACTCCAGTATTCTGACCTGGAGAATTCCANTGGTAAAGAATCTGCCTGCAATGCAAGAGAGCTGGATTCGATCCCTGGGTTGAGAAGATCCCCTGGAGAAGGGAAAGGCTACCCACTCCAGTATTCTGACCTGGAGAATTCCATGGACTGTATGTATATAGTTCATGGGGTTGCAAAGAGTCCGACATGACTGAGAGACTTTCACTTTCAGTGGAGATGCAGACATAGAGAACAGAGCTATGGACATGGGGGAGAAGGAGAGGGTGGGACAAATGGAGAAAGAAGCATGGAAGCATATGCATTACCGTATGTAAAATAGCCAGTGGAAATTTGCTGTATGGCTCAGGGAGCTCAGACAGGGGCTCTGTAACAACCCAGAGGGGCAGGATGGGGTGGGAGCTGGGAGGGAGGTTCAAGAGGAAGGGGACATATGTATACCTGTGGCGAATTCATGTCGATGCACTGCTTTCAGTTCCTTTGGGTGTGTCCCCAGAAGCTGAATTTCTGAATCATACGGTAATGCTGTGTGTAATTTTTTGAGGAACCACCATACTGTTTTCCACAATAACTGTACTATTTTACATTCCCACCAACAGTGCACAAGGGTTCTCATGTCTCTGTGTTCTTGCCAACACTGTTGTTCTGATAGCAGCCATCCTAGTGTATGAGAAATTGTAGATCATTGTAGTTTCATCTTTCACTAATGATGATGTTTGAGTATTTTCTCATGTATTTATTGGTCACTGTATATCTTCTTTGCTGTCCAGGCACTCAGTCGTGTCCAGCTTTTGCAGCTTCATGGACTGCAGCACACCAGTCTTCCCTGTTTCACTGTCTCCCGGAGTTTGCTGAAAGTCATATCCATTGAATCGATGATGCCCTGATGGTTTAGTCGCTAAGTTGTATCCACCTCTTGTGATCCCAAGGACCTTAGCCTACCAGGCTCCTCTGTCCATGGGATTTTCCAGGCAGAAATACTGGAGTGGTTTGCCATTTCCTTCTCCAGGGGATCTTCCTGATCCAGGGATCAAACCCAGGTTTCCTGCACTGCAGGCAGATTCTTTACCACCTGAGCTACCAGGTGACAATACTTCGGAGAAATGTATATTCAAATTCTTGGCCCATTTTTTAATTGATTTGTTTGAGTTTTAGAAGTTCCCTATATATTCTGGATCTCAACCCCCCATTAGACATATGATTTGCAAATTTCTGCTGTTCTGTGAGTTACCATTTTACTCTGTTGACAGTGTCTTTTGAGGCATAAAATTTTAAAATAGTTGCAACACCTAGGGTCAAAGCACAGAGTCCTAAACACTGAATCACAAGGGAATTCCCTGCTTTCTGGTTTTTATAAGACTGCTGCCTCCTAAATCACATTGTCTAAACTTGCCTGATTTGGTCATTTGACCCTTTCCTTGAATGCTCCCATAGATTCTAACATATCACATTTAAGTTACTTATCTTTGTCACTGTAACTGTGAATAAAGCATAAATTAGGTTAATATCCATGAAAAACTGGCAAATGAACACCTTACATCTTTTTTGTAATATTTCACCAGTCAGTACATCAGTGCCAAAAGTTCTAGTATCCATCCCAAGGTTTGACTCTGTCTTTAGTCATGTAATATTTATAATATCTATCTTTTCTCATTTTCTCATTTGTCTCTTATAGCTTGACAGCATTTTAAAACTTTCAATGGTAGGTTTATTTTAGTAACCTAAAGTTTGGAAATAAGGATGATATAAACATAGTTTTTCCATGATGATAAGGTCTATAAACATTCTGTCCCTTCTAAAAAGCGTATTAAGATGGAACCCTATAAATTCCTGATTTCAAACTATATTATAAAACTGTGATAGTCAAAACAGTGTGGTATTGGTATAAACACCGAAAAGTTGATCAGTGGAACACAATAGAGAACCCAGAGATAAACTCGTGTATGTGATCAATTAATTTGTAATCAATTAATTAGTAAGAAAGGAGCCAAGAATATTTGGTGGGTATTGGGAAACCTGGACAGCCACATGCAAAAGAATGAAACTGATCCACTCTCTTGTACCACAGACAAAATTTAACTCAAAGTGGATTAAAGACTTGCATGTAAGACCTGAAAGTATAAAACTCCTAGAAGGAAATATAGGAGATGGTATGCTCCTTGACATTGGTCTTGGCAGTTTTAAAATAAGTTTGGGAAACATACACTATACCCATCTAGGAGATCTGTCATGCTCATCGGCATATTAAAGACTCTAAGAATTCCCATAGCAGAGGCCTTTGTCTAACTTTGTTTACCTCAGGGCTTCATATTAATGTTATAAAAGTAGATTGTTTCATATACTGATCTTGAAAAGCTTATGTTTAAAGAACAACACATTTAAAGAACAAACTTTAGTAAGTGGTACCCAGCCAGCATTGAGGAAAGTATTATTCTGATTTTGCAGTAGATTAAACAAATAGCATCTTAATATCTGTTCAAAACAGCGAGATTTGTGCAGGTGTCCCAAGGCAGTATAAGAATTTCATTCAGTGGTAACGTTCTCCCTCTGCACAGATAAAGACAAAGGTATAAAGAAGCATTAGGTTGCTTGACAGAGTATGCACAAGATTGAGACAAACTGGAACCAAAACTCATATGTTCAAACATTTGTTTCTAAGCTGTGTTTACAAACAGAATCAAATTGCAAAGTGTACTCCCCCCCCCTCAAAAAGAAGCTACCATATTTATATGGAACCCCACAAATTCAGGGTTTGGATATTGATTGAGCCCTCTGTCTGTCTCCAACTTCACTAAATAAGAATCTTCATTTATAGAACAAGAATATTTTATTATTCCTTTTTTTCCCCCCTTTAAGGTAAATCTTCAGTTAAGCAAGGACTTCTGGTATTTGCTAATTAGAAAATAATAAAGAAGTATATCTCTATATAATTATTACATTGATATTTAAATAAAAATGGCTTAAAAATAGTACAAATAAATATCAAGTCCATGTTTTTCAGGACAACCACTGATACATGTTAAATGTAGCTAGTTTGAATATAAATTATTTGCTTTTTAACCCAACTGTCAAGAAGGAATAGCAATAACTGAAGATTTTTACTGAATGTATGTGAACTATTTTACTGCTGATGTGGTATGTTTAGAGAGACATGCCTTCACATGAAGTTTCTCAGGCTTCTCCAAGGAAGGTTCCAGCTTGTGAATTCTTAAAGCAGTTAAGTGTAGTATTCAGATGTTTTTGTCTTTTACAAAATTAGTAGCTTTGATATGTTACTTAGTTTATTTTAGGTGTTAAAAAATGCAATTTAATCAGTGGTTGCCAAGAATTAGGGTTGTGACTATAGAGGGAAGTGCCATAGAGTCTTTGTGGTGATGGAAAAATTTTGTATCTTGATGGTGATGTAGGTTACATGAATTTATACAGTCTTTAGTGTACATACAAAAAAGTGCATAAAAACTGGTGACATCTGAATAAGGTCTGGTCTGTGGTTTAGTTGATAGTATTATACCAAATGTCAATTTCCTGGTTTTGATAATGTCCTATGGTTATATGAGATGTTTTTTTGTGGGGAGGGGAAAGTGCATATGGGAACTTTGTAGTAGTTTTGCAATTTCTTGTGAAATCTAAAATTATTTCAAAATTTAAAAGTTTTTTAAAATGCTATTTATACTTCTATTCAGTATTCTGTGGTGGTGGTTTAGTTGCTAAGTCATGTCTGACTTACAGTCCGCATGGGATTCTCCAGGCAAGAATACTGGAGTGGATTGCCATTTCCTTCTCCAGAGGATCTTCCCGACCCAGGGATCGAACCCTGGTCTCCCGCATNTTTATACTTCTATTCAGTATTCTGTGGTGGTGGTTTAGTTGCTAAGTCATGTCTGACTTACAGTCCGCATGGGATTCTCCAGGCAAGAATACTGGAGTGGATTGCCATTTCCTTCTCCAGAGGATCTTCCCGACCCAGGGATCGAACCCTGGTCTCCCGCATTGCAGGTGGATTCTTCACCATCTGAGCCACCAGGGAAGTCCAAATGTCTACAGTAGGAGGCATAAGAAAATGGGCTTCAGAGTTGGCTCTGGTTCAAACCCTAACTCAGTTGCTCTTAGCTATGTGAACTTGGGGAAGTTAACTAAATCTATCTGAGCTTCAGTTTCTTCATCTATAACAGGCATAATGATAATACAAATAGCAGCTCACATTTTTTTAGTTTTATATCAATAATATGTGATTAGTTACTGTTTGCACCTTATATAATTTAGCTCAGTTAATTCTGATAACAATCCTATGTGAAAGGTGCCATTTTAAGATTTTCAAATAAGGAAACTTAGAGAAGCTAAGTTACTTGCATAAGGTCACTCACCTAGGAAATGTTGAAACCAAGATTAAAACTCAGTCTGGATTTTCTGTTTCTGACTGTACGAAACTAGCTTGTGAAGACCAACGATCCCACCAAGAACAACTAAAAAGAAAACGTATTTGTAAAATTTGTTTGAAGGCATTGGAGACCCACCAAGGGACCCAGGACCTTACAGGTCACCCTCTTGAAGTCAGGGGAAGCCTAGAGAAGTCGCCTGGTGTTCGGTGTGACCCTTTGCCTTAGGGCATTTGGGAGGTGTGGCTGAGAGACAGAAGGAGAGCAGAAAGTGGTCCCAGAGAGTTGAGGGGCTGAACAGATCTTCAGTCTTCCAGACCTCAAGGACAGAACTTCCAGTTTTGGCCCCAAAAGGAGAAGGAAGCTAGGTAAAGCCTGGAGTCCTAGTTGGGGGAGGAGTGAACCTGCCCCTATTCTTAACTGCCTGCCAGAAGCTGACTTGAATGCTTTCTGGAGGAAAATAAAAACATTCTGAGCCTCAAATTATTTACTTAAATTTTCATAAACAATGCCTGGTACTTAGTCAAAAATCATTATATCAGGCAACCAAACCAAAGTATTCAGAACAGGTATAGCTGGTATAATTATCAGATTGGCTTTTTAAATAACTAAGATTAATCAGGAATTTAAAAGCTATGACAAACCTAGATAGCATATTAAAAACCAGAGCCATCACATTGCCAACAAAGGTCTGTGTAGTCAAAAGCTATGGTTTTTCCATCAGTCATGTGTGGGTGTTAGCGCTGGACCACAGAGAAGGCTGCGTTCCGAAGAACTGATGCTCTCAAATTGGGATGCTAGAGAAAAGTCTTGAGAGTCCCTTGGACAATCAGAGAGATCAAACCAGGCAGTCTTGAAGGAATTCAACCCTGAACATTCATTGGAAGGACATGCTGAAGCTGAAGCTCCAGTACTTTGGCCACCTGATGCAAAGAACCGACTCACTGGAGAAGAACCTGATGCTGGGAAAAACTGAAGGCAGGAGGAGACGAGGGCAACGGGATGAGATGGTTGGATGGCATCACCGACTCAACGGACATGAGTTTGAACAAACTCCAGGAGACAGTGANTTTGGCCACCTGATGCAAAGAACCGACTCACTGGAGAAGAACCTGATGCTGGGAAAAACTGAAGGCAGGAGGAGACGAGGGCAACGGGATGAGATGGTTGGATGGCATCACCGACTCAACGGACATGAGTTTGAACAAACTCCAGGAGACAGTGAAGGACAGGGAAACCTGGTGTGCTGCAGTCCATGGGGTTGCAAAGAGTCAGACACGACTTAGTGACTGAACAACAATTTAACAAGACAAAGAACTCCAGCAGGGAATTAAAAGCTACAAAAAGGATCAGATAAGTATTTTCAAACTGAAAGCTTAAAACTGAGATTAAGAATTCAATAGGTGAGTTTGTCAGCAAGAGATACAGATTAAACAAAAAGGATTAAAAATTTTTTGAGAAACAAAGGGTAGAGAATTTCTCAGCAGACCAGTACTTAAGGAAATCCTAAAGTGAGTTCTTTAGGCAGAAGGAAAACAATCCCAAATGGAAGCACAGAAAGAGTATAGAAAGGAGGGAAAGGGTAAATTTGTGGGTATATTTAAATGAATATCTTACAGAGTTTCAATTAAATGGAGAATTTTAAAATATTTACATATTTTTGTAACACAAAGATGGGGCAGGAATAAATGATGTTAGTGTTCTGTGGTTCTTTCCTTGTCTGGGTGATACTGAAAGTATCAGTACTGAAAGTACTGATTTAATTCCAGCATTGAACATTGTAGTCTCTAGAGTAATACTATATAAAAATAGTAATATAAATAAGAAACTACCAGGTAGAAATAAATAATACAACATTTAATCCTAAAGCAGGTGAAAAAAGAGAGGAAAGGACAGAAGAGGACAGGTTGTTCAGAGAGGAAATGATTCATCCACATAGTTATTCACCTGTTAGATGTGAACAGATGTGTGTCGATAAAAAATAAACTCAGATCCGATTTTGTCCTCAGAGACCCAGTTATATGCAGCCTGTGAGAGTTGTAGTTTGAAGTTCAGAGAAGTTGAGAGAATTCTCTGGCAGTGCAGTGGTTAGGATTCAGCATTGTCACGGCCATCGTCTAAGTTCGATCCTTGGTCAGGGAACCAAGATCTTGAAAGCTGCGTGGTGAGCCAAAAGAAAAAGAAAAATTGAAAGTATAGTTGGAAACACAGTGTACTGTGCAAACTTAGCTAAACCAGCCCCGTACTTGTGGCATGCTGTGCCTAGCTCCTAACGTGACTGTTAGATTCAAATTCGAAAATCTTAAGAGTTTTCAGAAGCACTGCCCTTTGTGTATTAAGTATCCAGTAAATTTAATTATATCTGAAGCACCTTGTTTCTTTAACAAAATTTTTCTTTTCTATTAAAAGACAAATTTTAATTGAAATACAGTTCACTTACAGTGTTGTGTTTCAAGTGTACAAGAGAGTGAGTCAGTTATACATGTATGTATCTATTCTTTTTCAGATCATTTTCCCTGATAAGTTATTGTCAGATATTGAATATAGTCCCCTGTGCTATACAGGAGGTCTTTGTTGTTTATTTCATATAGAGTTACATGTATTTGTTAATCCCAAATCCCTTGTTTATCTATCCTCCCCCTCTCTTTCCCCTACCTTGTTTCTTAAAATAATATTCTTTTTCCATTTAGAGTTGATGTCCCAAAGATAATGTCTCTTGCATCATTATACACCTGACTCGTAGGTTGCTTGACTTTTAAGTGGCTTCCATATGTATACATTTTTTTAAGCTTTATATTTTCATTTAACTCACTGGCCATCAACCTGTTTTATCTTTATTTTAAATCTGCTTTGCGGTGCCTCTGCCTAATGATAATATGTGAATTGTTTTATGCTGAAGTAATGTACTTTGACTATTACTTGTAGAGTTGCCAAACTAAGTGACACTCTTCCTTTTTCCCCTGTACTTTTATGAAAATGGTCAAATTCTTCAGAATTATTCTCTCATGAATTGTTATCCATAGAATGAATTTGGACTACCTCCCTCATGTCACCTGTCTTTTAGCATGAGGGCTGTTTGAAGAATAGGTGGGGGTGTAATTCTTTATCAAATAGTACCATAGAACTAGTTAGAGAATTTTGTCTGGACCTTTTCTTTGTATGACAGCCTGTTGTACATTGGTTAAACATTAATTGGAGACATCTTAAAAGACTTTTGTTCTTTTCTGCCTTTGATGTTTCATTTAGCTTTTTGGAGAGTCACATTTCTTTTTTGTTGGACTGAAGGAAAGGATTTTAAATGATTATATTGACTTAGATCTGAATCATCTAAAATTAGTTTCCCTAGACCAACCGAAATATAGTTGTAATTTTGGACTGAGTTTGGCCTTCTGCCCATAGGCTAGTGGGTACAGTTGTATCTGTGGGATATTATATATATATATCTATACACACACACACACACACACACATATATATATATGCCTTCCAGAATTGGCTAGATTTAATGAAGGCTTTTCTTTTGATTACTTTCTCCTTTAGGACATGTGAATATGAAATTTGCCATAGTTAATTTGGTGGGTAGCAATAAAACCAAATATCTGTGTCCTTTTTTCCTCTGTGTTGAAAATGAGGCTTAATTCTGTAAGTTGTGAAATAATTTTTTTTCTTACAATTTTATCTGATATTAACAAAACTGTGTGAGTGCCTGTAATTTACACAGTAGTTTCTTCAGAACAAGTCATCTGACCTGGACTGTCAAGGAAGTTAACTACTAGAGATGGAAGGTAGACCTCACTGATTTTGGTTACACTGGTGTTTTCATTACTATTCATTTCTCTTTGAACAGGTCATTGCTTTCAACAGCTGTACTCTTTTATTGAGCAATTGTCATAAGTGCCAAGGAGTAGGAAAGTGAAGTCCCAGATTAATGATGGCCGTGTTGTATTGTTTAATAGGCAGTGAAATCAGCTCTGCAGACCGTCACTGTTGGAGGCGTGAGCACATCACAGTTTAAGGCAATTATTCCTCTGGCAACTGCTCCCAATGTCCAGCAGATTCAAGTGCCTGGAAGCAAGTTCCATTATGTCCGACTTGTTACTGCCACAACGGCCAGTAGCTCAACCCAGCCAGTTAGTCAGAGTCCCAGTACAAACACTCAGCCTCTCCAGCAAGGTTGGTAACCGTTTTTTTTAAAAAAACAGTAATGAATGTTTTAAACCTTATCATAGGAAGTGATCCTTTTCTTGCTGAAATCCTGATTAAGCAGGCATTTCAGCTGAGAGTTGAATCAGCAGCTGTTGCAGAAGGCAGTGAAATAGAGTATATCCCAGTTGTATATAATTACAGTATTTTGTTCTGCTAGAAACTGATACATAGTGTGTTACAATACCAGACGATTATTTATCACTTTGTGGGTATCCATTTGATTGCTGATTTAAAAACCTACCATTATGCCAGTGGGATTGATTTAAAGGGAACCAAATTATTTATAATCTTTTTTTCTAAACTACAAAGCTGTCTAAATTACACAGGGTTTGGGGTCAGTTGAAATGACCAGTAGGCAAGGTATAAATGATTAGTATGTACTTCATCCTTTATGTACTTTCAATGTATAATTGATAATGAAAATCAGTTAAAATGTCATTTTGCTCAATTGTATTTTTCCTGGCCAGTATTCCTGTTAGTAGTCCTCCTTCTGTTTGTACTTAATCCTTCCAGCTGCCTGATGTACATACACAAATTCACACATACAACCTTTATCCATATTTATCTACTTGTTAAGAAATGGAAACAAAGGATCAGGACAGCTTATATTGAGGGTCTGTTTTTTTCCTTGGAAGATCACTGCATATTCCATCAGTGTCAAATGGGAGGTGAACGATCTGTTGTTTATTGGATGTAGCTAGACAGATTAAAGACCATTTGTTTGCTCCTTCATTTATATTAAGGGATCAGAGGGTTGGAGCTGTCCATTGCTAATAGCGCGTTCATCTAAGTCTAAGGGAAAGTGGAAGAAAAAAAGTTGTTTTATAAATTACTGATGGGAGAAGACAGAAGATGCATTAGGGAAATAGTATTTCGGTGTGTATGCTATTAAAATTAGACACCTCAAGTAATTGTGTTTTCTGTTCTCTCTTTAAACTGATTATGAAAGAAAGTCTTTTATTATTATAGTGTTCTTAATGAGAGGAAAAATGACATTTGCATATACTGGTGACTAAGGGAGTCACGTTTATATTCTCATTACTTAGGAAGTGCTGCTCAGTGCTACAGTTTTCTTAGATATCATAATGATATAAAGCAGTCACTAGATACAGTTGGTTATATTTTATGTTTGTGTGTTTGTATGTATGCAAATATGCTGAGTATCCACTTCCAGTGTGACTTAACACTGATGCATCATCGAGAATAAGTCTTTGGTGTGAGCAGAAGAGGAAGCTGAAGATCTAGGAAGAGTAGAGGAATGGGTTGGGTGTTTCATAATTCTGGTGTGTTTACTGGTTCCTTCTTTGCCCACCATACATCTGTCTCTCTGCTTCCCTTTGCTTCTCTGTTCTCTTTGCCTCCTTGCGGTTCCTCCCTCCCTCCTGCTTCCCCACAGCTTCCTTTTTTGCTTTCCTTCAGTCTCTCTCTGTCCCCTCCCTGCATCTCCTTCACGTCTGTCTATTCCCTCTTCCCCCGCTACTTGCATACATATACCATTTCCCTTCTATTCACCCAGTTTTCCTCTTTGTCTCTCCTATCCCATGGAAGATCTGGGTGTATGTAAAAGATATTATTTCATAGGAATAACGAATTAATACCTGTATTTTTGTTAGAGATATACTAAATAGTCACTCTAGTTCATGAAACATGCTAAAATCTTTCTAAAGGCTCGATTCCCTTAAAAGCCAAAGGGAACTGGGCTCATCTTGTCCATTTTCCCATCAAAGCCATACAGACACCAGTAGTCAAAGGTTCTGCCATGTTAATTGCTGGCTGGATGGCAGATAGCACAATAGAAGGACCCAGAAGATTGCTTGGTTAATTAACCTCTTTAGAATATAATCTACAGTCTTGGTGAAGGAGGAAATCAACTTAAGAAACTAAATGCCCTTAAAGCAAGTATGGTTTCTGAAGTCTTGAAGGAGACTATTCTAAAAGGATTGTTCAGAATTCCTATTGAAGACCAAAACAGTAAAGATTATGCCAACTTCTGTGAAAGCTGCAGTAGGGATAATGTGGGACCATGCTCAAAAGTTGAGCAGGAGAAATCTAGACTGTTGCCTAAGACATGTAACATCAATATGACCACCCCCCGCCATGTATATTTTATCATGTTCTGTTTTTCTGGCCACTATGTTTTCTGTTTTCTCCATTCTCCAGATTTCAGTTAAAACCCAGCATGCAGATGCCAAGCTAATGTAAACCTAGAGATCCCGTTTTCTAGCTCTGTGTGTGTACATGTGTGCGTGCTAGTGTGTGCAGGCATGTGTGCGCACACACGTGGGGACACTTCTGCTGTCCTAATCCAAATGAGATCCACTCAAGTCTCCCGTGGGAGGTGAACAAGGGCAAGAGGCACACTCCTTCCCCGTCATCTCACAGCCCACCAGGAAAGTCCCTGCATTTCTGTGCACTTGCTTCCAAATCACTGCTGGCACTTTCATGGAGCAGTGACCAGCGTCACCTTTTCAAGAAACAGGTGGTGTAGAGAGCCCCCTCTTCAGTGTCCCAGGCATGAATTCAGGCTTTTAATTTCCTTTTAATTCATCTTTTAATTCTTCATAGTAGCGCTGAGACCAGTCTAACCTGTATTAAAATCAAATCAGAATAGGAAACAGGTTCAACTCGGGTGTCAGACGTCACTGCTCCTGTAATTCATGGTCATACACTTTTTTTTGTATAGCAACTTGATCGAGATGCAGTTCAGATCTACCATAGGATTGACCATTATGTCAAACACAGGACAGTTCAGTGATGTTTAGTATACTGAGAGACAGCGCAGCCCCCCACACTGACCATGCACTCTTTCTGGAGGTCTCTCCCTTTTCCACCTCCCCCCTCCTCCCTAGTTTGTTACCTTGCTGCGGAGGCCTGCGCCCTTTCAGGTCAGAGTACTCTCTCTGTCTCATGTTCTTCCAGGGCTCTCAACTTTTTGTCTTCAGCCGTCAAGCCTCCCATCCCGACCAAAATTAAAAAAAAAAAAAACCGTCTTAACATTGTTAACAGCCTTTCTGTTCAAGGAAGTCTGTTCTTTACTGCTCAGAACAGTTTGCCTCAGTGTCCACAGCAGCTTATTATCTCAGCCTCTCTCTCATCGCAGGCTCTAGGCCTTTGGTGTAAATGAGACCTGAAGGGTGTCCTCTCTGTCTTCTCAGATCCCTCCTGGAGATGGTGGGAGTGGCAGCAGGCTTGACTGGAACTTGTGTGCCTTTTGATCCAGACAGGTCTAGTGCGGCCCGCCTCCTGCATTTCATCGTCTCGTGCCATTTCTCCACGTCAGCGTTCATCTTCCCTTCTGATCAGCGCGTCCTTGAATGTTTTGCGCTAATGGCCACCATTTTCCCTTTCACTTGAGGGTTCCAGGATGGCTGACTCTTCTTCTCTTGTGCTTACGTCTCTCTCCCTCCTTTCCCTGCCGCCCTCACCCCTCAGCTCTTCCCTCCTTTCCGCTCCCCGTGCCGTCACCCAGGCCAGGCTCTCGGGCTCTGTACTCTTGTAACTTCCTCTGCTCCTCTGTTGGGTTTTACGTGCTGCTGCCGCAAACAGCTTCCCTTGGTGCTCTTCCAGTAATGTTTCTTTACGTCACAATGCTACTGAATTAAAAACACAGATGAAGTATATAGATCTGTGCCCTGACATTCAAAACCTTCAATGAAACAGCCAGAGTCAGCCTTCTTCTTTTTTTTCTTTGCCAGCACTAGCCTACTTTAGGAGAAGGAAATGGCAACCCACTCCAGTGTTCTTGCCTGGAGAATCCCAGGGACGGGGAGCTTGGTGGGCTGCCGTCTCTGGGGTCGCACAGAGTCAGACACGACTGAAGCGACTTAGCAGCAGTAGCCTACTTTTAACCCCTAGTCCCAGCCAGACTTGTCTGTTTCCAAGCATTTTGTGAAGAGAAGCTTCAAATGCAGAGCTTCCCAGCGTCAGGTCTCTCACTTGTCAGGCTCTGCCTCTGCGGCGACCTCCCTCCTCCAGTCTGCATGCCCGCCCTGCAGCCCGGCCGTCAGTCAGGACCCATCCCAGGCTCTGTCCTCCAGTCTGCGTGCCCGCCCTGCAGCCCGGCCGTCGGTCAGGACCCATCCCAGGCTCTGTCCTCCAGTCTGCATGCCCGCCCTGCAGCCCGGCCGTCGGTCAGGACCCATCTCAGGCTCCATCCTCCAGTCTGCGTGCCCGCCCTGCAGCCTGGCCGTCAGTCAGGACCCATCTCAGGCTCCGTCCTCCAGTCTGTGTGCCTGCTCTGCAGGCTGCCCTGCAGCCTGGCCATCGGTCAGGACCCATCTCAAGCTCTGTCCTCCAGGCTGCGTGCCCGCCCTGCAGCCTGGCCGTCAGTCAGGACCCATCCCAGGCTCCGTCTTCCAGTCTGCATGCCCACCCTGCAGCCTGGCCGTCGGTCAGGACCCATCTCAGGCTCCATCCTCCAGTCTGTGTGCCCGCCCTGCAGCCTGGCCATCGGTCAGGACCCATCCCAGGCTCCATCCTCCAGTCTGCGTGTCCGCCCTGCAGCCTGGCTGTTGGTCAGGACCCATCCCAGGCTCCATCCTCCAGTCTGTGTGCCTGCCCTGCAGCCTGGCCGTCGGTCAGGACCCATCCCAGGCTCTGTCCTCCAGTCTGTGTGCCTGCCCTGCAGCCTGCCCTGCAGCCTGGCTGTCGGTCAGGACCCATCTCAGGCTCTGTCTTCCAGTCTGTGTGCCTGCCCTGCAGCCTGGCCTTCGGTCAGGACCCATCTCAGGCTCCATCCTCCATAGGATGCGACTTTTCCCATTCCCATCCCCTGCCAGGCAGATGTATGTTCTGTCTCCTCTGGACTCCCATGATGCTCTCTCTTTTTTTTATCAATTTTTATTTTATTTGAGTACTTGTCTAATCTGCTCTGCTTGAATGTAATAATCTCTCTGAGCAAGTGTCTTGTACTGTAGTTTCCCTGGAACACTGTCCACATGACATTTGTGTAGCAGTAAGGGTTGTAACACCACCAGTAACAGTAATGGCTACTAACGTGTATTGAGCACTTGCTGTTTGTTGAGCACTGTTCTAATAAATTTTCATAAATTAACATATTTAATCCTCTTACCCTGTAAGGGAGATACTATGCCTACACTGCAGGCGAGGATACAGGAAAGAGAACTTAAGTAGTGAGAAAGCAGCAGGATTGGGGTTTGAACCCCCAGTCTTGACTTACGACTTAGGAGACTATGTTCATTTTTTTTTAATTTTATTTTTTTATTGAAGTGTAGTTGAATTAAGGGGACGATATTATTAACCTTCCTGCTATGCTGCCTTTTCGTAGTACTCTGTAAATAATGAATTGTACAAGAATAATATTTTCCCTGGCTTGAATATAAACACAGAGGTAGAAATAGATAGAGCAGCATGGTAACCCACGCTCCTGAATGGCAGTTTTTAATTTATGCATCATTTCATCTGACTGGATTTAGTAGTGAATCTACATAGCCTCTGCATACAGGTTGAAATATTTTCAGGAGAATATCTTAAACAACAGACAATCCCTCATAAAGCAGGCAGACTAGAGCTACCTTAGATATAAGTTCCCAGGTACATGGGTTAAAGAATTCTGAAAATAACTCTCTTAGTTAAAGATTGTTCCAAATAGGAAACCAATGGAATTACTTAAGCTTTTTCATGAGGATATTTTGAAGGAACTAAGTATCTTAAATGTTTTAAACAACTATTTTCTGTAAATAAACTGTCCTCTTCCTCCCCCTTTTTTACAAAGCTAAGCCAGTTGTCGTTAACACCACCCCAGTGCGGACGTCCGTCCCGCTTGTCTCAGCGCAGACAGTCAAGCAAGTGAGTGTCACGCCGCTTCTCTCAGTCTCTCCCAACAGAAGTTTACCTCTAGAACTGAAATTAAGATGTATTTATGTATGTTTATTAAAGCAGAGTTGATATGCAATATTATGTGTTAAAGGTATACAGTATAGTGATTCACAGTTTGTAATAGTATACTCCATTTCTAGTTACTATAAAATGTTGGGTATATTTCCTGTGTTGTACAATATACCCTCGTAGCTTATTTCTGTATAATAGTTTGGACCTTTTAATCCCCTAAGTCTAAGAGATTTCAACTGAATTGAGAAGCTATGAAATTTTTGTGGTCCCTGATACACTGCCTTTCTTTGTAGGTTGTTCCAAAACCGATCAATGCAACTTCTCAGATAGTCACCACCAGCCAGCCACAGCAGCGGCTCATTATGCCTGCCACCCCACTGCCACAAATCCAGCCAAACCTCACGAACCTGCCGCCAGGCACTGTGCTGGCGCCAGCCCCAGGAACAGGGAATGTGGGCTACGCAGTGCTTCCTGCTCAGTACGTGACTCAGGTATGGGCAGAAAATCCAGTCACTGCATTTCAAAAAGCTTACGTGTGTGTGTGTGCGTCCGTACTCAGTCGACTGTTTGCTACCCCATGGACTGTAGCCCTCCAGGCTTCCCTGTCCATGGGATTGTCCAGGTGAGAATACTAGAGTGGGTTGTCATTTCTTGCTCCAGGGGATCTTCTCAACCCAAGGATTGAACCCACATCTCCTGCATTGGCAGGCAGGTTCTTTACCCCTGTGCCACCTGGGAAGTCTCCTTGGAAAGGTTAATCAGGTCTAAGATGTCTAGCATTGTCACATTCTAAAACTACTCAAAAACAAGTAACTCAGTGTTGAAGACTCTTCCCAAAACCTTGACATGTTAATAAAAACTTCCAAGTTTATTTTTATATATCTTTAGCATTTAGATATGTACAGTGCAAGTCAGGTATACAAGTCAGACAGTTTGGAGCTGAGAACAGTTTGGTGGGAGGGTGAGATCATGTAGATAGAAGAGAAAGTAGGCTGAGTCAAGATGAGCCGTCCAGTGAGTTTAGAAAGGTCTGTGACTGTAATGAATAAGATGCCACTGACTTGTTCTTAGAAAATAGACCGTGAGATGTGTTTCCAGGTGACGTATCTGGTAGCGGTCTGTCCAGACCTGGTCATCTTGAGATGACAGCTGTAGATGGCATCTGGTTATCTTTGGCATCAGAGCCACATTGTCTAGTTGGCTGGCTTTCATTAGGAGTGCTGCTTTCTAGGAAGCAGATAGAAGTTTTCCTTTTCATGTAAGAATCAATCCCTGGTATCTCAGATGGTAAAGAATCTGCCTGCAGTTGAGACTCAGGTTCTATCCCTGGGTTAGGAAGATCCTCTGGAGAAGTGAGTGGCAACCCAGTCCAGTATTCTTGCCTGGAGAATTCCATGGACGGAGGAACCTGGTGGGCTATAGTCCATAGGGTCACAAAGAGTCAGACATAACAGAGCAATTAACACTTTCACTTTTCTAAGCTGTTGTTCAGTTTTTATGTATTCAGATTATAAAAGAGAGGGGCAGATTTTTCTGTGTACTTAAAGAAATGTACTTTAGAGTATAATACCTGGCTGCTGGTTGAAAAAATTAGTGTTCAGTATTTTTATCATTAGCATCTGTTTTCTTATATTTAGAATCAGTATGAAATAGAAACTTAATTATTATGCATATCACTTCTCATTCTCTGTAACTTGTGATAAATGACCCCAGTTTATTTGCAAGTAGACGCATTGCATTTTTCTTGCTGATACAAGTTACTATAGTATTTTCAGGACATTCATCAAGAATTTTCTAATTTTGCTACAATTATTCCTCTATGAAAGAATGTCTTCCGTTTGTGCCCGCTAGTACTTTAAAATGTTCATTGTTTTTTTACCTCTGGTATTAGTTTTGGGTCTTTAGAAGAGCTCCATGAGGTAGTAATTTTGTATGAAATTTTCCATTCTGTTATTCCTATTTTAAGAGCTGACTTTGTGCTTCTTCCCCATCATTATATTTAGGAATATTGTCCATTTTTGTAAACAGGGTCTGAAATTACCTTTCTTTATGTGCAGCTACAGCAGTCCTCCTATGTGTCTATAGCAAGCAACTCTAACTTTACCGGAACACCTGGTATCCAGACCCAGGCAAGGCTTCCATTCAATGGGTGAGTGAGTTATTTGAATATGTTTTAAGTTGTTGCATCAGGTTAAATGCAGCATCGAATGTCCATACATATTTCAAAATACATGTATGTGATTTTTCTCCCCTCAAAGCCATGTGAGCGTGCCCCTGCAGTGCTTTTTATTTTGTAATACTTTAAACAAAACAGTTGCAGGAATAGTCAGAGAACTCCCAAATTATCTTTTACTCCCATTCACCAGTTCAGCCGCAGGTGTTTTGTTATTTTCTTTCTGTCTGTTTTCTCTCTTTCTCTATCTCCTCCTGAATATGTCTTAAAAATTATATTATCTAGTTTTTAAATTATTGTTTAGAGCCTTGCTTTGGCAGGTTTTTTTTTAATCCATTAATTGCCATCTTTATAATATTGGTTGAGAAGCTTTAATTACATGGAACCAATCTTCCCCTTCTCTCCCCTCCTGAATTCCAACCTCACACACCCTTTTCTACTTACTACATTTTATAATTGAATCTCAAAAGAGTTTAGGAGATTTCAACTTTAGTTCTCTTAGAAGAGAGAGTACTTTTTGTGGATTGTTCTTTAGAAACTGTTGATAACTTCCTTTTCTCTGTTTTAGTCCATATCTTGGTTTTACCTTTCTTTTCACATTACAACTTGCTTTTTGAATTTAATGTATGGAACAACATAGCAAATTTTTATTAGAGGTGGATATATTTGTTAAAACTTTATTTTAGGTTGAATTTACAGGTTAGACACTTTTCTAATTTTACATAGTTACCTTCGATTAAAATGTGTATTTTTGTGTGTCTCTATAGCATAATCCCATCAGAGTCTGCCAGTCGGCCCAGAAAGCCCTGTAATTGTACAAAATCGCTGTGTTTGAAATTGTAAGTCTTTTTCCTACTGTTTCTTCATTTGATATAACTGAAAATGCTTTAAAAAATAAATGGAGCTCACAAAATTCTTCACAGACCGATTTCGTAAGTCCTAAGTAAACAGACAAGTGAATGCTGGGGCACATACGACAGTGTGCAAACACTCTCAGTTGGGAAGAAAGAAGCAGCTGTCGGGTCTCTGCCACAGGGTCGGTGCAGCAGCATGAGACAGACGTGGTCTCCGTCTTCACTAAGACGTTTGAACTTACTTAGGTCTCCTAAGTGAGAGGGCACTCTTGAGTAGTCTTTTAAACTGCTGAATAATTTGCTTGTTAGTACTGAACTAAGAGATCTGACACGAAAGTTATAGAAAAAGCAATGGTCTTATGAGGGTTTAGAATCCAAAGAAACATGACAATAGTTCAAGTGAGCAGGTTCCACTGATAGAATATAGCCCATGTTTTTCCTTTTTGTGGTTTTGAAATAACTTACTTTGAGTGCATAAGGTCACATAGCTCTTCTACTGATAGCGGTTACTACTGGAACTAAGTTTATAAACCAAAATTCTAGAGGTTGGGGGCTTTACCTTTGAGCCCTGTCTTGTAGTTGACAATCAGTGTATGTTGTCAACTCTGTAAGTAAGTGGCTCAGAGTACATTTCTGAAATGCTTTACTGCATGTATAATGCTACTAAATAAGATAATTTCTAGCTTTGTGTTTCTTTAAACAATGACTTTTTTTGTGACTTACACTGATTTTTATATTCCAGATATTGTGATTGCTTTGCAAATGGTGAATTTTGCAACAACTGCAATTGTACTAATTGTTATAATAACTTGGAACACGAAAATGAAAGGCAAAAAGCAATAAAGGTGATTATTTTTTATTTTATCTGACAAGTTTCTTGTTTCACCTGTTTTTTGTTGAGCTCAAGTATTTTACAAAGAAAGTTAATTTCCTTTGCAGAGTTGAAGTTTAATCTACTGTGATTTAACATAGCTTAATATTTGATCTGTTTTGGTAGGCATGCCTTGACAGAAATCCAGAAGCTTTTAAGCCTAAGATAGGGAAAGGGAAGGAGGGAGAATCTGATCGACGTCACAGCAAAGGATGTAATTGCAAACGATCAGGATGTCTTAAGAACTACTGTGAATGCTATGAGGTGAGATGGCTTGGGAAAAATGATCGAACCATCTTTTGAAAATAACTTTAGAAAGGGCATACGAAAAAATTTACTGTGGGACTTAACCTGGCGATCCAGTGGCTAAGACTCCGTGCTTCCACTGCAGGGGATGCAGGTTCGATCCCTGGTTGGGGAACTAGGATCCCTCGCGCCTCACAGCACAGCCAGAAAAAAAAAGTTTATTTGTAAATTGGGAAATTACTTTGCTTTTGCAATTTGAAAATACTGCAGTTGGAAAAGTCAGCCTTAATTTGAGGAAGACCTGCCTTCTGGCTTCCCAAGCAGGACTTCGGAGGAACAATGTCTTCATTTTGTCATTACAGTGTGGGGTCTCAGTGGCAGCTTTATCAGCTCCTAACTTCTTGTACCTGGAAGTATGCAAACCATAGTACCAGTTTATGGCTTTTCAATAAAAATAACATCAAAGTGGATGGAAAACTCTGTAGTAGTGGTTCTTCACTGAGGGGTATTACTACACAGTTTCTCCCCCAGAAATTTTTTGGAAAAATACGTGGATAACAAAATAGCCTGCATTCCAGGGTGCAGTCCTGAGAATGTAGTCTCGTCCTGCCCCACATGCCACTACTGCTCTGTTGAAGAACTCGGTAGAAAACGAAATCTTGTCAGGTTTGCCTCGTGAGCATGAAAGTAGGTAAGGAATGTGTAGTTGCTGGATAAGGTTACTGAACTCCTGAACGGTTTGGGGCGTCCAGAGGGGCGTGTAGGGTGGGAGAGGTATTCATAATAAAAACAGTATCTGTGAAATCCCTTTAATGTGATACTGTGTGTGTCTGCCTAAGTGGGAGGTCACCAACGTGTTCACGGTGATTTGATTGAGGTGGCTTGATTATGGATGACCTTTATTTTTTAATTTTGTAATGTATCACTCATATTTTTTAGAATGAATATACGTTATTCATATCAGGAGGAAAATCTATATAGTGAGGGGAAAATTGGTTTGGAAGGCCTCAACCAAGCATAGTATAGCCACTCTCAGAATGGCCAACAATACTGGACCTGTCTACATGCAGAGCTGGCCTGTTGGGTGTTGCTAGCGAGAAATGTTTCCATTTTCTGTCAGTTGACTGGCTAACTCTGTTATCTGTTGACTTGATCACGGAATCTACTGTAATGATGCCCTGTGGTTTTTGTTTGGTTTCTGTTTTTATTGGCGTTCAGTTGCTTTACAACGTTGTGTTCATTTCTGCAGTACAGCAAAGTGGGATGAGCTATAATACGTACAGAATCCCCAACTCTGTCACCACAGAGCACTGAGTAGAGTTCCCTGTGCTGGACACTTGGTTCTCATTATCTTTTGGTTTTGATTTGGAAGCTTTTCTTCTGTGAATCTTTTAGGCAAAAATAATGTGTTCCTCAATATGCAAGTGCATTGGCTGTAAGAATTTTGAAGAAAGCCCAGAAAGAAAGACGCTGATGCACTTGGCAGATGCAGCTGAAGTCAGGGTGCAGCAGCAGACGGCAGCCAAGACCAAGTTATCCTCCCAGATTTCGGACTTGCTGACCAGGCCAACGCCAGCTTTGAATAGCGGAGGAGGAAAGTAAGTTGACATTTTAGTATCTTTCTGTAGTCTGATGTGTTCGTTTCTGATAAAGTTTCTCTTGTGGGGCAGAATTGGGCTATTTTTGGTTGTTGCAAACCTGACTTTTCTATTTTCTACCATTAATTACTTGTGAAGGAATATAAAAGTAACAGAAAAATCACTGTCATATATAGTTATAAAATGCACAGTAAAGTTTTAGGTCACTGGGCTTATTAATTGGATTTCTTCCTACTAAGATGAGGTGATTATGTAATTTGACAAACCCTGAAGAAAAACAAAATTTTTGTATCTTACTGGTTGTGTTGTTATTCATCTTTCTTCCCATTCTTACCTTCTCTTGCCTTTCCCGTGCCCCCCTGGCACTTTGCCCACCTCACTGGAGCCCCTCACATACTGTATTATTGAAGCTCCTTCTTAGACTGCCGAGCTCTGGAGCAAGAAAGCTGGGGCCTTAATACACAGGCCAGTTTGAGTTTTACAGTTACTGGTGCGCTCGTGGTTTGTGACTTTGACAGGCACTTCATCTCTCTGAGCCTCACCTCAGTTTTCTTATCTTTACCATCACCCTTTTCATGTGGCTGTGAGGAGTCAAGGAAAGTTTGGCAGGGCCCAGTGCAACAGAGTCTGCTGACCTGAATTTGTATTTGAGTCTGTAAGAGGTTAATTTGAGGAATTATTGAATGGAATGAGCCTTGCAAATGGTATTTTATTTAAAATGCCTAAGTTGAAATAAGATCCAATTTATAAAACTT
This sequence comes from Oreotragus oreotragus, assembly GCA_006410675.1. NCBI lineage: Eukaryota > Metazoa > Chordata > Mammalia > Artiodactyla > Bovidae > Oreotragus > Oreotragus oreotragus. Next base: position 372,814 of record SJYX01008694.1, on the reverse strand, counting down.
ACAAAAGTAAGGCTTTTGTACAAAATATTTTGGATATTAATCCTAGAGAACTCTTATGCTGCTGCTGCTAAGTCACTTCAGTCGTGTCTGACTCTGTGTGACCCCATAGACGGCAGCCCACCAGGCTCCCCCGTCCCTGGGATTCTCCAGGCAAGAACACCGAGTGGGTTGCCATTTCCTTCTCCAGTGCATTAAAGTGAAAAGTGAAAGTGAAGTCGCTCAGTCGTGCCCGACTCTCTGCCACCCCATGGATTGCAGCCCACCAGGCTCCTCCGTCCATGGGATTTTCCATGCAAGAGTACTGGAGTGGGGTGCCATTGCCTTCTCCGAGAGAACTCTTATAACTGGCATATAATCAGCAAGAGGTTTTTGGACTGACTGAAGTAGAAATGGGCAGACACCTTCATGAGAGGTGCCACAGGGGGTCCTTTCTGGTCCCAGTATACCTTTAGATGATTAAATCTAATCTCGCCTGTTAGTCACTCAGTTGTGTCCAACTCTGCTTACTCCATAGGCGGCAGGCCACCAGGCTCCTCTGTCCATGGGATTCTCTAGGCAAGAATACTAGAGTGGGTAGCCTTTCCCTTCTCCAGGGGATCTCCCCAACCCAGGATTGAACCTGGTCACCTGCACTGCAGGCAGATCCTTTACCACTGAGCCACTGGGGAAGCCCAATCTAATATCTATGTGGAGATTAAAGATAATGCTATGCTAAAACATTTACAAGTAATTTTTAAACTCTGAAAAATGTTTGTTATTATGAAGTGTGAAAGAACACAAAATTATACACTGTAATCAGAACTTAAGTACAGAGACTTCCCCAGTAGTCTAGTGGTTATGACTTCATGCTTCCATTATAGGGGGCAAGAGTTCAATCCCTGGTCAGGGAACAGAGATCCCACATGCCACACAGCACAGCCAAAAGAAAAAAAAAACACTAAGTATAAGAAAAACTTATATAAAAAAAAAAGCCCTACTAGCATGTTGATAGGCTTTTGTCTTTGAGTAGCAAAATTTTGAATTTTTTTCTATTTACCTCTCCTATAGTTTCCTAATACTATATAATGAATGCTATTATACATGATTACTGAATTATACAATATTATTATAATATTAACTTTAGTATTTGAAGATTATATTTTCTGATTTAAAATTAGAAGTTTTAGTGTTTTAATTCTAATTTTTTATATTTAAAAAATTTCCATGCAAGTGTATAGCAGCCGAAATCCTGTTACCCTGGCTTGTCATAGTGGGCCTTCGTTTCTGACTTCATTCATTTGGTGGTCCCTTTGATCAGTGACTGCTTGCTTACAGGTTGTTTAGTGGTTAGAGCAGTTAACCTGATTTTTGTCTTTTAGGCTTTAAGACTGGTTCCATATAGCTAGCCTCAGGATGGATTCCTTTGAGTTAATACTCAATAGTTTAGGTCTTTATGACTGAAACTTCCCGTACAGAACAGCATCTGTGTCCCTATCGTTTTGTTTTTGTTATGGAATAATGGTAAATTTTGGTGTGGGTTCTTTTACAAAAACATTATAAGGGACTATAGGAAAGTGCTTTATTTTCTGTGTTGTCCAGGAGATGACAGTGCTTTCAATTTCCAACATTATACATCTCATTCATTGAGCAGATATTCATGGAGTGTCTTTGTATGTCAGGCACTGCTCTCAGAAGCGCAGAAACAAGCGCAAGTAAAACAAAAGCTGTACTCAGAGTTCACGTTCCTAAGTCAGGAGGACTTTGTTACAGCAGTGGCCCGTCAGCATGTAGAATTACATCATTCAGTTAACCAGGTAATCTTGTCTAGGTCAGTGTATTTTATATCAACTGTTATATTTTTAAAATATGACATTCTTTGGGATGTGCTTGTGTTCATGGCACAAACTGTGATGTTCCCTGTGCCAGCTGAATCATGAAAGTGTAGACAGTTGTCCAGGTGAATGTCAGCCACTTCTGCCGAGATTCAACACCACCGTCCTCTCTCTCTCTCTCAAAAATCATTGCAGGTTACCATTTACGTTTGTCACTAAGGAAGTAGCTGAAGCCACGTGTAATTGCCTTCTTGCCCAGGCGGAGCAGGCAGACAAGAAGGGAAAATCAAAGGCAGCTGCGGAACGGATGATACTTGAGGAATTTGGGCGATGCTTAATGAGTGTCATCAACTCGGCAGGAAAAGCAAAAAGTGACCCTTGTGCCATGAATTGCTAACTTGTGCACAAAAAAAAACTGCTAAATGAAACTACAGAAAATTGAAGGTTCAGGGACACTTGATTTTTCTGGAAATAGCTTGATAATTATTGTATTGTTAATTCAGTCCTTGAGACCTGAAATTATATTGATGGAGAAGAAATTTTAAATAAGGAAATTAGTACATTTTAAATCTTAGTTATATCTGCTTATGCCCCTTCTAAATTGAATTTTTCTTCATTGTATTATATAGGTTTTTAATTTGCTTAGGTTTCTTAAGAACTAGATGTTCTGTTCTTCTGATTCTATTGACAAAGAACATTTATAAATTACTGGTATATAATTTATAATGTATGGTGTTGTATGACTTTATTCCAGTACAGAAAGCCAAAGTAGCACTGGCATTCCCCAGTCACTCTTGGGTACTAGCAGATGGAATGTCTACAGACAGACTCTTAGGAAATGTACTCAGGTGACATTTTGTGTTTAGAAAAGGACTGTCTTTTTAAGAAAAATCAACTTTTTAGGGTGAATCCTGGAATAATATCCTGTTGTCAACTTTGGGAATTGTCAGAAGGGGAAATCATTTGTAGGCACACTTTTAAAATAAAAGTTATTTTGCTTTTTTAAAAAACATAAAAGTGTTAAGGGACAGAAAATAATTCTCAAAAGATGGACAATTTATTTCTACAATAAGGAGTGACTAAGAAAGGTTCTGAGATATTTCCATTTTCTTTCAGAGAGGCGGTATGTGTTTGAAATAATAAATTGCCAGTGATTAAGGGGTACTATTAAAATGAACGGTGCATATAGAAGTAAACATATTATTATGTAGTGATAAAGTAGAACCTTACATAATTATCAGGTATGAAATTTGGCTTGGATGGAGAAACAAAGGGTATTGAAGCTCCAAGAGATGAATTTAGAGTAGGATTTTTCATCTATTCATACAGTTCTCTTTATAGACTTTTGAAGTATGAGGTTTCAAACCAATGTATGGCTCTTACTTGATTTACTGAAAGGGGCCTCCTAACAAAGCTTTCAGAATTATAGTGGGGTTTCTTTTTATAAGGGAAGCTTAATATGGCATTATTTTTAGCCAGTGATTTGGTAAGCCTACAGTATGAATGTTTTCATATAATTACTAAAATAACATAAATCATTTTCAATAATTTAGAATTCAAAAGCTTTATGAATTTTAACAGCCCGTTATAATAGGACTCTGGATTTTATGATGAGAAAAAACCATGTTGGACTTCAGGCATTTTGTTAGGTACCTTAATCCTAAGTAATTAGTAGTATATGATTATTACATTTCCTACAAGGAATCTATAGTTGTATGTATTAAGTGTGTATATATGTTCATATGAACATGCAAGATATAGGCAATAGAAATTAAGTAATCCAAAAGAAGATTCCGTTATTAAGTATCTTCCTTTTGAAATCTGGATTTATAAAGTCATAGTGCAGTAACTTTAAATGTAGATAGTGCCGACATTCTTAGCACCTCACTCTAGTATGTTTAATTAAAATTTGTATAAATGTAAATTAGTGTAAGAGGATAAAGTAATATCTAATCAAGTTATTTTTCGAAAGATTACAATACCTTTTTGGTCTACACCTAAACTGTGTTCATTTTGTATATATTCTGTGTTTAATTCTAATTGCACCTTTGTGATGTGTATTTATATACAGTGTGCATAATATGTTTGTGAAATTTGGATTACAATTGTAGATTATGTATGATGGCATTGCTTGAGAATGTTTTGCTTGTAAAAATTTGAAGGTGCAATCAAATGCTACTAGTTTTTCTGATTTTCAAGGAGCTATCTAAAGTATTAAGCCTTTTCCTTCCTGTGTAGTACTTACTAAACAACTTTTGTATTTAGGCATTTGCATCAAATTGCTGAACAAGATTAATATCCACATTAATTCAACAATTTTAAAAGACTATTTGGGGAGGGTTGGGTATATAATTTTTTAGCTCTATTTACATCCCAAAGTAGAAAGATAAAATTTATATTTACTAGAGCTATTCAAAGAATACACTTTTCTATATTGTAAAAACAGGAACAGCAAAGTAAATCATACAGAAAATAAACATTTATACTATTCTGTAAAAAAAAAGGTTTTGCTTTTTTTTCTTTAATAGTACCACTTTTAACTACTGAACATGCAAGAAACCTTTAAAAATATCTGATATTAAATAAACTTGACATTGCTTCTGAAGGGACACAACTGAAAAATAAATCTATCATTTTGCCCAATTATCATGAACATAAATTGCTGTGAAATGAGAATATCTTATTTCCACTGTTCTTTTAAATAGAAACTCAATCTACTCTCTTTCCTCTTCATGTTTGATGTTCTTAATTTTCTCTTCTCAAGAACTGTAGGTCTTACCTCTGGACTGAATGGGAAAACAGAAACTTAATGTTGCAGGTAATAAAACAAGCAGAGCAGTGACATTCGGGGATAGACAACTGCTTTAGCCTCCCCCATTTTCTGATATGGACAACTGACATTTTCTCAGTCTTATGTAAATAAAAATACCTTTAGAAAAATTTTCTTTTTTTATTGTTTTATAACACAAATAACTAAGATGATGAATACTTGTTATGTAAATGCAGCTTCAAACCAGGACCTCCAGCCCTGTGATCATACTGCATCCTTAGGTATTAATATTTTATATAGGAATTCTGGATCAGCAGCTCAAAGGAGGGAAGTCAATCAGCTAAGAAGCTACTGTAGTTACTTTCCATCATGTTAATACTTAGGATTTTTTTTTCTTGTTAGGGCTTCTTTAATGCACATTTTTTCCCTTTTCTATAGACCAAATGTGAACTTTTTAAATCCAAGTAATTTTATAAAATACTAAGCTTTAAAGGCTTTAATTAAAACTTTATTTTGCATTTAAGGCATTCTTAGTTTATTCAAAAACAAAAAGTATATTCAGGGTAATGTTTATTATAAGGCCAGACTTTAACTGTAATTTAGTTAAACAGTGACAGATTTTATTTTCTTGGGCTTCAAAATCATTGTGGACAGTGACTGCAGCCATAAATTTAAAAGACGCTTGCTCCTCGGAAGAAAAGCTACGACAAACCTAGACAGCACATTCGAAAGCAGAGACATCACTCTGCCAACAAAGGTCTGTATAGTCAAAGCTATGGCTTTTCCAGTAGTCATGTACAGATGTGAGAGTTGGACCATAAAGAAGTTTGTAAAAACAGGAACAGCAAAGTAAATCATACAGAAAATAAACATTTATACTATTCTGTAAAAAAAAAGGTTTTGCTTTTTTTTCTTTAATAGTACCACTTTTAACTACTGAACATGCAAGAAACCTTTAAAAATATCTGATATTAAATAAACTTGACATTGCTTCTGAAGGGACACAACTGAAAAATAAATCTATCATTTTGCCCAATTATCATGAACATAAATTGCTGTGAAATGAGAATATCTTATTTCCACTGTTCTTTTAAATAGAAACTCAATCTACTCTCTTTCCTCTTCATGTTTGATGTTCTTAATTTTCTCTTCTCAAGAACTGTAGGTCTTACCTCTGGACTGAATGGGAAAACAGAAACTTAATGTTGCAGGTAATAAAACAAGCAGAGCAGTGACATTCGGGGATAGACAACTGCTTTAGCCTCCCCCATTTTCTGATATGGACAACTGACATTTTCTCAGTCTTATGTAAATAAAAATACCTTTAGAAAAATTTTCTTTTTTTATTGTTTTATAACACAAATAACTAAGATGATGAATACTTGTTATGTAAATGCAGCTTCAAACCAGGACCTCCAGCCCTGTGATCATACTGCATCCTTAGGTATTAATATTTTATATAGGAATTCTGGATCAGCAGCTCAAAGGAGGGAAGTCAATCAGCTAAGAAGCTACTGTAGTTACTTTCCATCATGTTAATACTTAGGATTTTTTTTTCTTGTTAGGGCTTCTTTAATGCACATTTTTTCCCTTTTCTATAGACCAAATGTGAACTTTTTAAATCCAAGTAATTTTATAAAATACTAAGCTTTAAAGGCTTTAATTAAAACTTTATTTTGCATTTAAGGCATTCTTAGTTTATTCAAAAACAAAAAGTATATTCAGGGTAATGTTTATTATAAGGCCAGACTTTAACTGTAATTTAGTTAAACAGTGACAGATTTTATTTTCTTGGGCTTCAAAATCATTGTGGACAGTGACTGCAGCCATAAATTTAAAAGACGCTTGCTCCTCGGAAGAAAAGCTACGACAAACCTAGACAGCACATTCGAAAGCAGAGACATCACTCTGCCAACAAAGGTCTGTATAGTCAAAGCTATGGCTTTTCCAGTAGTCATGTACAGATGTGAGAGTTGGACCATAAAGAAGGCTGAGCGCCGAAAAATTGATACTTTTGAACCCTGGTGCCGGAGAAAACTCTTGAGAGTCCTTTGGACAGCAAAGAGATCAAACCAGTCAATCCCAAAGGAAATCAACCCTGAATACTCATTGGAAGGACTGAAGGTGAAGCTCCAGTACTTTGGCCCCTGGTGCAGAGAGTCGACTCATTAGAAAAGACCTTGTTGCTGGGAAAGATCAAAGGCAGGAGAGGGGCTGACAAAGGACAAGATGGTCGGCTGGCATCACCAACTCAATGGACAGGAGTTTGAACAAGCTCCAGGAGACGGTGAAGGACAGGGAAGCCTGGCGTGCTGCGGTCCATGGGCTGGACACGACTTAGTGACTGAACATCAACAAAACCTGACAGTAAATAAAAAGAATACTCCGTGAACAGGCTGGGTTTGCCCAGAAATAAAAGGCTGACCCAACATTCAAAGAAATCCGTGTAGTTCAGTGTGTCAGCATAGAAAAGAAAAACAGTCATCTCAAAAACTGCAGAAAACCACCTTTTGACTATACCAACTGCTACTAGATTACATGCTTTAAAAGGGTGAATACTATGGTATGTAAATTAGATCTCAAAAATTTTCCCCCAGAAAAATCATCTGAGAAAGTTCAAACACCCATTTATGGTTTAAAAAAAAAAATCTTCCGCAATTTAGGAATAGAAAGGATCCTCAACCAAAAAGCCTACAACTAACATCACATGAATGGTGAAGACTGTTTCCCCCTAAGATTGGGAACAAAACACTCCTGTCCAGTGTTGTGTTTGAGGCCACTGTACAATAAGATTTTCTTTTTTTTTTTTTTTTTTTTTCACAAAACGGCCATAGATTGGGAATGAATAAATATGACAGTGTCTGCTTGTGGATGGTGTGATGCGATTGCCTATATGAGGAAAGTCAAAGGATCGTAATAAAAAGGTACTAGGATTAACAAGTGCATTTAGCAATATTAGTATGCAAAAGTATATTTCTACACAGTAGCAATGAACATTTAGAAACTGAAATTCTAAAATTACCGTTTATAGCAGCACGACAAAACACGAAACAGAAACATGTACAAGATCTGTATGTGAAACAAAAACATTGATTAAAAAAATTGATCTATATAAATATGTAATTTTCATGGTTTGGAAGTCGTTATTAAGATATCATTTCTCCTCACCCAGTAGATTCAACATAACTCCAGTCAGAATCCCATAAGGAATTTTTGTAAAAACAAGCTGATTATAAAATTTACATGGAAAGGTACAACTAGAATAGCCAAACATTTTTTATAAAAGAACAAAGTTGGAAGACTCCTGCCTGACTTCAAGAATTCTATAAGGCTAATCAAGGTAATGTGGTATTGATGAAAGACCCATGGATCAAGGCAACAGAATACAGAGCCCAGAAACAGATTCATATTTATGTGGTCAATTTTTGACAAGGGATCAAAGGTAATTTACTGGAAAAAGAACAGTCCTTTTAACAAATGGTGCTGGGATACCATCAGTATGTAAAAATATGAACTACCACACACGAAAGTCAACTGAAAATGGATCATAACCTAAATGCAAAACCTAAAACTTTGGAAAATATCTATAAGAAAACAGGAAGAAAAATCTGTACCTGGTTTAGACGAAGATTTCTTAGATAAGAAACTTAAGTATGATCCCTAGAAAAATCAATAAATTAGACTTACTAAAATTAATGTCTGTTCTTCAAAACATACTAAAAAAGTAAAAGCCACATCCTAACCTTAAAGAATTGTGAACCACTCACTATGTTGTACACTTGCAACTTAAACTGTACATCAACTTTACCTCACATTTTAAAAGCCATAGACTAGGAGAAGATATTTGCAAGATACATCTAATAATGTAGTTTTATCCAGAATATTTAACTAACTTACTGTTAGTTTTTATTTCTTAACTGTTTTTAATAAGAAAACAATGAACTTTCCTTAAAATAGAGGCAAAAGACTTGAACAGACATTTCACCGAAGATGACAGTGACTGGCAGATAAGCCTATGAAAAGATGGTCAGCATCATTAGAAAGATGTTCAGTCATTAGAAAAAGGAATGAAAGCCACAATGAAATATGGCACACCCATTAGAACGGCTAATTCAAAACAGAACCCTGACAATAGCAAGTGTTGGGGAGGAAGTAGAGAACTAGAACTTTTCATCTCTTTCTGGTTAATGTACTGCATGGTACATCACAGCAAAAGATAGTTTGTTACAATGTAAGATGTATACCATGTGACCCACCGTATGAATACAACACATTTTTAGTGTATCCACTCATGAGTTGGACATTTGGACGTTTTCACTTTTTAGCTATTTTAATGCTGCTGTGAAATTTGTACATTTCTCTTGGGTATATGCCCGTTGGTAGAATTGCTGGGTCATTTGGCAGTTCTATGTTTAACCTTCTGAAGAACTGCTAGGCTGTTTTCCCAAGTATGTGCATTCCTACCAACAATGTATGAGGGTTCCAGTTTCTCCACGTTCTTGCCAATGCCCGTTATCTTTATTACAGCCATCCTAGTGGGTGTGAAGTGATATCTCATTGCGGTTTTGATTTGCATTTCCCAAAAGGCTAATGATGTTGAGCACATATTTATGTATATCTCCTTTGAAGAATAACTTCGTATTCTTTACCCATTTAGAAAATTGAGTTGTTTTATCCTTTGAGTTATTTGTATACTCAGATACAAGTCCTTTACCAGACACATGATTTGGAAAATGTTTCTATAGCTTGTCTTTTACTTTCTGGATGGGTGTCCTTTAAAGCACAAAGTTTTCCGTTTTGATGACGTTTTTGCTTGTACTTTTGGTGTCCTAAGAAGCTGTTGCCGAATCCAAGTCTCCACTATTTTAAGCTAAGAGTTGTTTTACCTCTTACATTTGTGTCTTTGCTCCATTTAGAGTTAATGTTTTGCATGTGTATAACCAGTTATTCCAGCACTATTTGCTGAAAGTAGGAAGGATAAATTTCTGAATGTTTTCTCTGAAGAAGAGAAAGAACCAGGGTGCTGAGTAGAAACTGTAAACTATTAATTACCCTAATCAAGTATGAATAGAAAGTTCACTGTGAAGTATATCATATCAAGTAAATCTGACATCAGACTTGGAACGCTGCACTAAGGCAAGAACAATTAACTGTGCTAGTGGCAGTGATGGAAAAATTCTTGTCTTCAGGGTTTGTCCAGTTTATACCCAGCACTTAAATAAACGCAAAACACTGTTTTAATAAATTACACAAGACATGGGTCCAATGTAACAGCGAGAACATAAGACGCTACAGATATGAACCTAGTTTTAAGTAAAAATAAGCACAAAACTTGACTTTATATAAGCAATAAGTTAAAGGTGGTGACAGAATCAGGCTTCCTTTAAATAAGATTTATCCTGGTGCATCTAAATTCATTCTCCTGCAAACAAAACAAAACCCACAGTATTCAGACTTCTTAGAAATATCTCCTTATAAAATGCAGTACAGGACAATTCTGGTTATAGTTCAAAACTGAAGCCTTTGTTTGAGGTAGACCCAGCAGAAATATATCAAAATATACTATTTATGGGGAATTTCAGCTAATAAAACTGAAGTTTTACCTGTCCTTAATCTTTTACAACTTTGTCTTCATATTAACTGTAGTCTATGAACATTAATGACAATGAGATATTTTACATACACAGGTGAATAATGTATTTGTTAGTTTTTTTTTCCATTAAAATACCCCCATTTCTGAAAGTACATATAACTATGTTATCCTATTTTATCTTTTCAGATCTGGATATGAGAGAATGGAGAAAACTGTTCTTAGTATGTTTTCATCTTCGGATTTTTTAAGCTTCTCCTAAATTTATGAAAAATCTCATTATGTGATTATGTGATTAAGACAAACTTTTTCATACTCTCCCAACTGACCATTTTTCCCCCAACTGATTTAGCACATATGAAACAACATTATTCCAAACTGAAAATGTTTCATTCTCCTCCTCTTCAGAAGAGGTTGAAACAGAGGCTTCTTTTCATTCTCTGATGAGCACTGTGCTCCTCCGATAGCAGGCAAGTACCCACTCTCTTAGTCAAAGTAAGTAGTATGACATCCAGACAAATGGGCTGTGAAAATGACATCAGCTGCATACTTCCCAGACAGCATTTCCAAGCTTGGTTGTAGCCCAAGGAATCGTCCGTTTCATGGCTCGTGTGTTTACTTTCTGCCTAATAGAGTTTAATTATTTCTGTTTAAAGGTTCCCCAGCAAAAGGATTTTTGTAGTGTTTGGTATTTAACTTGGCCTAATGTTCATGTGTAAGTAAACTATATTCACAGTTTGATAGGTATTCTGGTAACAGTCTTCTTTTAAGTGTTATTCTTAAGAGTTGTAGACCAAATCCCTTTCTGGGAATGTAGTCTTTATAAAAGGAGTCAATGTTTTAGTAACTCCTTTGTCATTATTCTCACTTTTTATAACTTTTATTGGAGGATAATTGTTTCACAATCTTGTGCTCGTTTCTGCCATTCTCACTTGTTTTTAAAATATGTCCAGTTGAATTACTCAGTTGGATAGTGGTAAATTCAAACACAGCACCTGTTGGCTAGTCTGCTCTTATTGACTTCTCGCTTTTTACTTTTTAGGTAATTCTGAAATGCTTGCAAGCCCTACCAAATTCCATGCCGATTTGATAACATACATAATAGAAATTCCTAAGACAAACACAAACTTGTCCACTGTGCAGAATTTGTAAAATATTGTCAGTTGGATTTTAAAATAAATGTTGGCCAATTATTTTTAATAAAAATGTTAATATATTTTAGGTCCTTCATTTGAATGGGTATCTATTGTTCCTTATCAAATGTCTGAATTTATTGGTATTAGCAAAAGTTGAACATCTGTAATTCTGTGAAGATGACCACTGTTTCCCTGACAAAGTTTTCAGCTCAATTCTTTCTGAGTGGTGTGTTAAGGAGTATTGAGTTATATCTTTAGCTCTGATCTTTAAGAAACAGATTATGATATTCTTTAGTAACTTTACAAAGTGATTGATGGCATATACTTCTCCATCAAAGAGATGCTCATCTAACTCGACAAAAAGATAAATATGCCCAGAAAGTTCATATAATATTTTCTGTTGAAGGTAACATTCCCTCTGTTTGGGAAGCTGTGGTTCATGAACTGTCGGTTTTGAATGGGTTCTCACAACTCGCTCACAAGTATTTATGACTCGGCACAAACTTTCAGAAGGGAAATGCACACCATTCTCCTTTTTAACACATAACAGGGATCCAATCTTAGAGGCTTTGAGGTCCGATGCATACAGCGCACTGAGGCAGTCCTCGCATGTTAAAAGAGCTGATAACTTATTGGCAATATAACCAGCACAAGAGGTGAGATTTCGCCTACGAACTGACAGGTCTAGTAATGCCTCACTTAGCAAACAGTCAGACCAGTCGGGGCAAATATCCTCTTTGTAAAAAAGACTCTCTATAACGCTGACACCATACTCACGCTGAACTGTCCCGAGGGCCAGGTCTGTCCTTCGAGCAATTGAAATGTCAAGGCTGCTTACTTCACTTAGAAAGACCTCATCTTGTAATCTGTGTCTGGTTTCCAAATTATGGTAAGCTTTCTGGAATGCCATGCAGGTAGGGTTAGAAGTGGTTACTGATACCTGTCTGAGCATCTTTAGAAATAATTCCAGATGATCCTGACTGAATTTGTACATCAGCAGATAGGGAAAAGGCATGACACTGGGGAAAACATAATTTTGGTAGAGCCATTTTAAGCTCTCGGCATTAAGCAAAAATCCCAGGAATCCCAGTTTTCGTTTACCTTTAAGGATTTGATTATTGCTAGTGTCAGATAATGTAACAAAAATAGTCTTGGCTTCAGTTAACACATGGTTGATTTTATTAAAAGTTTCAGGTAATAGAGGTCCTTTAAATCCCTTTCCATAAACGTTCCTACTATTAAAAATGTCAAACAGATTGTTAATTAAGCGTAAGAAGTGGATGGTACCAACACAGTTCTGAAAAGAAGGCAGGCCTAATGATAGCAAACACTCTAGTGCCCTGACCACGCTCTCACTGAAGACTTGGGCGGCACAATTCGTTTTCAATATGTGGTTCTTCAGATTTGCAAGTTTTCTTGGGATTCTCTCCATATGTGATAATTCCTGTTCCTCTAGTGCTGCTAACTCCACAAGGTGCTGCCAGTGTGCTGTGCCATTGAGAAACCGGATGCTTTGGAAATTCTGAAATGCATTTCTTATTAATTTAAGCAAGTGGCAAGAATCAAAGAAGTAGGCAATCTGTTGGCTGGAAGCTGAAGGGTGCTGAAACGTACACTTGGTGTTGTCTCCGTCGAGATGCACCCCTAGTGCCTTGGCCATCTGAACGCTGTGAGCTGAGGCATCAGACGTGACAGCCAGCACTGTGATCCCTATGTCACTTAGTTTGCCAATCGTCAGACGAAGCAGCTGAGCTTGCAAACATCCAGAGGCCCTGTTTACAAAAAAATAACCTAGAGGTGTACTCCAGTGACCAGAAATACCCACTGCCGTGAGCAAAATAGTTTCTGAGGCGAGTGGCATTTCATCAGCATCAAGTGTGCCAAGACCGAAGTCCATGAACCCTTGCAGATGGTGACTGCTGGGGTCCCACTGAAGCTGCTGCGTGAGAGACAGACCTTTAATCATCAGTGAACAAGACTGATATCGCTGGTCTCCATTTTCTACTTTTTGCTGAAGAAAAGAAAAAATGTTGCTGTTGAAACCTGGACCAGGTTTGCATTTGGACAGCCATCTAGAAAACGTAAGAGATGAAAAATAATAAGACAGAGAAGAAGAGGGACTTTCCTGGTGGTCTAATGGCTAAGACTCCCCGCTCCGAGTGTAGGCGGCCTGGGTTTGATCCCTGGTCAGGGAACTGATTCCATGTGCTGCAGCTAAGACCTGCTGCAGCCAAATAAATATTGTTTAAAAAACCACTAATGAAGACATTAAAAAGGGGGACATGCCTTAAATGGTTCTAAAGTAGCCTCAACTCCCTGTTGAAATAAAGGCAAGTAGCCAAACTGTACTGACACTTTCAAGCATATATTCCTATTGTGACCATGAAACAGTAAGATAATGGGGAAACTCGAGTGTGTGCACTCAGTTGCTCAGTCGTGTCCAACTCTGCAAACCAATGGACAGGCACCTCTGTCTACGAAATTTTCCAGGCAAGAATAATGGAGTGGGTTGCCATTTCCTCCTCCAGGGGATTTTCCCGACCCAGGGATCGAACCAGCATCTGTTGCATCTCCTGCATTAGGCAGGCGGATTCTTTACCACTGTGCCACCTGGGAAGCCCCAGTAGAGAAACTTAAAAAAAACCAGAAAAGCATTTTTAAGACGCAAACATACCACAAAATAATTTTAAACTTCTTATTCACTTAAAAGAAGTGTACAAATCAACTACCTAGTTTGTTCTAATTGATGTGTTTATAGTTTAGACGATAAACCAGCCTTACCTGTATATTCACTGAAATGAGAAAATTGTGGAGGGAGAAGAAAACTTTGAGAAATCTAGTACATCTACCCCATTTTATAGATGAGACAGTGAGGCAGCTGCTGTGCTGTGCTGAGTTGCTCAGCCGTGTCTAACTCTTTGCAACCCCATGAACTGTGGCCCGCCAGGCACCTCTGTCCACGGGTATTCTCCAGGCAAGAATACTGGAATGGGTTGCCATACCCTCCTCCAGGGGATCTACCCAACCCAAGGACTGAACTCAGAGGGATAGGGTAAGATGCCTGGCCCATGCTGGGCTGCCGGTCATGCACAAACACAGGAAACAGCTTTCCTGAGACCCTCGCTCAGTACTTTCCTGACCGTCTTTACAGTCAAAGAATTATGCCCTTTGGGACAATTAAGTGTCTGCTTGCTCCCAACAAAAGTACCTATGCTATGATATCTATCTTGGAGTTGGCTTTTTTTTTTACTGATCTTGGGCTGCACTGGGTCCTCATTGCTGCCCGAGGGCTTTCTCTAGTTGCAGAGTGGGGGCTACTCCCTGTTGCACCGCATGGGCGTCTCACTGAGGCAGCTTCTGTGCTGCGGGGCACCAGCTCTAGGTGCCTGTGCCCAGTGCTTGTGGGACACAGGCTTCGTCACCCTGCAGCATGTGGGATCTTCCTGGACCAGGGATCGGATCCATGTCCCCTGCACTGGCAGGCAGCAAATTCTTAACCACTGGACCACCAGGGAAGTCTTGTACAGCTTCCTTGACCTTTCCAGGCTGCTGCTAACTGTCTCCTATTACTGTTGGTGATTGTCACTAACTGACAGAATTCTTCTCATCAGTTCTAATTTACTCTAACTTGCTACAGATCAGGAAAGGAAGTAGTCACGTTTAATAACTGTCTAAAAAAAGACTAAATGGATTCCGAGGTAGACTGAAGTGTCTGTCTTTGCTGAAGTTTACTTTTGCAACTCTCAAAGGAGTTTTTTTAGGTTGAATTTCTGATTTGGGGGCTATATTCTAGGTTGCCAAGATTACTTCCTAGACTAGCCGATCTCTATTTAATTGAAATTTTAAAGTATGTTTCCATAAGTATTTCAGGACAGGGCTTTCCAAATATTTTGCTGCAATCTGAAAGTGTTAGTTGCTCAGTCGTGCGTGACTCTTTGTGACCCCATGGTCACAGACTCCTCTGTCCACGGACTTCTCCAGGCAAGGATACTGGAGTGGGTAGCCATTCCCTTCTCCAGGGGATCTTCCAGACCCAGGGATCAAACCCAGATCCCCTACATTGCAGGTAGATTGCTGCAACCCAGAATTTTCATAAACAGAATTTACCCTTATTATAGGCCATATCCTTACTATATTTATGTGTGCATATAAATGCATATATTTAATGTGAATTATGACTCACTAAATTGATTTCAAGATGCATTTGAAAGATTTGAAAAAAATTATAGGATGCAAAAGACATACTGTAACTAGAAGGCAAAAATATTAATCAGTTGTTTATATTTTAAAATAGGGCAAAATAAGACAATGAGAAAACATATAGTGACTCTAAGCCAGGGCGCTACAATTCACTGGCATGGCGAAAAACCCTTTTCAAGCATGTCACCAAATTTTAATCAGTTGTTTAAAATTTATTCTTTTGCATTAGGACTCTCGAACTCTAAAGATGCTGTGTTACAACAGTAAGTATATAATGAAACTCTTTAATGCTTCTAAGAGTTCTAGCTTAAACAGGTAAAAAAGCTTATGTTCTGGTGAGCTTGCCTTTTAAATGGAAATCTGAATGATATCTTAATGTCTACAACTACTAGACTAAAGCTTATCAGGCAGAAAGACAAGTGAACTTCTTCATTTTCTTTAAGTTTTTATAACTTAGAGTAGAAATACCCAAACCAGGTTTTTAGAGTTATAGGGAAGCAACTGATTTTCTCTCACACCAACTTTTCCCCTGACTCAAAAGTGAAAAAAAAATTTTTTTCTGATTGTATAAAATGATACTTTCATTTTTTTTTAAATAAATGAAATACAGCAAAGTACAAAATGGAAAGTAAAAGAAATCACTGGTAATAGGTGAACTGTGTAAAACTAACAGACTCACAGACAGAAGACAAAAGTATGGATCCCAAAGGCAAAGGCAGAAGGGATACATCAGGAATCTGGGACGGACATACACACAGCTCTACATAAAGCAGACACAAGACAAGGGTCTACTGAACAGCACAGGGAACTACATCCAAAGTCTGGCAATAACTGGTAACGGAAAAGGCTGAAAAAGAACATACATACACGCATACCTGAATCACCTTGCTGGGCACCTGAAAGAAACCCCTGTTCACTGTAAGCCGACTATGTGTGCTAAGTTGCTTCGGTTGTGTCCGACTCTGTGCAACCCTAGGGACTGCAGCCCACCAGGCTTCTGTGTCCATTGGCTTCTCCAGGCAAGAATACTGGAGTGGGTTGCCATGCCCTCCTCCAAAGGATCTTCCCAAATCAACTATACTTCAATATAAATAACTAATTTTTTAAAAAATCACTTAATATTTTAAAGACATTCTTCCAGATCTTTTTCGTTACATCTGTTCACAATCCTAAATGCCCATCCAGGCATTCTTTCATTCCGTAAATATTTCCCAAGAGACCACTGTGTTCCAGGCACCTACCTGCCAGGGCAGGAGGTGTAACAGAGAACCAGACGCAGGCCTCGTACTTGAGCAGCTCGCAGTCTCACAAGGTAGACAGTCTTTTAAGTACTAAGTACTAAGATTTTAAGTACTAAGATTCAGTTCCACGTTGTGTGTGCAAGAGGGTAACTCGGCCAGAACTGGAGGAACAGCAGGCTGGGCTTCAGAAAGGATGTGACATCTGATCTGAGTCTGAAGGGTGAGGGCTAACCTCCAGGACTAACAGGGAGAATGGGCATATCAGGCAGATGGAGGAGAAAGTCTCCAAGGCCAGAATCAGCAAGAAATGCCTTACGGAAGGAACATGGACTCTAAGAGGGCAGGGAGGGAGGCAGGAGATGAGCTGCAGAGCCCAGCAGGAGCCGCATTTCGTCACAGAGGCTCCGGGAGCCACAGGAAGGAGTTAGCCTACAGTTTCCAGGTAATGGGAGGCCCAGGCAGCAGGAATGTGACTGGTGTAAATTGAACTGCATCCCTCGAAAAAGATGTATCATCATGCTGATCCCCAGTTCCTCAGAGTGTGCTCTTATTTGGAGATGGGGGTCTTTACTCATCAAGTTAAAATGAGGTCATTAAGGCACACCCGAATTCAGCATGACTGCGTCCTCATAAAAGGAGGAAATGTGGACATAGAAACACACACGGATAATGGAAGACGACATGGAGAAACAGGGAGAAGACCACCATCTATCAGCCAAGGAAAGAGACCTGGAACAGACCCTCACCTCACAACCCTTAGAAGGAACTAACCCTGTCAGCGCCTTGATTTTGGACCTCTAGCTTTCAGAAGTGTGAGGCAATGCACTGCTGCCATTTGAACCAAATAAAAGGATCTGTAAAACCAGTATTGAATAACAGTGAATAGTGAGTATTAAATTTATAAGGCATCACAGTCACTGTGTCTTTTTGCTTCCCACTAAGAGAAAATAATAGGTAATAATAGGGAAGCCTGGTGTGCTGCAGTCCAAGGGTCGCAAAGAGTCAGACATGATTTAGCGACTGAACAAGAAGAGAAAATAAATATATCTATGTATTTTGACCACAGATATTTTTCATAAATCTGTTCTCTGGATAACTGCACTGGCACCAGTGAACTTTGCCTCACACCAATGGTATCAGTCTAGAACGCTTCTAGATTTTCTAGATTAGTCACATATTAAAACTACTGAAGTATATGAAGTATACAAAACTACTGAAGTATATCCCACTATTTCAAGATTCAGTTTTTACCACCCAGAGGGTCTCTACCGTTTTAAAAATGCAAAAAAATATTGTCAGCCTACATGCCCTCACTCTGCTGATCAAATATCAAGATTGTGATACTATGCAAATACCACCTAGAAATTTAAAAGAGAAAGACAAAATGAAGCGTATGAGTACACACAGCATTGGTGTATAAACTGCAAGAAAGAACAGTAATGTTTTATTTTACATCGAAAAGGTCATTCACTTACGTTCTGAGGATGGAAGAATGAGGCAGCTTAAGAATCTTTCTTACATAATCGTAGACTTTGCTACTGCACAAGTAGAGTGTACATGCAAACTGCTTCATTTCTGCGGAGTACTCAGCTGTTTCTCTCCAGTTATACAACTCCCACTTAAAATCTGTTAAGAGTAAATTTATTCTTCGTGATGAAAAATGTGTACAGTAACATTTTCAGACATGGATCATAGTATTTGGATATAAAAATGTGCTAGGCACCAAAATTCAAATATAATCACATTTTAACTGAGTTGGTTCAGAGGTTATTATCCAGTCTTAGAGACTATCAATTTATCTTGTTCACTGTGGATCACTTTGCTAAAAAGAGGGATGAAAAATGTTTCAACTTGAGTTATTATGTTTTACTATTCATTAGCAGCCTATGGGGATATTTTTGGAGGAACAGGAAAGAAAATGAAATAAATGAGTAAAATTAAGTCTCTGGATTGTGAAGACATTCATTTGTTTTAGTTTGTTCCTTGGTTATCATTTATTTGAGAGTAAAAATTAGACATGAGAAACATTTTGAGGGATATGATATATGGCATTAATCAAAATGAACAGACAAATCTTTCCTACCATTGAGAAAACAAAATTCTCTGTTCCTGGTGAGGACTCCTGCCGGGAGCCAGAGTGAGGAATCCCGCCCGTGACAAGGTCACGAGGAAGGAAGCCTGACAAACGCAGGGACGCGATCAGGCTTCAGGGGCTCCCCCTGGAATTTCCTGAGCATGTACCCCAAAAAAACAAAAAATCTGCCGGCCTTTGTACTCTGCTTTTCCACTCTTCTAATATTCTCTAGAAAAAGTCAAATCAGGGCTTTAGTCTTCTGCATTTGAAAGGGATGTTTCAGCTCAAACCCCCTCTGATAGCTCTCTAGCTTGCCTAACAGGTTCCCCAGACCTCTTACAGCTTGTGAACTGCTTATAGCCCCCCAACCGGGAGAGGCACAAAGCTTAAAAGCATCTTAAAGATACAGAGCCGTTTCTAAAGAGTTAAAAATCATATTGGTGACAGGTTTTCACTGTTGACTCAATGATTGCTGCCAGGCCTCCATATTCTTTATCTTTTAGCCACCTGGAAGGATGTTAATCAATGTATACAGGACATGGAAAAGATATATAGTAGTTTTGATGTTAGAAACACTAGACTTTTGAGTTAATTACTTTTCTTTTGTTATAAATCACTGTATTCCTTTTACTTGTTAAAAATTGCTGTATCTTTGCTATGTAAGAATGTAACTTTATTTAGTGCTTTCTGAGAGTGGCACCAGACATTGGGAAGATCAACACAAATAAGTCTTCTGGTTGACAAACCCTTATCAAAAAAAGGCTGTAAAATGTTAATTGGCCCTTTTGGCGGGAAGATGATGTAAATTACCTAAGACTTGTGTATACAACTAGGTATGCAGAGAGAAAAGTCTGGTTTTGATAAGAGTCAGGGCTGCTGATGCTGCGTAATTTTGTATTACCCATTGATCTCTATGTACAATCAAAAGTATAAAAGGCCTTCTGAACAACAGAGGCTGGAGCTAGTCGCTGGACTGGTTTCCCCCGTGTTTCTCTCTCTTTTTCTCCTCTTTACTCTAATTTCAGGCTGAATTCCCATCTGGAGCGGGCGGCTCACCGAGTCTACTTACTTGTCCTGGCTTCTAAGACCCGCACGAAAGGGAGCCTAAGGCGGGGCACCCTTAGATATTCAAGGGGGTGCCGGTGGCCCAACGTAGATGGTGCAAATCTCTTGTCCTGAGATTTTATTGGCCGTCCCCGTAAACCAAGTTATTCAGCCTCTTTTCTCCACTTAATTTTCCCACTACACTATTTCTTTCTAATCTAATCTTATATTAATAAATTAGTAAGTTCTTTTCCTCGCCAACGCCGTCTCACCTTCGAATCACCCTGGTTCCACCGGGGCTGGACCCCGGCAGACTCCTATTTATAACCGATATTCCCCTCCTGGAAAAACACAAAATATGCTCCTCCATTGGAGGTATCTACTCCTTTTGACATGCTTTTTTTTTTTTTTTTTTTNTCCACCGGGGCTGGACCCCGGCAGACTCCTATTTATAACCGATATTCCCCTCCTGGAAAAACACAAAATATGCTCCTCCATTGGAGGTATCTACTCCTTTTGACATTCTTTTTTTTTTTTTTTTTTTTTTTACCAGAATGCAATGCAAGTCCCAAAATCCCTGCTCCTTTCATCTAAGAGTATGTTGGCAATTCTTACGTTGCTGCTGCTACTGCTGCTGCTAAGTTGCTTCAGTCGTGTTACCCCTCTTCAAATATCCTGGTTCACAAAGAAGACTAGATAGTCTTTCAATGGACATATATATACTCTATAGAGTATTTCAGAAAAAACTTTGGAGACTTACACAATTTTCAGACTCAAAGAGATTTTGCAAATTATCTAGTTCAACTCATTGCAAAAAAGGCTTTAGTGATAAATTATGCAGCAGTTCAAACTGCTTACAAAGAATTTGCAGTGACAAGAGTGTGACTATAAAAAGTGAAAAGGACAATATATGGTATAAACTATATGATCTCATTTCTGGGTTGTAGGATTATGTGTTATTTTTATCATTTATACATTTCTTTGCTTCTCCTGTAATAAACAGAACTTTTAAAAATGGACAGTCGTAACAAGATTTTGGTGATTATTTTTCATTTTTCTTATTTATGCTAGAGACTCTTTGGCTAAAGGCATATTTTCATAGGCAATACAAAATAAAAATGTAATGATATTTCATAAAAATTAGCTGTGCAGTATTGCACGGGTCATTGGGGAACATACCAGAAAATTGTGCTCGTAGCAGACATTCTGTTTCCTCTGTCAGTAGCTTCTCGTCTATAAGCGCATCAATTAGTCGTAAGCCCTTTCTCTTCTTGATCATTCTGTAGTTTTTTGCAGAAGCAAGTCTTTTTTTGGACATTTGTAGCATCTGCTGCACCTCAGCTAGTTTCTCTGCTCCTATTGTCAGAGGTCTCCTTAAACTGTAGTTATGGTCTTCAGTAGCAACCTCTTGAGAATTATCAGGAAGTGGCTGTTTGAGGATTTTCTGTCTTGCTTTACCTTTAAGGTGTACACCTTGGAGAACCTAGGACACAAATGGAAAAAGAGGTTTATTTTAGAAAATATCACACAATGATTATTAAAATATCCCTGAATACAAAGCACTCACCTGGTTGCTGTGGAGAATTAGGTATGAAAGAAAAGGTAATAATCTCTGATTTTTAAAAATGTATAGTCTCCAGGACAATGTACACAAGTTTTTTGGTGGTGGGATCCATACAGAAATAGTAGCATAATGCTGAGTTTCTGAAATGATTCAAGTAACTAGTGAAAGGTGTTGATAATTTGGGAAGGTTTTGAGTTGTTCTTTGAAAGAGTAATAACATGGTTAATGAAGGGGCCTTGGAAGTTATTTGTGCAGAAGAGAATTTGTGCAGAAGGGAAGGCATAGGACAGAGCATGAGCCCTGGAATTAAGACTCCTGGCTCCCTCACTTAAAGCTGTATTTTAACCTCTATAATCCCTTAACTTTTCATGTATAAAATGTGGATAACAATACAGAGTTGACTTGAGGATACAATAAGCTGATTTACATAAATTGCCTAGTGCACTGCCTGGACCGTTGTGAGTCTCAATAAATTGTAACTATTACTGATTTTAAACAAAAATCATAAAAACAAGGCAATTTATCATATATGCAGTGGGTAAGTATTTGTGGTTCCAAAAGAGAATTCAGAGCAGTTAGAGATGCACAAATCAATTAATAAAAAGCTCTTGGAACTTATGAGTTTGGATGTGACACCAAGTATATTCTCCTGAAACAGGGAATGAGATAAAACAACACCGAAAAGAGATTCCAATGAATAAGAGGATAGTTAGGGCAGTGGATAGAGTAGCTGGGTGACTATATGAAGACTGCAGACAGTGACTGGGTAAATATGAGTGCGTGCGTGAGTGAGGCGTAAAAGGATAACGTAAAAACAAGCAAAAGAAACATAAAAATATAACACCAATACTGATGAATGACTCATAGAAAATCTTCTATTTCCTGTATACTTCCTTCTATATCAATGCTAATGATTAGGTACATTTCTGGTCAAAATCAATAACATTTTCGGGGAGAGCCAAAATACAGGGTAGATAATTTCAAAGTATTGGGTTGGCCAAAGAGTTCTTTCTTTTTTATAAGATGGCTCTAACAGAAAAGAGCCATCTTACAAAAAGTTGTCTTTAACCTCATTTGAAACAATTTTGTTAGACTGTTTGGTGACAGCTGTCATATCAGCATGCATTAAAAAAAAACCTATCAAAATTGGTGAATTTCTGTGTAGCCACTTTAATATTGAAGGTGGGGAAAAAAGCAACAGTTTCAGCATATTATACTTAATTACTGATATTTCAAGAAAGGCAAAAATGCAACTGAAATGCAAAAAAAGATTTGTGCAGTGAATGGAGAAGGTGCTGTGACTGATTGAATGCATCAAAAGTGGTTTGCAAAGTTTTATGCTGCAGGTTTCACTGAACGATGCTCCACAGTCAGGTAGACCAGTTGAAGTTGACAGCAATCAAATCGAGGCATTGAAAACGATCAACATTACACCATATGGGAAATGGCAAACATACTCAAAACATCCAAATCAAGCACTGGAAATCATCTGCACCAGCCTGGTAATGTTCATCACTTTGATATATGGGTTCCACATTGGTTAAGTGAAAAAACCTTGACCATATTGCCACATGTGACAATTCTCTACTGAAATGTAACGAAAACATTCCATTTTTAAGACAAATTGGGATGGGCAATGAAAAGTGGATACTAGACAATAATGCGGAATGGAAGAGATTGTGAGGCAAATGAAATGAACCACCAACAACCACAAAGGCCAGACTTCATCCAAAGAAGGTGATATTGTATGTATGGTGGGTTTGGAAAGGGGTCTTCTATTATGAGCTCCTTCTGGAAAACCAAGTGATTAACCCCAGTGAGACCAATTGAAAGCATCTCTCAATGAAAAGCATCCAGAATTACTCAACAGAAAACACATAATCTTCCATCAGGCTAATGGAAGACTGTGTGTTTCTTTAATGACCAGGCAAAGTCTGTTACGGCTTTGTTGGGAAGTACTGATTTACCTGCTGTATTCACCAGACACTGCACCTCTGGATTTCCAATTATTTCAGTTTTTACAAAGTTATCTTAACAGAAAAAAATTTAATTCCCTGGAATATTGTGAAAGACACTTGCAACAGTTCTTTGCTCAAAACCAGAAAGTTTTGGGAAGACAGAATTATGAAATTGGCTGGAAAATGGCAGAAGGTAATGGAACAAAACAGTAAATATGTTGTTCAGAGAAGTTCTTGGTGAAAATGAAAAATATGTCTTTTATTTTCACTTAAAAACTAAAGGAACTTTTTGGCCAGCTCAATATTATGAAAACTGTCTCATATTTAAACAAAACCCTGAATTCTAAGACTATTTACATTCACTAGTTGATTTTTGAGATCACATCAGTAACCTTTATGTATTTCTAGGCACGATTTGGATATATACACTTTCCAAAGCATAATCATTAATATTAATACATACATATTTAAAAATATTACATAATATTACATATATATTTTTAAAAAACAAAAGTATTGTATTATTGGATTTACTTTTTAAGGCCTAGATTTTTGGTTTTGCTTTTATCTCTGTAAATCTTAGCTATAATGTGAGCAGTCTAGATTTTCAGTTTCTATAAAATTTAATTTCGTTTACACCTAGATTTAAGTACCTTGTATAGAGAAATGGAAGGCACAGCTCCTTTTTTCAGCTTTCTTCTTATGCCATATGACTCAAAGTCACTTTCTTGAAAATGTTTGGAACATAGCATAGCACCTGGTCCTGGGATCCAAATCTTCCTGCTTCTGGGGTCCATACGATTCACAGCCCTGATCCATTTTGAGCGCTGAATAGTATCAGTTGGAAATCTACAACAATCGTATTAAAGTTCCATTAACATGAAAACACCAGCGTAACGCTACAGCATTATTCATTACACAAACCCATTCATTATTTAACGGCTTCACACAACATTAAGTCCAGCTGAAAGTTTAACTCACTTGATCTGACTTCATTTTTCAAAGTTCTTTGACTTTTTAAATCCAAAAGCTCAGAATCTACGGGATCTCATCTGTTACAACTTGTATGTGGACAACTCTCACATTTAATATTCTGTACATTCTATCTGCACAGCCTACACTTAACAGAATCTGCTCAAGTTTAACATGTGTGTCTTTCCTTTCCTGTGGCGATTTTAAACTATATCCACAGGTTCTTTGGTATGCCTCCTTCCAAGGGGTGGAGCCTATCTTCCTCCCCTGGAATGTGGGTTGGAGTTTGTGATTTGCTTCTAAAGAATATTAAAAAAAACAGAGGTGATAATGGACAATGACTAGATCAGGAAAAAACACTGAAGATTTGTCTTCCCTGCTCTATTGAATGGTTTTTCTTTGGGGGAAGTTACCTGCCATATCATTAGCAGCCCTGTGGAGAGTCCACTTGGCTAGAAACTTGAGTTCTCCAGTCAAAGACCACATGAGAGAGCCTTTTTGAAAGGATATCCTTTGGCCTCAATCAAGGCTTCAAGTGACTGCAGTCTTGGCTAACATTTTGACTGCAATCTTATGAGACTCCCAGTCACACCCAGTTAATCCACTCCACAATTCCTGACCCTCAGAAATTTTGTGAGAAAACAGATGCTTCTGATGAATTTTGAGGAAATTCATTACTAAACAGTAGAAAACAAGTAGAAAAATCCACTGGATCACAGAAAAAGCAAGCGAATACCAGAAAAACATCTACTTCTGCTTCACTGACTATGCTAAAGCCTTTGACTGCCTGGATCACAACAAACTGGAAAATTCTTAAGAGATGGGACTATCAGACCACCTGACCTGCCTCCTGAGAAACCTGTATACAGGTCAAGAAGCAACAGTTAGAACCAGACAAGAAACAACAGACTGGTTCCAAACTGGGAAAGGATCACGTCAAGGCTCTACATTGTCATTCTGCGTATTTAACTTATATGCAGAGTACATCATGCGAAATGGCAGACTGGATGAACCACAAGCTGGAATCAACACTGCCAGGAGAAACATCAACTACCTTAGATATGCAGATGATACCACCCTAATGGGAGAAAGTGAAGAGGACCTAAAGAGCCTCTTGATGAAGGTGAAAGAGGAGAGTGAAAAAGCTGGCTTAAAACTCAATATTCAAAAATCAAAGATGATGACATCCAGTCTTATCATAACAAGGGAAATAGATTGGGGAAAAAATGGAAACAGCAACAGATTTTATTTTTTCGGGCTCCAAAATCACTGCAGATGGTGACAGCCACGAAATTAAAAGACTCTTGCTTCTTGGAAGAAAAGCTACGACAAACCTAGACAGCGTATTAAAAAGACATCACTTTGCTGACAGAGGTCCATGTACTCACAGCTATGGTTTTTCCAGTGGTCAAGTATGGATGTGAGAGTTGGACCATAAAGAAGGCTGAGCGCTAAAGAACTGGTGCTTTCGAATTGTGGTGCTGGAGAAGACTCTTCAGAGTCCCCTTGGACTGAAAGGAGATCCAACCAGTCAATTGTAAAGGAAATCAACCCTGAATATTCAATGGAAGGACTGATGGGGAAGCTCCAATACTTTGGCCACCTGATGCAATGAGCTGACTCACTGGAAAAGCCCCTGATGCTGGGAAAGACTGAAGGCAAGTGGAAAAGGGGATGACAGAGGATGAGATGGTTGGACAGTATCATCGACTCTACTGACATGAGTTTGAAGAAACGCCGGGAGATGGTGAAGGATAGGGAATCTTGGCGTGCTGCAGTCCATGGGGTTGCAAAGAGCTGGACACGACTTAGCAAGTGAACAACAAAAGGAAACAAGTACATTTCCTATACTCAGTATCTCTATTTTGTTTTGAAAGGACAACTTTTTCCTAGCCTTGAACATAAAAACTGCCTTGCATTTTTCTACTTGTCAATCCCAGCCAAATTATTATATTCAGAAATGAGTGAGGGAAAAAACTCATGAGATTAATGTAATGAAAATCACAGAACTGCTCTTTCTGCACCTTCTTCTTTATCTTGGAGACAGATCGACAGGGATCACTCTTACATATTTTAACTCATGCTTTAAAGCACACAGTTGTAAAGAACTGAAACTGGTAAAAAAAAAAAAAAAAAAAGTTTCATTTCCTCAGCTAATTTTGTTAGGGAAATGATATATCAAAATGGCAAAACGTAATTCTGAGATACTCTCTCAATCATCTTCAGAAACAACACTGAGTTGGAAAACCTGCATTTAAGCCTCAAATCCCTTTTATCAGCCATGTAGTATTAGATACATCTCTCAATCTATCACCTTCCTCCAGGGTGGCAGTAAGAGTATATGACACAGATGTGTTCAGAAGCACTCTGTAAATGGAAAGGTACCATCTAAAGTTTGTTCTTTGTTCAGTTCAGTTCACTCGCTCAGTCGTGTCCGACTCTTTGCCACCCCATGAATCACAGCATGCCAGGCCTTCCTGTCCATCACCAACTTCTGGAGTTCACTCAGACTCATGTCCATCGAGTCAGTGATCCCATCCAGCCATCTCATCCTCTGTCGTCTCCTTCTCCTCCTGCCCCCAATCCCTCCCAGCATCAGAGTCTTTTCCAATGAGTCAACTCTTCGCATGAAGTGGCCAAAGTACTGGAGTTTCAGCTTTAGCATCATTCCTTCCAAAGAAATCCCAGGGCTGATCTCCTTCAGAATGGATTGGTTGGATCTCCTTGCAGTCCAAGGGACTAGGAACAACTAATTCCACTTTGAGGACTTTTTATCTTATTGTTCCAGAAAATGATGCTACACAATCATGAGAGAATGTACAGGGAATTGTTTTCCAATAAAGAAAGGCACATCTCTTTTCACTGGGTTTTCTTAATGATGGTACGTGTTTGTGAGGCAACATTTCCAGATTGAGTGTAGTCTCTTAACAAGTCAGGGACCATCAAAAGTTGGCTGGTCTACCAAGTTACATTACCAGCCTGATTTTCTGATGCAAAGCTTCCCAACTGGCACACCTGGAGAGCACAGCTATCAACCCTCTTAGCCCACGGGGTGGGCCTGGGCCATCTGGAGCTCTTGAAGTAGTTACATTAAGCCAGTCCCAAATAGCTTTCTAGGTCTGTAGGTTTCTGATGTGTAAAATGACATGGAAAAGGCTGGTAAATACTGTAGTCTAACCAGCATGATTGAGTTCTGGACAAAAATAAATTGGTATTAACAACTGATAATACTTTTAAAGCATTTACTTTGTGTTTTCTATGTTTTAAAGACATTTTTAGTCTCCAAAAAAAGGGGGGGAGGAGCTCAGTAAGACAGGTTTTTATCCTTTTACAGATGAAACCAAGACTGGAGCAGCCAAGTTTAGCCATCAGTAAATAGTTAAAATTGGAAATCAGAAACTTCCCTGGTGGTCTAGCAGCTACGACTCTCCGCTCCCAAAGTAGGGGGTCTCGATTCCATCGCTGGCCAGGGAACTATATCCCATATGCCACAACTAGGAGTTACAAAGACACAACTAAAGACCCTGCATGCTGCAACTAAGACCAGGAGCTCCTGTGTCACAGCTATGGCCCAGAGCAGCCAAATAAATAGTATTTACAAGCAAGTAGATTACCTAATCAAATAACACTGCAATCCAGATGTCCCTAGTCTAAAGCCACCTCTCGAAGTGAAGGCCGCTTATTCATGTCCAACTGTTTGCGACCCCGTGGACTATACAGTCTATGGAATTCTCCAGGCCAGAATACTGGAGTGGGTAGCCTTTCCCTTCTNATCAAATAACACTGCAATCCAGATGTCCCTAGTCTAAAGCCACCTCTCGAAGTGAAGGCCGCTTATTCATGTCCAACTGTTTGCGACCCCGTGGACTATACAGTCTATGGAATTCTCCAGGCCAGAATACTGGAGTGGGTAGCCTTTCCCTTCTCCAGGGGATCTTCCGAACCCAGGGATGGAACCCATGTCTCCCGCATTGCAAGCGGGTTCTTTACCAGAAAAATTCATCTCATATACACAAAAATGAATTGGCTTACATTGTGACACAGAATGCATTTTCTTCCTCCTGTTGACTATGCCTTTTTTACACTGTTAGTGAGGATTTACTTCTGGCTCCCTGCACATCAAATATTTTCCAGAAAAGTGGCTAACAAAACCTCTTCTACAGGGGTTACATCCAGGGAGAGAGAGAGAAAGGACTGAGGGGGAGGGCTTTAACTACACCTATAGCTTAACTCTCTTCCAAAAAAGAGAAAAAAGCAAACATGTTACCATCTGCTTATTCTCAGTGATGGGAAAGAGATGTTTGTTACACATAAATAAAAGTTTAAAATAGAATTCATTACAATAGTTCAGGCAAAACTGTTCCAAATTACCAATACATATACTTCCTTGGTTATGAAATAAGTTTCTTAATCTCTTTATACCTACAGAAAGAGAATATATCAAAGGGTCACTTCGATTTTTAACTTGCCGGTCCCACTTTCCATTTAAGTCATTCAAATGTTTGACAGAGCACCAATATTCTCATAATAATATCAGAGGCATGTATTCAAAATTTTTGTTATTGAAAGAGTGCCATGATCAAATAGTTTGAAGATAGCAGCTCCAGGCAACAGCAAGTTGATTAACTCTCTCCTTCCCATATTAACCTTTTACTGAGCCCTTACTGCAGACCAAAGCCTTTGACTGTGTGGATCACAATAAACTGTGGAAAATTCTGAAAGAGATGGGAATACCAGACCACCTGAACTGCCTCTTGAGAAACCTATATGTAAATCAGGAAGCAACAGTTAGAACTGGACATGGAACAACAGACTAGTTCCAAACAGGAAAAGAAGTGCGTCAAGGCTGTATATTGTCACCCTGCTTATTTAACATATGCAGAGTACATCATGAGAAACTGGGCTGGAAGAAGCACAAGCTGGAATCAAGACTGCCGGGAGAAATATCAATCACCTCAGATATGCAGATGACACCACCCTTATGGCAGAAAGTGAAGAGGAACTAAAAAGCCTCTTGATGAAAGTGAAAGAGGAGAGTGAAAAAGTTGGCTTAAAGCTCAACATTCAGAAAACGAAGATCATGGCAACCGGTCCCATCACTTCACGGCAAATAGATGGGCAAACAGTGGAAACAGTGTCATACTTTATTTTTCCAAAATCACTGCAGATGGTGATTGCAGCCATGAAATTAAAAGACTTTTGGAAGGAAAGTTATGACCAACCTAGATAGCATATACAAAAGCAGAGACATTACTTTGGCAACAAAGGTCCGTCTAGTCAAGGCTATGCTTTTCCAGTGGTCATGTATGGATGTGAGAGTTGAACTGTGAAGAAAGCTAAGCGCCGAAGAATTGATGCTCTTGAACTGTGGTGTTGGAGAAGACTTGGGAGTCCCTTGGACTGCAGGGAGATCCAACCAGTCCATTCTAAAGGAGATCAGTCCTGGATGTTCATTGGAAGGACTGATGCTAAAGCTGAAACTCCAATACTTTGGCCACCTCATGCGAAGAGTTGACTCATTGGAAAACTCTGATGCTGGGAAGGATTGGGGGCAGGAAGAGAAGGGGACGACAGAGGATGAGATGGCTGGATGGCATCACTGACTCAATGGATGTGAGTCTGAATGAACTCCAGGAGTTGGTGATGGACCGGGAGGCCTGGCGTGGTGTGATTCATGGGGTCGCAAAGAGTCGGACACAACTGAGCGACTGAACTGAACTACTGCAGACCAGTGTTACCTTATCACTAGGACTTATACCACAGTATCCTAACTCCTTCTCCCCTCTCTATTCTTTCCTGTCTTCCTTACAACGTTCTAGCTGTCAGGAAGGCAAAGAATTCCTTCTCATTCATACATAGACTGTGTTTAATTCTGCACACATGTACCATTAACAGAAGTACAGAGATACACAGGAAAGGCTACACAGAGGAGCTTAGACTCTTATTTTTTAGCCACTAAAGAGCCTGAGGGATTAAAACACTTCCCTAAGGGAGAGAGCATGATAGTTTGCATTTTTAGAAACACAATTTCCAGTAATTTAGAAAATGTGGGCTTTCCTGATAGCTCAGTTGGTAAAGAATCTGCTTGCAATGCAGGAGACCCCAGTTCTATTCCTGGGTCAGGAAGATCCCTTGGAGACGGGAAAGGCTACCCACTCCAGTATTTTGGCATGGCTTGCAAAGAGTCAGACACGACTGAATTTCACTTCACTAATCTAGAAAATGAAATGAACGGGGAAGAAATTAGGCTGGAAGAGTCACAGCACATTGGTGTAATAATAATTGCATGAAAAAAAAAATTTTTTTTTAATTAAGCAGGTCTTGCTTTGGTCCTCAACATATGAAACAAATAAAAGCAATACGTGAGTTCTTCCTTATTTAAAGAAACTAGAAAAAAGGCACAGGAAAAAACAGGGCAGCAAACATTGAGAAAGAAATCAAAGAAAAGGGAGAAAACTAGGGAGAGGATGTCAGGAACAGCCAAAGGAGGTGTGGGTTCCAAGTAGTGACCAGTATGATTAAAAGTTAAACAGGTCAAGAGAAAGACTTATTAATAGAATTGCTCATTTAGGTTTGGCAAGATTACCGATAACCCTCAGTCAGTGGGTGTGGACAGATATCTGGCTGCGGTAGGTTGATAAGCCAACAGAACTTAGGGAAGTAGGTGCAGGCTTCTGTTTTGAGGAACTTGGTTGTAAATGGAAGGAGAGTGTTAGGGTAGCGCAGAGGTGCACAAAGGTTCAAGAGTTTGTGTATATTTCAAAGTGGAAGTAATTCAAGCATGCTCAGTGTTTTTAGGCAAGTAACCAGCAGAGAGAGCAATTTAAAATGAAACTAGAACAAGAACTAAGTGATGGAAACAAATCTCAGAAAAGAAAGAATACAAGTATAGCAGCTTAGGTGGAGGAAGCAGCCTTCCTTAAAAATAAGCAACACTACAAAAGGCCTACCATACATAGTCGAAACTCCTTAACTTGACATGTTTTTAGATAGTTTCCAAACTACTTTGCCCAGGTTTCTACATCTCCACTTTTCATTCTTTTATTTTCCCATGCTGTGCTCTGTGCTGTGCTTCTTTGCTCAGCACTGTTTGCGACCTCATGGACTGTAGCCTGCCAGGCTCCTCTGTCCATGGGGATTCTCCAGGCAAGAATACTGGAGNCTCCACTTTTCATTCTTTTATTTTCCCATGCTGTGCTCTGTGCTGTGCTTCTTTGCTCAGCACTGTTTGCGACCTCATGGACTGTAGCCTGCCAGGCTCCTCTGTCCATGGGGATTCTCCAGGCAAGAATACTGGAGTGGTCGCCATCTCTTCCTCAGGGGATCTTCCCGTCCCAGGGATCAAACCCAGGTCTCCCACATTGCAGGCGGATTCTTTACCATCAGGGCCACCAGGGAGGCCCTTTCCCATGCTATTTCTATCCTCTATCCACCCCACCCTCCATTCTAGATAGGGCTCAAGGTCCAATTCAAATATCACTTGTCCCATACAGTTCTTTTTGATCTTTTCATAAAAGTCCTTTGTCTACTTTTGTCTAACTCTCTACCTCATCATATTGCCTTATTAGGCTACCACTTTAAAAAATGCCGTACATTTCTTTCCATCTGAGAGGATCTGTTCTACCCACGTTTCTACCTTGCATTAATTTCAGTGACCTTTACCATACTGTCCCACAGATGTGGGTTCAAATTTGATCAGTCTGAAAATATACCCCACTCTTGGGCCAAACGAAACATCCTTGCCATGACCAAATACGGCCAGAATTGGACCTGGCTTGTAAAGCTGGGCTAATGATAGTGAACAACTGGTAATGACACACTGTTAAGTCACTTCAGTCGTGTCCGACTCTGTGCAACCCCATAGACGGCAACCCACCAGGCTCCCCCGTCCCTCAAGTTATTCGGCCTCTTTTCTCCACTTAATTTTCCCACTACACTATTTCTTCCTAATCTAATCTTATGTTAATAAATGAATAAGTTTTTCCTCGCCAATGCCGTCCACCCTTCGAATCACTCTGGTTCCACCGGGGCTGGACCCCGGCACTTTCGCTACTTGACATGTACATGGGGCTTATATAAAGAGAGAGTTCTGACAGCCAACGGAAAGGACATTAAAAGCAAGGAAGAAATCTCAACTCTGTTAGATACTGTGTGGGAACCTGAAAAGGCAGAAGTGATGCGTTGTTGGGGTCACCAAAAGGAAGACACCCCACAAGCATGGAGAAACCGACTAGCAGAGAAAGCCGCAAAACGTGAAGCTGAGAAATTGGGGGCTGCTGGTGGGGTATCCATGGGAACCTTTGTACTCTCAAAAATGCCTGAGTTAACCTTGACTCTCCCACAGTATGCCCTGGCCCGAGACCAGCTGGCTGAAGCAGAAAGGGCCACCAAAAATGAAAAAGATTGGTGGGACCCAAGGTATGAGCCCCCACACTGGTAACTCAGGTTCATCAGGCAGCTCACTTGGGACATGACAAAATGGAAGAATTAATTGGAAACTATTTCTTAGTTCCATGACTTTCCTCCTTATGTAGAATGGAATCCTGGAACTGTTCTGCTTGCTGACAGGTCAGTGCTGCCCCTGGACATAAACAGAAACCTCTAGGAATACAGTTAAAAGGCACTCTACCCTTTGAACATTTAGAAGTGGACTTTACTGAGATGAAAGCCTGCCGACACTATCATTATTTACTGGTCATGGTATGTACCTTCTCAGGATGGGTGGAGGCCTATGAAGTGGCTCGCCGTCTGCTTTGAGAAATAATCCCCAGATTCGGGTTCCCAACCAGTATAAGATCAGACAATGGCCCTGCTTTGTGGCCAACTTAATTCAACAGGTATGTAAAGCTCTAAATATCAAGTGGAAATTACATAGGGCATATAGGCCCCAGAGTTCCAGAATGGTGGAAAGAACCAACCAAACTCTTAAAGAGTCACTTTCATGGTGGATCGTAGAGGCTGGATGTTCATGGATGGATTTGCTTCTGGCAGCCTTACTCAAATTAAGAGTAACCGCTCATTCCCACGGTTATTCTCCTTATGAAATTATCTACGGGAGGTCCCCTCCTATAGTGAGACAGGTATCAACAAACTTGCCACAGATAAGGGGAGGTGAGATTTCACACAGATGGAACAACTGGGTAAGGTAATAAATCAGGTAACTAAGTTTGTACAAGAAAGGGTGCCGTTCCCGCTTGGGGAACAGATTCACGAGTTCGTGCCTGGTGATCAGGTATGGGTCAAGGACTGGAAACACGACTCCTTGGCCCTACATTGGAAAGGTCCATATACTGTTGTTCTAACCACACCTACGGCAGTTAAAGGTACAGGTATCACTCCATGGATCCACCATACAAGGGTGAAGAGAGCATATCACACAGACCTGGAGGACGCCGAGTGGACTATGCAAAAGGACCCCGCTGATCCCCGTGAAACCAAGATCATCTTAAAGAAGAAGTGGTGGAGCTCTAGAATCACCTGCTGCTGCAAGGACTTGCCGGTATCATCTTGAGACTAACCATAGTTTCAGCACAAGGAGGGACCTGTGCTATAGTCAAACTTGAATGTTGTATATAAATTCCTGGTTTATCTGGCAATATATCAGCCACCCTAGATGACATGAAAGGTCAGGTAAAAGCTATGACTGATGATAATCTTCCTTTTGGGACTTCTGTTCTATCATGGGTAATGGGTGATTGGTGGAAAACTATATTAACCATTGCTGTAGTTGTTCTGTTGATTCTGTTATGTGGACTTTGTATTCTCCAATGTGTTGTTAACTTTGTATCACAGAGGCTGACTTCATTTACCCAAATATATACCAGGAAATCTAAAATGCAGCACATTCCAATGAGTGATACTCACACTGGAAGTTGAGAGCATCAGGAGGGGGTAACGAAGGAGGAAAGGAATAGGCCGAGCTGACTCCATCTTGAAAAAGAAGTAAAATCCATCTTACATTCTCAGTGAACTTTGGACTATGTGCCTGGTAGCCATGGAGACTGCATACCTACTGCCGAACAGGCCTCCCAGACTGGTAGACAGCAGATTCCATACCAAGATTTCCCTTTGCCAGAAAGAATGTAATAATTCCCTATGTAGTCAATCACCTTTGTAATCTTTATGGCACCCACTGGTGTAGGTTACAATGAATAACCAACTGACCCTTCTGATTATGAATCATGGCTGTAACCTGATTGTATCTCCCTTTAACATTTTCCAGGCTAGGTTTAAGGAATTTGGGGATGTGGGCTTGAGCATGTTCACTTAAAGTATATAAGCTTTTCACAAAAGTCGGTCGGGGTCCCTGGCTAAAGAGGAAACTCTGCCTAGGACCCACCGGTGTAATAAACTGCATTCCACAATCCACGCTGTCCTCGTGAGTGAGTTTGTTTCCCAGAGCATTTGGGTATAACAGAGTGGGTGGCATGTCCTCCTCCAGGGGATCTTCCCAACCCAGGGATCGAACCCAGATCTCCTGCATTAGCAGGCAAACTCTTTACCACGGAGCCACCGGGGAAGCACAATGGTCTGGGAGGGACTGAACCTGACTCTGAATTCTAGCCCCACTGTAACCACTTTGTATTGTGAACTTGGGCAAGTGGCTCACATTTCCTTGGCCATAGTTTCCCCACCTGTGAGGAGGAACTCAGTCTCTGAGGGTCCCTCCTGTTCTTCATTTCTTCAGCTGATGCTGATGTGACATTTGTTTTGACTCTCTCCTTTCCTAATAAATGCATCTGGAGGCTACGAACTTCCCTTTAAGAACTGTCTTAGCTGCATCTCACAGGTTTGGCTATTCCGTGTTTTAATTCCCATTAAGTTCTAAGCACTCAGGTGTGACGTAGGGCCTATTTTTTAAAAGAACTTTACTGGATTCGTTACAGCATTGCTTTTGTTTTATGTTTTGGTTTTTTTTTTTTTT
>SJYX01008694.1:222930-333436 GCA_006410675.1 Oreotragus oreotragus | reverse complement strand
GTGTGTGTTTGTGTGTGTTTGTCTGTGTGTGTGTGTGTGGTCGGTCTCCCCCACTAGGTTGTGAACTCCATGAGGACAGGGGTCTTGGTTTCCACAGTGTACAGCACACGGGAGGTGCATAATAAATATTTGCTGAAGGATTAGTCAGAAACTGGCGCCTGTACAGATGGAGAAGGGGCCCCCGCAAACTCTCTACACTCCCATACCCACCTCCCCAGAATTCTGGTCCCATCTGGTCCCAGGCCCCGCCTCTGTCAAAGCCCCGCCCCCAGGAGACAGAGCAGACCCAGAGCCTTGAGGGCCGGTGGTTGTAAACAGTTTTATTGATGGGGGCAGGTGGGGGAGGCAAACTCCAGAGAGGGTCCAGGACTCAGCTGGTCACTCAGCTGGCATGCATGGTCAGCTGGAGGTCAAGGGGGAGGTCACAGAGGACGGGTGGCATGGGACCCTCTGACCACCCTGGGGCTGTATTTACAGGGGGGCCCGCCCGCCTTAGCCGTCCCCTAGACCGCCCGAGCCCTTAGACAGCTGCCAATGTGACATCTGGACAGGCCTCCCGAGCCCCCGCCTAAAACCTCTGCCACATCTCCCCTCGAACTCCTAACCGGCACCTCGGAGGCCCCCGGCCCTCTGGAAGCCCCGGCGTGGCTCAGCCAACGCCCAGGCCGCTGGGACCTCCGCGCTCACACACAGACACGCACACTGCGCGTGGCCGTCGCCACACACACGCAGCAGCAGCCTGCAGGCACACACGCACGCCTCCCTCCCCTGCCTGGCCCCTTGCACACGGACACGGCATGCACACACACACACACNCGGGCTCTTAAGGCTCCTTGGCTCCCGCCCTGCCTCTCCGCGGGCGCTGCGCTCGCCGCCGTGGCCAATCACAGAGCACGTCACGTCGCAGCAGCCAATCGGAAAGGCCGGGGGTATTAAGCCAACCTCTGGGCCTCCCCTCGCTCCTCGTTGGAGGGGTGATAAGTGTTTTTCGCTGCAATGGGCTCTTTTTCGTCCGGCCTGGTGAAATCTAGGGCCATCGCGCTTCTTCCGAGGCTCGGCCAGAGAATGCCAAGGGGGAGAGGCAGGACAAAAGTTGAGGCGAATCCAGAGGCATGCCGATGGGTCTCAAGGTGCGAGCTCTGAAAGTGACTGGAGGGCTAGGAAAGGATGAACGTGGCGCCCTAGCAATATTGGAGGCAAAATTAGAACCCAAATAAATTATTTAATGGGAGGCATGTCATTTTCTTGCATTTTATTTTGCAGTTATCTGATGCAGAGATAATGTCGGAGCTATTGGTAGAGTAGGTATGTGGCCTCAGGATTTAATGAGCGTTTAATACCAAGATAAGTCGGTTTTTAATTCAACGAGCTCTTTCCTGCAAGATCCTTTGCCGCAATGAAGATTACGAAGGAGGTAAGGTAAGAAGGTTCTAGGCTAGGTTTGGGGGGAAGCGCGCGGTCTAGTAGGGACTCGTCAATAGAAGTACTAGGAGGGTCAGGAGAGGGTCAGTGAAATGGTTTTGCTTGGGATGTGGGGCATCGTGGATAGTTTTCAGGAGTGAGAAGATCTTAGAACGATGTCTTTTTTTAAGTTCTTTATGTTTACGGTATGAGACTTCAGTTTTTACAGAAGAAACAAAATGGAGCCAAGGTGAGGCGTACTTTCTATTTTGTATGTTTGAAGAAGTCTTTAGTATATTATGTAGCATCTTTCCTGCTTAACGTTGGAGGCTCATTAAAGAAAACAAATGTTCGTAACTTTTTTTATTTCTGTATCTAGCTGCAAGAATGAGTCCAACATTTCCAAGCAAGGTTGTTCTTTCTCCCTTGTTACTTAATCCAGATTTTGACTGAAAAGATTCATCTCAAGATATTGTTCATAGTTGCTTTCCATTATAATATGCTTATGTAGTATTCAGTTTAGTCCTTGGAAGGAAAGTTATGACCAACCTAGATAGCATATTGAAAAGCAGAGACATTACTTTGCCAACAAAGGTCCGTCTAGTCAAGGCTGTGGTTTTTCCAGTGGTCAGGTATGGATGTGAGAGTTGGACTGTGAAGAAAGCTGAGCGCCGAAGAATTGATGCTTTTGAACAGTGGTGTTGGAGAAGACTCGAGAGTCCCTTGAACTGCAAGGAGGTCCAACCAGTCCATCCTAAAGGAGATCAGTCCTGGGTGTTCATTAGAAGGACTGATGCTAAAGCTGAAACTCCAGTACTTTGGCCACTTCGTGCGAAGAGTTGACTCACTGGAAAAGACCCTGATGCTGGGAGGGATTGGGGGCAGGAGGAGAAGGGGACGACAGAAGATGATATGGCTGGATGGCATCACTGACTTGATGGACTTGAGTTTGAGTAGACTCCGGGAGTTGGTGATGGACAGGGAGGCCTGGCAGTGCTTCGATTCATGGGGTCACAAAGAGTCGGACACGACTGAGCGACTGAACTGAACTGAACTGAAAAAGTGTTGGTACCAGCGAAGTACGCTTATGCTCTTTCAACCCATTAAAGGTAACTTTAAATGGAGACTTAAAGTTACCATTATGGACTATTAAAAGGGCAATACTTGCGAGTGTTGGACATTTCTGATGGCAGTAGAGCCCTGGGTGAAACGGCTGCTGTTAAGATGGGTTCAGGGATAATCTAACCTGCTGAGAGCTGGGCACGAAGGTGGGTGCTGCTCCTAAGTGAGTCCAGGTGCAGGCACTCATTTTTCATTTTCTTAAGCTAGAGCTGCCAGTTCAGCATCAGAGTACAAAGAAGGGATTTTTTTCTTTCCTGCTGAATTAGTTCATGAGAATGTGGCTCTCAAAGTCTTGACAGTATCCATCTAATTATTTATTACAGATGCGTTTCAGAAAACTGCAATGTTGGGGAACAATTCACTTAAGTGCACACCTGCTCAATGAAAGTAACCAAGTTACTTTACAGCCACAGGGGGGTCGCTGCTGTGGGTATACTTAGTGTGCTTCTGGATAGGGAAGCATGCAATCCTTTATAAATGAATTCATTGATGTTGAGTTGTATTTATGTACTTTTTAATTTGCTAATAAGCTTTACATACTTTTTGTTGCTATTTTTCATTTTTTTCCTGGTCACATTGAAGTTCTCAATTTAATCATTTGATTATATCTTTGCTTCCTTCGGAGCCTGGTGGGCTGCTGTCTGTGGGGTCGCACAGAGTCAGACACGACTGAAGCGACTTAGCAGTTAGCAGTTGCTTCCTTCGATAGCTTCATATCCAATGATTAAACGTTTTCACTGCTGTTCACATAATGAACTTATGTGATTACTGAATACATGAATGAGGATATGTAAGCTGTATTAAAGATATTATTTGTAGAAAGCATTGACCAGTGCAGAAAATAATTTGAAATAAAATATCTCTTTTCAGGAATTGTATTCTTGAAGATGTCAGAAAAAGATTCCTGGGTCTTGGAAGAGAATTACTAAAACTGCAGGGGGAGGTAGTCTAATATCTTTCTTTTTTTAGCATATTAAGTATTCCTGGTACAAAAGTAGTGAGTGGANGTAAAAAGTGAAGTCGCTCAGTCGTGTCCAACTCTTAGCGACCCCATGGACTATAGCCCACCAGGATCCTCCATCCATGGGATTTTCTAGGCAAGAGTACTGGAGTGGGGTGCTATTGCCTTCTCCGCTAATTCTTACGAGAAGGTAAAAAGTAAATATGAATTTAAACAAAAAGACTTCGAGCAGAGATGAAATGTCTATCTGCAATAGAAGAGAACATACACAAATAAACATTATACAAGGATGCATAGTAAGTATTTGGAATTAGACATCTGAGTGGACTACTATGGACAGAAAAGAGATATTAGCTCTTTCTGGCAAATTTCCTGGAGATGCCATTTTTGTTGCTCTTGAAGAAAGTATAGAGTATTTTAGATTAAAATGAAGGGCAGCCACATAGGGCATTTAGGCTAAGAAAATAGCAGAGGTGGAGCAGGAAAATGTAGAGCAGATTCAAGAAATGGTGAACAGTCTAATTTGACCAATGCATGGCCATACCCAGTTTGGAGTATTGGTTGAGGAGGCAAGAAAAAAGTGAAACTACTTTTTATTCCTTTATTCTTGCTTTTTAGCAGGTTATACTTTTTTCCCCTTCAATTAAAAAAGTTTTGGTAAAGTACACAAAACATAAAATTTTTCATCTTAACCATTTCAAAGTATACAGTTCATTGGTATTAAATACATTGATAATATGTTGTACATCCATCACAACCATCTGTATCTGTAACTCTTCACCCTGTAGAACTGAAACCCTTACTCATTAAACAGTAACTCCATATAAATCACATCTCACTCCCTGACCAGCACCCTCCATTTTACTTTGTGTCTTTATGATTTTGATTACTCTAAGTGTCACATATAAGTGAAATCATATAGTATTTGACTTTTTTTGTGACTGGATTATTTCATTCCAGCATGGTATCTTTCTGGTTCATCCATGTTATGGTGTATGTCAGAAATTCCTTCCTTTCAAAGACTAAACAATAGTCCGTTGTATGTATAAGTATGCACCACATTTTGCTTATCCATTCATCTGTGAGTGAACACTTAGGTTGCTTCCTTGCTTTAGCTCTTATTAATAGTGCTGCTGTGAATATGGATGTACAAATACCTCTTTGAGATCCTGCTTTCAATTCTTCTGGGTATATACTCAGAAGTGGAATTGCTGGATCATATGGTAATTCTATTTTTAATTTTTTGAGAAACTGCCATCCTGTTTTCAACAGCAACTGTGTCATTTTACATTCCTACCAACAGTGTACAAGAATTCCAGTTGGTTCACATCCTTATCAGCACTTGTTATTTTCTGTGTGTGTCTGTGTGTATATTTTGACGGTAGCCACACTAATGACTATGAAGTGGGCGGGGTATACGTTTTTACATAGTGATGACTGCAAAGGTCAAAACAGTTTTTTCTTCTATCTGTGGAGTCTCAACAATCTTGAATTCAGCATGCAGGCTAGAAGAAAAGCAGTGAGGAAAAATACTAAAGAAAATGTAGGAATCTAGACAGAGGGGAAAAAAAACTAAGGATAAAAATGGAGTACTGTCATACCTTTCAGTGATCTATAGAGCATCAGGTTCTATAAAGA
The DNA here is from genome assembly GCA_006410675.1 of Oreotragus oreotragus. NCBI lineage: Eukaryota > Metazoa > Chordata > Mammalia > Artiodactyla > Bovidae > Oreotragus > Oreotragus oreotragus. The sequence goes on along the minus strand of SJYX01008694.1, from coordinate 328,314 downwards.
GAGTGAAAATGAAGAGGGACAACAGAAGGAGGAGGAAAGGAAGGAAGGGGTGTGTAACTCCCAGCAGGGACTAGGCAGTGGGTATATGCTAATAGTCTCCTTGTTGCCAGCTGCCTGCCTTCATTTATTCATAGGCTATGTTTCAAGTTCAGCTGCTTCCTGAGCTGTAGCCTTTCCCTCTAACCTTCACATTCTGTGCCCAGGCGTAGTGTACTGATTGCTCACATTTGTACTGGTCCCTGTTTTCCACTTGGAGCTTTTCTCCCCTGCTTGGCTGGGACATGAACCCTCTGTAGCTTTGCCTGTTGCTAACAGAAGGGCAAACCCTTCATCAGTGTGTAGATGCATGAAGCTGACTATTGACTAGCTTTAGTTTTATTTTTTGGTATCTCCTGAGAAGCAGTGAAATCAGTGATTTGAGTTTGGTGTATTTAGTTAGGAAAATGACATCCTCTATAAATACTCTGCGATTTTTATCTAATTTTTTTTCTCATATTTATAATTTCAGCTTTTCATAGATATGTGTTTGCTTAATCTCAGTTTCTTGCTTCTGCTGTTAACCTCCCAGGGATGCTCCTCAATTCTAGTTTACTAGAATTCTGAAGAAAGATCTTAACTATGAAGCTGGATCACAGTTTGTACACTTATGTTCTGTATTCACTACTGCCCTCTGTTGGTGATGATAATATTATATTTCCTCACCAAAATTTCATATTAAAAAATTTTAAGGAAAATTCTGTTGAGTTTTGTTTTGTCTATTGTTGATACAGGGCTTCCCCAGGGGTTTGGCGGTAAAGAATCTGCCTGTGGTGCAGGAGGTGCGGTTGGCACAGGTTTAATCTCTGGGTCAGGAAGACCCCCTGGAGGAGGAAATGGCAACCTATTCTAGTATTCTTGCCAGGAAAATCCTATGGTCAGAGGAGCTTCGCAGGCTACAGTTGTGGGGTTGCAAAGAGTTGGATACGCACACACACACACACATTGTTGATATAATTCTTTGTTCCCATTCTTGCTATCATTTTTTTTAAATTGAAGTATAGTTGATTTACAGTTATTAGTTTCAGGTATATAGCATAGTGATTCAATATTTTTATAGATTATACTCCATTTAAAGTTATTAGAAAATAATGGCTATATTTTCCTGGGCTGTACAATCTATCCTTATTGCTTATTTATTTTATACTATCTTCTCTACGGTGGCTCAGACAGTAAAAACAACTGCCTGCAATGCGGGAGACCTGGGTTTGATCCTTGGGTCAGGAAGATCCCCTGGAGAAAGAAATGGCACCCTGCTCCAGTACTCTTGCCTGGAAAATTCCATGGGTGGAGGAGCCTGGTAGACTACAGTCCATGCGGTTGCCAAGAGTTGGACATGACTGAGCGACTTCACTTTCACTTTTCATCTTCTCTATGATTTGTATTAAACATATGTTTAAATTCTATTTAGAAATCTATAAATACATGCAGCAGTTTATGGTTTGGCTTTCCTGTTCCACTTTTTTCTCCTACAGTCTGCCTCCTACCTCCTACAGCACAGCTGCCAGTGAACCTCGTTTTCTCCCCAACTTTATTGAGATATGGCAAATAAACCAGTGACCTTTTTAAAACATACATCATACCTACTGACTGCCTTGCTTTCAACCATGTCATCTTCATGAGCTTAAAATAAGATCCAGTCCTTTTTGCCATAGCCTATAGTTTCTGTGATCTCACCGTTACCAGTTTCTCTGATCTCATTGTCTTATTCCAGCCCCACTAACCTTGTCTTTATTTAAACCTGTTAGGTGCTTTCTGAATCTGTTCAGGACCTTTGCAGGTAGTTGTCCATATGCCTGCAGTGCTTTTTCTCCAGATATTCATTTGGATTGTTTATTTACTTCATTCATTCTCTAGCTAAAAGTGATTTCGTATGAGATCTTTCCTGATCTGTGCAAAGAGCCTCACCCTTCCTCAGCACTCTTTTTGCCCCGCTTTACTTATTCTCATACTTCTCACTAACTGAAATTATATATATTCTATTGGAATGTAAGCATTAAGAGGGCAGTGCTTTATTATTACTTTTTTCCTTTTTTTTAATCACTAACACCTAAAACTTTTTGGCAAATGGTATGCATTTAGTAAAAATCTGTAGAATATGTGAATGAATGGATAGTGCTTAAATGTGGAGATTGCCATTAAAAAAGTAATCACAGAGAGAAAACCTATATTACTTCTGTATGGGAAGAGCTGGAAGGAATCATACTGTGGAAGGTTATAATTAGGGATCCGCAAACTATGACCCCTGGGACAAATCTGGCCTGCAGCCCATTTTTATAAATAAATTTTTACTGGAACATGGCCATGTGCTCACTCATTTACATCTTGTCTGTAACAGCTTTCACCACTGTAATAATAGAGTTGAGTGGTTGTAACAGAGATCTTGTGGCCTTCAAAGCCTAAGATATTTACTACCTGAATCTTTACAGAAAAAGTTTGGTGATTCCTTTCTTAGAATTTGTTCCTAAATTCATGTGTAATACTTGAAAACAATCTTGTATATAAATTATATGTTGGTTGCTACTGCTGATTTAGTTGCTAAATCATGTCTGACTCTTTGCGACCCTGTGAACTGTAGCCCACCAGGCTCTTCTGTCAATGGATTTCCCAGGCAAGAATACTGGGGTGGGTTACCATTTCCTTCTCCACATATTCCTGATGCAGGGATCAAACCTCTGTCTCCTGCTTGGCAGGTGGATTCTTATACCACTGAGCTGCCAGGAAAGCCCTATTTATTGGTTACTTGATAGAAATCTAAAATAGAAATATATAAGAAATAGGGATTATTTGGTCTTATGCACTCTTGAGGAATTTCACTAATCTCTTCTTTAGGTCATAAAGCTTGTGGTAAATGAGAAATAAGTTTTAATAATTCTGTGTAGTACTACATGTGTTCTGGACTTCCCTGGTGGCTCAGAGGTTAAAGTGTCTGCCTGGAATGCAGGAGACCAGGGTTCAATCCCTGTAGTGCATGAAAGTGAAAAGTGAAAATGAAGTCGCTCAGTTGTGTCCGACTCTTGGGAACCCCATGGACTGGAACCTACCAGACTCCTCTGTCCATGGGATTTTCCAGGCAAGAGTACTGGAGTAGGGTGCCATTGCCTTCTCCGCATAATGTTCTAAATAGGCAGAATTCTAATTAGTTCTGGAGACTTGTAATCTTTTGAGTCTTTTCCCATCATCACTGCTTGAAAGTTCTTTGTTAGCAGAGACGACTCTCCCACTTTTCCTCTTTTAGTGTTTTTGATCATTGGAAACCTTGTCTGATAACAAAGACATTACACACAGAGTGAGGCATAACCAGTTTGGGGATGTGTTACTTCCCTGATGGTTCAGAGGTTAAAGTGTCTGCCTGGAATGCAGGAGACCAGGGTTCAATCCNCCCACTTTTCCTCTTTTAGTGTTTTTGATCATTGGAAACCTTGTCTGATAACAAAGACATTACACACAGAGTGAGGCATAACCAGTTTGGGGATGTGTTACTTCCCTGATGGTTCAGAGGTTAAAGTGTCTGCCTGGAATGCAGGAGACCAGGGTTCAATCCCTGGGTCGGGAAGATCCCCTGGAGAAGGAAATGGCAACCCACTCCAGTACTCTTGCCTGGAGAATCCCATGGAGGGAGGAGCCTGGTAGGCTACAGTCCATGGGGTCGCAAAGAGTCGGACACGACTGAGCGACTTCCCTTTCCCTTTCACTTTCTAAGGTATGGGTTCAGTTCAGTGGCTCAGTCATGTCCGACTCTTAGCGACCCCATGAATCGCAGCACGCCAGACCTCCCTGTCCATCACCAACTCCAGGAGTTCACCCATACCCATGTGCATCGAGTCGGTGATGCCATCCAGCTATCTCATCCTCTGTCATCCCGTTCTCCTCCTGACCTCAATCTTTCCCAGCATCAGTCTTTTTCCAGTGAGTCAACCCTTCACGTGAGGTGGCCAAAGTATTGGAGTTTCAGCCTCAGCATCAGTCCTTCCAATGAACACCCAGGACTGGTCTCCTTAAGGATAGACTGGTTGGATCTCCTTGCAGATCATCGAAAAAGTAAGAGAGTTCCAGAAAAACATCTATTTCTGCTTTGTTAACATGCCAAAGCCTTTGACTATGTGGATCACAATAAACTGTGGAAAACTCTNCAGTCCTGGACCCAGGACTGGTCTCCTTAAGGATAGACTGGTTGGATCTCCTTGCAGATCATCGAAAAAGTAAGAGAGTTCCAGAAAAACATCTATTTCTGCTTTGTTAACATGCCAAAGCCTTTGACTATGTGGATCACAATAAACTGTGGAAAACTCTGAAAGAGATGGGAATACCAGACCACCTGACCTGTCTCTTAAGAAACCTATATGCAGGTCAGGAAGGTATGGGTACTCTTCCAATATCAGGGTTAATGTCGAGAAGACACCTCCAAGTTAGCATAAGCAAACCTGTACTCTAGGACCACAGCCTTGTCTAACTCAATGAAGCTAAGCCATGCCCGCAGGGCAACCCAAGACAGGTGGGTCATGGTGGAGAGGTTTGACAGAATGTGGTCCACTGGAGAAGGGAATGGCAAACCACTTCAGTATTCTTGCCTTGAGAACCCCATGAACAGTATGAAAAGGCAAAATGATAGGATACTGAAAGAGGAACTCCCCAGGTCAGTAGGTGCCCAGTATGCTACTGGAGATCAGTGGAGAAAAAATTCCAGAAAGAATGAAGGGATGGAGCCAAAGCAAAAACAAAACCCAGCTGTGGATGTGACTGGTGATAGAAGCAAGGTCCGATGCTGTAAAGAACAATATTGCATAGGAACCTGGAATGTCAGGGATTGGGGGCAGGAGGAGAAGTGGACGACAGAGGATGAGATGGCTGGGTGGCATCACTGACTCGATGGATGTGAGTCTGAGTTAACTTCAGGAGTTGGTGATGGACAGGGAGGCCTGGCGTGCTGCGATTCATGGGGTCGCAAAGAGTTGGACACGACTGAGCGACTGAACTGAACTGAACCTGTACAAAGTAGTAACATGCTTGAAATTATCTTTGTTATGAGTTTTTTCCAGTCATGGTAAAATGGGAAGTCTCTTCTGTTCTACGTGCAAAAACGGAAAACTAGAAATGTGCCTATATGTATTTTTAAAAGGGAGCTAAAGCAATAAAAACAAAACTAGAGCTTAAGTTGAAAATAAGTACAAATGTCCAATGATTAAACTTTCCCGCTGCTGTTCACATCATGATTTGTTGTGATTAACGTATGTGAATGAGGACATAATGAAGAAAAGAAAATCATGATGTATATAGTTAAGATGTGGTTTTTGTACATTGACTTGCCTGTAAATGTTTTTCATTTTAGGAATAAAATTGAAGGGTGTTTTTCTTAGAGAACACCATGTGTGAGATTTATCAAGAATTTGAAGATTTATATAAGGTAAGAAGTTTATAAACTTATTTTTTTTAAGATAGTAATTTTAGAAAAACATTGGATTTTGTATTCGTTATGTATTGAGCATAATGTGGATATTTAATTAAAATTTTTCCTCATTCAGCTTTCAAAGATAAAAAATATTTCAAAGATAGTATAATTTTCATTTGATTCAGGAGAGGCTGTTGGGTGGGTAGGGGGGTGGCAGAACTTTTAACCTTGATAGTCATCCTTTTAAAAAAATAATGATATAATTCTTTCAGGCCCTGAAATTCTTAGAGGTCATATATTCTTCGGTTTAAATTGGTTGAATTATTGGATATTCTATAAATAATTCTTTGAAATGCTGGTGGATGACCATCCTTTTACTTGAGCTTTATTCAAGAACAGTAGATAGGCAGGTAGTCAGCTGAGAATCTCAAACCTAATACCAGATTAACCTGCTATGAATTAGGCATGGTATATTGGGGTGTTTCTCAAATTTAACTAAGTTAATTTTCTATTTCTTAAACTTTGATATAAATTTTATGGCCCTTAGTGATAAGATATATGAAATTAACACACTCAAAACCAGAATTTAAACATTAATGAGCTGGATGCTACCGTTTTCCAGAAGTAAACACAGTACTGGCTGCTGTTCAGTGAATTTTATACACATATGGTCTTGTGCCTTGTGATTGTAAAGGTTTACAATCTGGACAACAGTACAGTTATCCAGAACTTTAATCTTTTGCAGTCCTTAAGACTATTGAAAGGAGGGGAGGGGCTCTAAATTCTCAATAAATTTAAACACTCTAAAGGGTGTTTTTGGACTGTCTGCAAATCCTTATTTGAAGAATTCTATATAACATTATCTCCAAACATTCTTTCAGTGAGTATTTCAGAGTCTTAGAATTAACATTCCTTTCAGAAAAACTTCAGTTTTATTTGATCTAGAACTTGGCTTGGCTAAATTGGGTTAAAAGTTGACTATTTTGTGAATTACCAACACAAGTTTTTCTTTTTTAGATACAGGTCCTTTGCACCATTTCAACATGCATGAATCTTTTCACACAGTAGTTAAACAGCACCTGACCCACAACAACACAGCTGAAGTTTTAGCTGTCACAATATTAACTGTGTATTATCGCATAAACTTGGCTATGGCTCTTTATTCCAGAATCATTATGCAAAGAAAAGGTGTGCATCAAGATTGGATTCAGTTACATCACTTCTTTCAAAGTCTTGGTCATTGAACATCTATTAGTTACACAGGTAGCAAAGCATGTAACTGTGTTGCCTCCTTGTCTCCCAGTGATAACCCATGGAACATTTTACAAAAATGGATAATCAGAAGAGGGAATTGGTCAATAAATAGGACTGAACTACAAAGAAATGAAAAATGATTAACACTGCAGGTAGAATTCGTGTTAGAAGCTTTGAAAATGGCCACTGCAAAGGAAATATAGGATGATACCACGACCTACGTGAAGCTACAGTTCAAGCCACATTTTAAGAGTGATGAATATAAAAGCAAAGTAAAGTTGGTTCAACATCTTTTAGTGTAAAATTTCACCAAGAACAGAAAGCCACTTATGGTTGAAATGAAGCATTTACTTCTCCTTTGTAGTGTAATCAAGAACAAATACCAATCAGTTTGGCATTGAAGTTAGTTGCTACATTGAAGGAAATGGTAATTACAAGGACATCTACTTACTGCCAGTAAAGGCTGGTTTCATCTCAAAGTCAATGCAAACTAATGTTAAACTACCTAGTGAAGCTACAAACTCAGATAAGGATGTTACTGTGGAATGTGCACTCAGATTCCAAGAATTACAGGCAGTCCTTGCAGTAGTGAGAGGCTGTACTGTGGAAAAACTGTAGGATTTGGATGGGATGTAAATGGAGTTAGAAGATAGAGATGACTGAGAGTGTTGACACTGCTGCCGTTCAAGAAACAGTTCTAGGTATGTAGGAGGCAGAACTTAGTGAAGTTTTACGTAGGAAAGCAGTTGTAAACAATGAATGCGTCTCAAAAGAAGTGATGTTGTTGAACAGCTTCACGTTGAAGGAACTTGCAGAACTGTATCATGACATTGACTGTTAAAAGATAAAATTTTGGAAGCTGATTCAAACTTGGAAATGAGTATGACAGTTTGCCAAGGCATAGATAAGATGCCTTGGCATCTCCATATTATAAGTTTTATAATGAGAAAGCAAGCACATTTCAAAACTTCTTGATACATTTTTTTTAATAAAGAAATAAAACATAACTTTCAGTGTCTCTAGTGGTTTGTTTTGGGGCTTTTTGTTTAGTGGGGGAAATTATTGTTGTATTTTTTTGTTTTTTTGGCTGTACCAAGTGGCTTGTGGGACCTTAGTTCCCCAACCAGGAATTGATCTTAACCCCAGCAGTGAAAGCTACAAATCCTAACAACTCAACTGCCAGGGAATTCCCAATGTTTGAGTGTTACTACAAAAATTACTTTAAAGCTATAGATTATAAAATTACACAAAAATTTATAAATTACATTTATAACCAACATCAAGAGGTTTTTTAATGTTTTGCCAAGTCACAGAATAGTTGTTAAATATTAACAATTACTGTTAATCCCATAGATTAAGACTTTGCACTATTTCAACTTGTGTAGTCAAAGGCAGAACTGCCTGCGTTTAAAACAAGGTGAGGAGTTTTTATATTCAATCAGATATAAGTGCATCAAGTCTAGAACTGTAAGCTTTATCATAACCAATTATTATTCACACTTTTCACATTGTATGCTACTACATCAAGGCTTTGAAATAAAAATTTATTACACAAAGTCATTTGGACTTTGCAGGCAAAATCCTGTCTAACAGAAAGAAAGAGAAAGTCACTAGCGTCCAACTCTGACTCCACCAGGCTCCTCTCTCCGTGGAATTCTCCAGGCAAGAATACTGGGGTGGGTTGCCATTTCCTTCTCCAGGGGATCTTTAGGACTCAGAGATTGAACCTGGGTCTCCTGCATTGCAGGCATATGCTTTACGGGCTGAGCTACTAGGGGAGCCCCCAAATATCGTCCAACTTTTAAGTCGGATTTTTGTTGACACCTTTTTAGGTAAACTAGTTCTTGGAATGGTAAGTGAAAAAAAGGAAGGCTTTTTAGAACTTGAAATTAACAACTATCGTAAGCATCTTGAGTAGGTCTACTTCAACCTTACAGAACTAACTATATCTGCTTTTTAAACTGAACCATAAGTGTATACCACCAGTAAATGGTTTTACAAGTGATGCCAAAATCTTGTCTCTGATGCTGAACAGAAATAGTACGGAAGAGAAATAGTGGCTTTATTTCTTTGGCAAGCAAAGAGGGAACACAGCAGGCTAGCACCTCAAAAACCGCCTCCTTTAGGGAATAGGGAGAGGCTTTGTGTCCCAATGAAGGTCCCGCTTTTTTTCTCTTCTGCGAAATTTCAGAGCAGCCACAGCTGGCATCGCACAACTCAGTAATCAGATCATGTCTCCCTGAAGTTAAAATAACCTGTAACCTTTTTTGAAATGCTACAAGAGAATGCAGGGAGAGAAGAATGCCAGATGCAAAGTATAATTCATACAGAATCAGAGTGATTAGTTTTGTTTATCTTTGTGAAGGACAAGTCTAGCAGATAAGTAAACAAGATTGCTTAACTCTAGCAGTCCTGTTTGGCTGGTATGTGCCTAAGACCATACAATTATGTTTTTGCTAAAACAGTATAGTGAGCAGAAAAACTTGCCTACTGTCTTAAATACAAGAGTTTGCTATGTTTTACTTTACTTCCAGTGTAGGCGTTTAGAAAAGACCGTTGACTGCTGTATTCGGAAGAGAACTGCACGTGAACAAGCTCTGGCGAAACCAGTCAAGTTACAGCGTGACACATGTGAACAGATCTCAAATAGTATCGCAGGATACTAACTATAGTACCTTATTCACTCCACTGTGCCTCTAGGGGCTTCCCTGGTAACTCAGCTGATAAAGAATCCGCCTGAGATGTAGGAGACCCCGGTTCGATTCCAGGGTCTGGAAGATCTGGAGAAACCCACGCCAGTATTCTTGCCTGGGAAAGCCCATGGACAGAGACGCCTGGAGGGCTACAGTCTATAGGGTCGCAAGGAGTCATGACTGAGCGATTTTCACATTCATGCCTCTTTAGAGTAACAAATCAAGCATGTCCACAACAGCCTTTGGGTATGACCAGATCGTTTGGTTCTAAAGATATTCTCAATAAGCAATACCGTAGAACCAAGTAAATAAGTGAAATAACCCAGTATCAGCCTTGTAATAAGGCCCTTGCAGCCCGATTTTTCGGTGGCCGGTCGCGTCGGCAGCGTGGCGGGGGCCTCTGACGTCTCACAGGACCAGCGCTACGTGGCGTTTCTGCTGGCCGGGGCCGGCCTCCCGCCAGACAGCTACGCCCACCGGGACTTTTCTTCGCATCATCCTGGCCACCGCACGCCGCCCCTCTGAACTCATAAGTGCACGCGCGGCGCGGAAGCGAGTCCTCCCAGACTCCCACGCGCTACAGAACCCCGGCTGCGGCCCCGGTCCCGGAAGTGCCGTGGCGGGCCGCGCAGCGGGGTGGGCGGGGCAGGGCGTCGCTCCCGGAAGCGTCGGCCAGCCGGCTGGGCGGGGCTGCGGCTGCCACGTTGGAGCGGAACGTGGAGGTGGCCCCGGCCAGGAGGAGGGGCGGCGGCGAATGCTGGGAGAGTCCGACTGGCGCCGCGCTCACGCAGGAACCGGTCGCCGGGGGTCCCCGCCAGGTGCGTCCTCTTGTGCTCTGCTGCCCTCTTTGCGGGTCCTGGGGCCTTCGGGGAGAGCCCAGGCCCTCGCCGGTATCCGGGTATCGGTCTCCGCTGGTCCCCCCAGCCTGCGGCCCGGTCTCCGGCGGCGGCGCGCCCGGGTCTTCGTTTCGGGCCCGGCGGGACAGCGCCTGGCGTCACGGCTGCTTCGGGGATCGCGCCGGCCCGCATCCGCCGACGTTTCTTCCGCTGAGCAGAAGCGCCCCTGAGGCTTGCGCCGGGGTGTCCGGCCGGGGCGCGGAGCTGGCGTCGGAGGTTAGCAGACCTTCGGACCCTGGTGCATAAAGAGGCGCGGTCCCCAAGGGCGAGGGAAGGAAACAGACCTCATCAGCATTGCCTTGGTTGACTTTAGTTTGGGATTTTTTGTTATTATCTGAGCTGTTGCCAGATTTAAAGGTTCGTAGGTTTTAACTACGGGCTACTGTCACTTAACTGGGATTGTTTTATTTTAAGGGCAGTCGCCGCCGGTCGCAGCCTGTATCTCGAAGGAAGTATCATTCAGTATTGTATGTTTTTGCTACTGATTTTACTATAATGAGGTTAAATTACGGGGGCAAGTGTAAAATAAATCAAAATGTTGCCTGAGTTTGTGCGCATTGTAAACTTTTTCATAACTCGGGGAACTAATTTTACCCAGGTCATTCTGAAGTTTCAGTGATGGTCTTTTACAAATCCTTCCCGCGAAACTGTCTTTTCTAACACAGAAGACTGAAATTGATTGTCGTTTTGGGCGACTGTAACTGTTTAATCAGTAGTTAGAGCTTCGTCCTTGAATCATACTATCTTATGTTTTCTGTACATAACGATTGTTCTAGAGTTGGCTAAAGTTTACTTACCTTTTCTCAGTGGTTCTTCTGTGCTCCTTGTTTTCTCATTTCTCCCTAATTACAGCCCTGGGAATGGTTTGTAGACCCTTACGAACTTTTGGATAAGTTGAAGTGTTTTTGTTGCTGTGAATTTATGTTACACACATCTGAGGTTATCTAGGAAATGTCAGATTTGAAATGGATTTCCAATTATATAACTTAATTTTATATAAGTAAGTTATTCTCTGAAACCAGTAAGAACAGAAAGAAATTCGTAAACTATAAAGAGCAATGATTCTTAATCTTTCGGGATTCCTCTCTCTCTGTTTTCTAGAAGTGTTTGTGATTTTATTTTGTTTTCTGATGTTCTTTTGATATTTATGTATTTATTTCTAAATTTTTATTGGAGTATAGCTGCTTTACATTGTTGTGTTAATGTCTATTATGCAGCAAAGTGAATCAGTTATATGTGTACCTGTATCCCCTCCTTTTTGGATTTCCTTCCCATTTAGGTCACCACAGAGCACTGAGTAGAGTAGTGTTGTACATTGGTACTCCTTTCTCCTTAGTTATCTGTTTTATCCAGAATATCAAGAGTGCATGTATGTCAATCCCAGTCTCCCAATTCATCCCATCCTCCTCCACCTCCCGCCCCCCACCCTTGGTATCTATAAGCTTGTTTTCTAGATCTCTGTCTCTATTTGTGCTTTCAAATAAATTCATCCATACCGTTTTTCTAGATTCCACATATAAGCGATATTATACATTTGTTTTTCTGACTTAACTTTACTCTGTATAACAGTCTCTAGATATATCCATGTCTCTGCAAATGGCATAAAAAGGAATTATTTCATTCCTTTTTATGACTAAGAAGTATTACCTTGTGGGCTTCCGAGGTGGCTCAGTGGTAGAGAATCTGCTTGCCAATGCAGGAGATGCAGGTTTGATCCCTGGACTGGGAAGATCCCCTGGAGAAGGAAATGGCAACCCACTCCAGAATTCTTGCCTGGGATATTCCATGGACAGGGGAGCCTGGCGGGCTACAGTCCGTGGGGTCCCAAAGAGTTGAACACAACTTAATGAGTAAAGAACAGCAATGACATTGTGTATATCACTCCACTCTCTTTTAAGGATCTGATGAAACTACTGGAGATCATCTTCCTAGAAACAGGCACATACACACATATAGGATTTTCTGCATAATATCATGAGGTTTATACCATTCTAATTAGAGATTCTTATAAAATGATATTATTAAATTATTACATTGTTTTTCCAGAAATGTCGTAATTCTTAAATAGGTTAATTTCGGGGACTTCCCTTTTGGTCCAGTGATTGGGACTCCACCCTTCTACCGTGGGGTGGTGGGGTGGAGGGGAGGGCACGGATGGAATCCCTGATTGGGGAACTGGGGATCCCATATGCCATGTGATGTGGCCCAAAAGAGGGTTAATTTCAGCTCAAAAAGTTTTGTTGTATTAAGACTGCAGATAAGTGTGACACCATTTAGTTCAGTGACCAGCGCACAGTTGCATCTTTGGTTTGGTTTTGGCTGAGTGAGATGAGCCTAGACCATCAGTAACATTAAATAAATTCTCTGGAACAAATGTGCCCATGCTAGTGAGGTATCTTGTCCACACAAGGTGAATTTTTATCAGCCACAGTGGCAGCTGGGTATTGTGTTTCTGGTTTGGGAGTCAGAGTTTCCAGTTCTGATACCTCTTTGACTTTTTACTTTCTGAGGTTTAGTTTAATGCTCCATGTATGATAACATTGTGAGGTTGGAGCTGTTTAGAGGTTAGTGCTGTTGGGTTTTAGTGTTGCTTCACAAAATCAGCTTTTAGAAAATGCAGGGGGAAAGTTTCATTTCACTGCACACAATTGTTGCGGAGAGAANGGAGAAGGGGACGACTGAGGATGAGATGGCTGGATGGCATCACCGACTTGATGGACGTGAGTCTGAGTGAACTCCGGGAGATGGTGATGGACAGGGAGGCCTGGCGTGCTGCGATTCATGGGGTCGCAAAGAGTCGGACATGAACTGACTGAACTGAACTGAACTGAACACGTTAAGATTTAAAGTAGTAAAAGATTAAGAAATATTTTTATCTCTAAAAACCCGCTTTTGTCTCTACTCTTGAAGCTGTGAAAATTTGTAATTTTTTGAGAACCAGATTGACCAGAAAGGAAAGACCTGTGGTAATACAGTCTTTGTGTGTCTTATAACAGAGATGGGTCTTCTGAAGGGTGCTGCATTTAGTTAATTTTCAGTTTTGCAAACATTTACCTACCTATATGGTTTCCCTTAATACTTTTAATTGTAAATATTATTTAATTTTATAGAAAATATAGAAATCAGATGTATAAAAACACACAAGTATCATCTGTTGATATCAGTTCAGTTCAGTCACTCAGTCGTGTCTGACTCTTTGCAACCCTATAGACTGCAGCACATCAGGCCTTGCTGTCCATCACCAACTCCCGGAGTTTTCCCAATTTGCAAACATTTACCTACCTATATGCTTTCCCTTAATACTTTTTATTGTAAATATTATTTAATTTTATAGAAAATATAGAAATCAGATGTATAAAAACACACAAGTATCATCTGTTGATATCAGTTCAGTTCAGTCACTCAGTCGTGTCTGACTCTTTGCAACCCTATAGACTGCAGCACATCAGGCCTTGCTGTCCATCACCAACTCCCGGAGTTTTCCCAAACTCATGTCCATTGGGTCGGTGATGCCATCCAACCATCTCATCCTCTGTCGTCCCCTTCTCCTCCTGCCCTCAATCTTTCCCAGCATCAGCTCTTCACATCAGGTGGCCAAAGTATTGGAGTTTCAGCTTCGACATCAGGCCTTCCAATGAACACTCAGAACTGATATCCTTCAGGATGGACTGGTTGGATCTCCTTGCAGTCCGAGGGACTCTCAAGAGTCTTCTCCAATACCACAAGTTCAAAAGCATCAATTCTGTGCTTAGCTTTCTTTATAGTTCAGCTATCACATTCATACATTACTACTGGAAAAACCAAAGCCTTGAGTAGACAGATCTTTGTTGGCAAAGTAAGGTCTCTGCTTTTTAATATGCTGTCTAGGTTGGTCATAACTTTCTTTCCAAGGTGTAAGCTTCTTAATTTTATGGCTGCAATCACCATCTGCAGTGATTTTAGAGCCCAGAAAAATGAAGTCAGCCACTGTTTCCACTGTTTCCCCATTGATTTGCCATGAAGTGATGGGACCGGATGCCATGATTTTAGTTTTCTGAATGTTGAGCTTTAACCAACGTTTTCACTCTCCTCTTTCACGTTCATCAAGAGGCTTTTTAGTGCTTCTTCACTTTCTGCCATAAGGGTGGTGTCATCTGCATATCTGAGGTTATTGATATTTCTCCCTGCAATCTTGATTCCAGCTGTGCTTCATCCAGCCCAGCGTTTCTCATGATGTACTCAGCATATAAGTAAAATAAGCAGGGTGACAATATACAGCCTTGATGTACTCCTTTTCCTATTAGGAACCAGTCTGTTGTTCCATGTCCAGTTCTAACTGTTGCTTCCTGACCTGCATACAGATTTCTCAGGAGGCAGGACAGGTGGTCTGGTATTCCCATCTCTTTCAGAATTTTCCACAGTTTGTTGTGGTCCACACAGTCAGAGGCTTTGGCATAGCCAATAAAGCAGAAGGGATGGCGGAGCCTGGTGGGCTGCTGTCTATAGGGTCGCACAGAGTTGAACACAACTGAAGTGACTTAGCAGCAGCAGCAGATATTTTTCTGGAACTCTCTTGCTTTTTCGATGATCCAGCAGATGTTGGCAATTTGATCTCTGGTTCCCCTGCCTTTTCTAAAACCAGCTTGAACATCTGGAAGTTTACAGTTCATGTATTGCTGAAGCCTGGCTTGGAGAATTGTGAGCATTACTTTACTAGCGTGTGAGATGAGTGCAATTATGCAGTAGTTTGAGCATTCTTTGGCATTGCCTTTCTTAGGGATTGGAATGAAAACTGGCCTTTTTCAGTCCTGTGGCCACTGCTGGGTTTTCCAAATTTGCTGGCATATTGAGTGCAGCACTTTCACAGCATCATCTTTTAGGATTTGACATAGCTCAACTGGAATTCCATCACCTCCACTAGCTTTGTTTGTAGGATTATGAAATAATTATAGTAAACCACAGGAAATTTAGCAATGCTTGTTTGTAAGTTCTTTTTTTTTTTTTGGCATTCCTTTGTTTTTGGAGACAAAGAATGGATGTTTCATTCCCCTAGGTACAGTGAGAGCACCTCTCACATGAGGATTTTATGACCTGTTTTAGAGGAGAAGGATTGGTAGGGAGGTCAGGACAACCTTTCTGCTCTTTATTTCTTAGATTCCTTCACCTTATGCCTTCAATATGCCAGGGTGCCATAATTTGGGGTAGCATGTCCCTGTCACCACCAGCCACTGTCTTTTTAAAAAATACAAGGTGGTGAGCATACAGTACATAATTTTCTGCATTTGACTTTAAAAAATTTTGTCTCTTTTTTTAAAATNGGAAGTATCATTCAGTATTGTATGTTTTTGCTACTGATTTTACTATAATGAGGTTAAATTACGGGGGCAAGTGTAAAATAAATCAAAATGTTGCCTGAGTTTGTGCGCATTGTAAACTTTTTCATAACTCGGGGAACTAATTTTACCCAGGTCATTCTGAAGTTTCAGTGATGGTCTTTTACAAATCCTTCCCGCGAAACTGTCTTTTCTAACACAGAAGACTGAAATTGATTGTCGTTTTGGGCGACTGTAACTGTTTAATCAGTAGTTAGAGCTTCGTCCTTGAATCATACTATCTTATGTTTTCTGTACATAACGATTGTTCTAGAGTTGGCTAAAGTTTACTTACCTTTTCTCAGTGGTTCTTCTGTGCTCCTTGTTTTCTCATTTCTCCCTAATTACAGCCCTGGGAATGGTTTGTAGACCCTTACGAACTTTTGGATAAGTTGAAGTGTTTTTGTTGCTGTGAATTTATGTTACACACATCTGAGGTTATCTAGGAAATGTCAGATTTGAAATGGATTTCCAATTATATAACTTAATTTTATATAAGTAAGTTATTCTCTGAAACCAGTAAGAACAGAAAGAAATTCGTAAACTATAAAGAGCAATGATTCTTAATCTTTCGGGATTCCTCTCTCTCTCTTTTCTAGAAGTGTTTGTGATTTTATTTTGTTTTCTGATGTTCTTTTGATATTTATGTATTTATTTCTAAATTTTTATTGGAGTATAGCTGCTTTACATTGTTGTGTTAATGTCTATTATGCAGCAAAGTGAATCAGTTATATGTGTACCTGTATCCCCTCCTTTTTGGATTTCCTTCCCATTTAGGTCACCACAGAGCATTGAGTAGAGTAGTGTTGTACATTGGTACTCCTTTCTCCTTAGTTATCTGTTTTATCCAGAATATCAAGAGTGCATGTATGTCAATCCCAGTCTCCCAATTCATCCCATCCTCCTCCACCTCCCGCCCANTTTGGATTTCCTTCCCATTTAGGTCACCACAGAGCATTGAGTAGAGTAGTGTTGTACATTGGTACTCCTTTCTCCTTAGTTATCTGTTTTATCCAGAATATCAAGAGTGCATGTATGTCAATCCCAGTCTCCCAATTCATCCCATCCTCCTCCACCTCCCGCCCCCCCCCCTTGGTATCTATAAGCTTGTTTTCTAGATCTCTGTCTCTATTTGTGCTTTCAAATAAATTCATCCATACCGTTTTTCTAGATTCCACATATAAGCGATATTATACATTTGTTTTTCTGACTTAACTTTACTCTGTATAACAGTCTCTAGATATATCCATGTCTCTGCAAATGGCATAAAAAGGAATTATTTCATTCCTTTTTATGACTAAGAAGTATTACCTTGTGGGCTTCCGAGGTGGCTCAGTGGTAGAGAATCTGCTTGCCAATGCAGGAGATGCAGGTTTGATCCCTGGACTGGGAAGATCCCCTGGAGAAGGAAATGGCAACCCACTCCAGAATTCTTGCCTGGGATATTCCATGGACAGGGGAGCCTGGCGGGCTACAGTCCGTGGGGTCCCAAAGAGTTGAACACAACTTAATGAGTAAAGAACAGCAATGACATTGTGTATATCACTCCACTCTCTTTTAAGGATCTGATGAAACTACTGGAGATCATCTTCCTAGAAACAGGCACATACACACATATAGGATTTTCTGCATAATATCATGAGGTTTATACCATTCTAATTAGAGATTCTTATAAAATGATATTATTAAATTATTACATTGTTTTTCCAGAAATGTCGTAATTCTTAAATAGGTTAATTTCGGGGACTTCCCTTTTGGTCCAGTGATTGGGACTCCACCCTTCTACCGTGGGGTGGTGGGGTGGAGGGGAGGGCACGGATGGAATCCCTGATTGGGGAACTGGGGATCCCATATGCCATGTGATGTGGCCCAAAAGAGGGTTAATTTCAGCTCAAAAAGTTTTGTTGTATTAAGACTGCAGATAAGTGTGACACCATTTAGTTCAGTGACCAGCGCACAGTTGCATCTTTGGTTTGGTTTTGGCTGAGTGAGATGAGCCTAGACCATCAGTAACATTAAATAAATTCTCTGGAACAAATGTGCCCATGCTAGTGAGGTATCTTGTCCACACAAGGTGAATTTTTATCAGCCACAGTGGCAGCTGGGTATTGTGTTTCTGGTTTGGGAGTCAGAGTTTCCAGTTCTGATACCTCTTTGACTTTTTACTTTCTGAGGTTTAGTTTAATGCTCCATGTATGATAACATTGTGAGGTTGGAGCTGTTTAGAGGTTAGTGCTGTTGGGTTTTAGTGTTGCTTCACAAAATCAGCTTTTAGAAAATGCAGGGGGAAAGTTTCATTTCACTGCACACAATTGTTGCGGAGAGAAACTTGGATGAATAAATAAAAGGTGTGGTCTGGATCGTAAATTTTCTTCAGTAGATGTATTCTTTTGAAGAGTCACTGGGGTAAACATTTTAAATGGTGACTTTTGTATTAGCTGCCGTTTACAAGCATTTATTTACTAGGTGCCAGGCACTGTTCTCTGTGAATTCTCACAGCAAACCTATGGCGTAGATGCTTTTATTATAGTTATTTTACCAAATGGTTAGCCAAGACACACACAGATAAAATTACATACCAAAAGTCAGAGCTAGGACACGTGGAACTGGGGTTTAAACTGACACTGTTGGCTCCAGTCTCCATACTTTAACTGCCCTTCTTTTGCTGCTGTCTTATGGGGGCATGTGTGAACAAGCCATTGTCCTCACAGTTTTCTTTTCATATTTTCACAATGATTGTGTTCTGTGCAAAATAGTTCCGAATGAAATAAATCTGCGTGGTGTGAATTCTAGTCACATACAGTATTGAAAAAAATTACATAGAGAATTCCCTGGCAGTCCAGTGGTTGGGAATCTGTGCTTCCCCTGCAGGGTGACACAAGTTCGATCGATCCCCTGATCAATTAATTAAAATCATCACATGCCATGTAGCACAGCCAGATAAATAAATTGAAATAAAAATATGTCATTAAAAACTACAGAAAGTTTTTAAAGCAAGTCTTACTTGGGAAATTGACATGGTTTAATCTAAGACTTCTTCATATTTTCAAGGAAACTAGTTACAACTAAATGATCAATTGTAAGAGAAGGAAATACACGTGTATCTGATGAAGCTGTATTTTCATAGTATTCTTAATAGTTTTGAGAATGATTGTAGCTTATGATATTTTTGTTAATTAGATTCAAACCGCTTAATGTAGTTCAAGGCCATTGTTGTAGTATAGTATTTGATTTTTTTTTTTAAACAATGGTATTTAAACCTTATGTTCAGTACGGGTTATTAAGTAGAACTGTTTCTGATGGCACATTGAGTACTAAGACCAAGAAACAGATTTTATAAATGCTTTGAATTCTCTCTTAACTCTTTTATCTTCTTGTAAATTAGTCTCTCTCTTTCAGTAAATGTTACACATTAACTAAGTGCTCCTGAATTCCTGTAGCCCTTGTACCTTTCTTCCTGGAGATACTGTAAATATATGTAACCGAGTTAAAAAAAAAAAAAAAATATATATATATATGTAGCTATTTTGTTTTCAATGTTATTCTAAAGGCATTTTAGGAAAACTTTTTTTTTCCCCAAGCAGTACTTTCCCACTTTTTAAATAAGAAAGATCCCTTAAACGGTCAAGAATTTAAAAATTAAATATTTTACTTAAAATTGGTCTTTCTAGCGCATCAGTCTTTTTGTATTCCTCTAAATATAGACATTCAGAGTCAAGCAATGCATATCTCACCCTGTGCGTAACAGTTTTAGATCCAAAAAGGGTAAAAGGTGTAAGACTTGGTTGAAAACAAGACAGTATTTATCAATTCAGTGAAACAAGATGACCAAACAAGATGAAACAAGTTGATAAAACAGACAGTAGGGAAAATATTTAAACAGTATGTACTAAGAGAATGTTACAAAGTTTTACCAAGATAAATGAGTTGCTTAAAGTGTGGTTCAGGCAAATACAAAGAGTTTAGATCGGTGGCCATTGGATCAGTGGAGCAGGTTTCATGAAGGAGATGGCACTTGAACTTATTACTAAAGACTATTGACTGAGAGGAGAAAGAAGGCATTTCATATAAAGAAAATAGGCCTCTTTTTTACCTCTTAGAAAATTGTGGGGTTTTTTTTCTTCCTTTTTTCCTTCATAATTATCTTAGGAAACTAGCTGTGCAATTTTCTTGATTAGTCTTAAGATGATAATAATCTTTAAAGTAGTTAGTGTATTAAAATGCTTTTTGATTTATGTGCTAGGCATTGTGTGTGGACCTCTGTAAAATACATTTCTTTCATTTGAACTTCACAACATTCCCTGAGGTAGTCCCACTTATCGCCACCTTACAAGTGTGGGAATTGGGGCTCAGAGAGATCAAATAATGTGTAAAGGTGTCAAAAGTAGTAGAGTCAATGTTCAGGTTGAAGGACCAGAAGGGCCAGAAGATTGTTCAGGACCAGAGGTCCTGCCTCTTTCGGTGTGATTCAGCCTCCTAATTCACCCAGTTTGCGTGACCTCACCCAGTTTCTAAAATTCATTTCTTCTTCCCTTAAGTTCATCATGCATTGTAGTTTCTTTGCCATTCATTATTTCTCCTAAATTTTAATATTTTTTTAATGATTAAAATTGAATACTTGAGCTTGTAACAAGTAAGAGGCTGGACTTTGGAGCTCACTTCTGAGTTCAGATCTTGGCTCTGTCCCTTGCTGGTGTGTTCAGATTATTTAATCTTTCTGTGCCTTCCTTTTATCATCTGTTCTTCAAATGTAAACAACTTGACTGTGTTAAGACTCAGGGCATATTTTTAGTCTAAGGCCCTCTTAAGAAAACTATTAGAGGATGAACTTCATCCTCCAGAGATGAGCAAGAAAACTGGCAAGCGTGCTGTTGGAGAACATTGAGTATATTTAACTACTATGGACCTGAGGCTGAAACCAAAGTGGGAATAAGGAAGAAAAGATAAAATGTACATGTTACATATCTGATGAGGTAGGAATTGGTCATAAAACTAAAAAATTGAGAGAACTGGGAAGCAGGAAGAAAATTGGAGGTAGAATAAATTTGTGGATTGCCTAATCTGTAATATCTAGGAGTCAAAGGACATCATTTAAAGCTGACAAATCAGTTAGTAGAAGTATAAGTGTATTTAACAGTACAAAGGTAAACACTGAGAAGAATAGTACTAATGATTATAACTGTGTACTGCAGGAGAGGCAGTAAGATTATATAAGCTAATTCTGTTAGTGCTCATAGTAATTAACTATGTAAAGAAATGAAGGATTAATGGTATTAAATGGAAATTATTTAAAATTATAGTTACAAAGATAGGACCAGAAACATAACATTGCGACAAATCAGTGCTCAGGGAAAAGTCAAAGCCTAAAGAAATAATAAAAATGGATAAGTGAAGCATTTAACTAAAAAGTTAGAAAAACTTGTTAAAAGTGAAACTAATAAGTAAATCCAAAATTTGACCCTTTGTAAATACTCAGTGAAACAGGTAAGTCACTTAGCTAAGCTAATTTTTCAAAGGAGGGTAGGACAAAACAAGAATATCATAAGGACTAGTCACTACACACAGCACAAATTAGAAGAAGCATGAGTCTATGTTTGAGTCTAAACAAATAAATTAGAAGATTGTAAAAAAGAGTACAATACAGGAATATCATAGGAAAATGTAATTTACAAAAATGACCTTGGATAAAGAAAAATCAAATAGATCAATATCCATAGAAGAAACAGAGAAAATTACCACTTACCTTCCCTTCAAAACACCAGACCCAGATATCTCATAGGAGAATTCTGGTAAATCCTTAAAGAAATAGTAATTTCATTGTTGTTATTGAAAGTGTTCCAGAGCATGGGAAAAGAAGAAAACCTCCTACATTTGTTATGAACAAATATAACACTGATACCAGAACCTGACAAAGAATGTACAAAAGAGGGAAACTATCAATTAAATCTCATTTAGGACTCTAGGAATGAAACTCTTTTTTAAACAAAATCTAGGAGCTCTGTAGTAGAATCATGGTCAAGAGAAGTTTACTCATGGTGTGAAAAGACGATTCAGTATTAGGAAATCTGTTCATGCTTTGTTTTGTTAGTAAGCCAAAGGAGAAAAATCATATGGTCATCTCCAATTACCTAATGTAAAAACATTCAACAAAATTTAACACCCAGTCTTTATGAATAGCATTCAGTAAGATAGTAATCAATGGCTATTTACACATACATGTTTGTATACATATGTATATTTATTGTACAGATGTAAGTGCGTGTGGACGCACGCATCTGTACAAATATATGTATATATATCTCAAATTCCAAAACCATGCCGAGTGGTGATACAGCAGGCTTTCCCACTGCAGAACAGGACAAGAAATAGCGCTGTTATCACTGCTGTTGAGTATGATACTGTTAGTCCTGGCTAGCTCTCACAAGAGAAAGATATCAGAGGAGTGACAATGTGGAATGAGGAGATTGGCTCTCTTGGCACATGGTATGAATATATATGTGGAAAACCCAACCGAATCTACTGAAACACTAGTCCAAAAAGAGAATTCAGTAAGAAAGCAGGATTAAAAATTAATGTAGCGAAATCCTTAGCCTTCATTTAACAGTGAGATCATAGACATAATAGTGGAAGGAAAAAAAGCCACATTTACAAACGAACCAAAAGGTGAAATACTTAGGAGTAAGCAAACCCAGCATGTCAAAAAATTTCAAACAATACTGAAAAATAAAAAAAGACAGCTTAACTCTAAAAGACATGCTCTTGATAAGAAGATTCACCATTCTGTCAGTTCTCCATAAATTAATTTATTAATTTGGTACAGGTTCAATAAAAAATACTAACATGCTCTTTTTTTCTGGAATCAGACAAAAAATTTTCTGATTGTTTATGTAGTTGAAAAACAAAAAATAGCAAGGAAAATGGATGGGGATTATTGAAATCATACTAATGTAAAGCCTCAGTATTTAAAGCAGTGACATGCCTAGCATGTAAATACATGGGCATAAGGAATGGTAATCACAGAATAAATGTAAATGAATACTGAAAGGTAAAACTTAGCCTATATCCTGATATGTACAGGAATATAAGCCTAAATATTAAATCTAGAAATAAATACAGGAAGTTGGTACATGATGAAGGTGGTATCTAAAGTTAGTAAGAAAAAAATTTCAATAAATGATTTTGAAGTAATAAAAATACATACTTTGAACATATTCAATACACTGTATACCAGGATGCATTTTAAGTGGCAATATCCATCAGAATTAAAATTACTTTTATTCTTTAACCCATCAGTTTTACCTCTGGAAAACTATAGCTTTCCTTGTCCATAAGTGAAGTAACATGTATGTGTGGCCATTTATTTCAGCATTGTTTGTAAGGATAATAACTCAGTTGATAAAGAATCTGCCTGCAGTGCAGGAGTCCCCAGTTCGATTCCTGGGTCAGGAAGATCCTCTGGAGAAGGGATAGGCTACCCACTCCAGTATTCTTGNCATGTATGTGTGGCCATTTATTTCAGCATTGTTTGTAAGGATAATAACTCAGTTGATAAAGAATCTGCCTGCAGTGCAGGAGTCCCCAGTTCGATTCCTGGGTCAGGAAGATCCTCTGGAGAAGGGATAGGCTACCCACTCCAGTATTCTTGGGCTTCCCTTGTGGCTCAGCGGGTGAAGAATCTGCCTGCAATGCAGGAGACCCTGGTTTAATTCCTGGATTGGGAAGGTCCGCTGGAGAAGGGAAAGGCTACACACTCCAGTATCCTGGTGTGGAGAATTCCATGGACTCTATAGTCCATGGGGTAACAGAGTCAGACACTCCTGAGTGACTTTCACTTTCAAAAACAATTCAGGTGTTCCTCAGGAGGAGACTAAGTAGTTAAATTAGGGTACATCTGAGAGTGGAATACTGTGCCGTGCGAAAGCATTTATGTAAAGTCACAAAGTTGTTTCTGTTGGTGGTGTTTTGGCAGAATGTGGGATCTTAGTTCTCTGACTAGGGATTGAACCCGCACCCCCTGCATTGGAAATGGGGAGTCTTAACCGTGGGACCACCCAGGAAAGTCCAACAAAGACATTTTTAATGCTGTAGCACAGTAGCTCCTGAGTTTTTCTACCAAAGTAACTTTCACATAGAATATATAAAATAATAGCATATGGGATTGTGGCTTGGAGTGACCGTTTAAATTTTTTTTTCTGCTTTATCTTTAAAATTCTTTGGGTGTGCTATATTCACCTCTGTCTTAGTCTGCTTTATTTAAAATTAGTTTGTCAAACTGCTCTTACTGTTGAGCAGTCCTGCTCCAGGAAAGCGCACCTTGTTTGTCCTGTGCCTTCCCTTAGCCCTGCTACACTGCCACCCGTCTTATCTTGACTGAGAAGCATACTGTATGCCAAGACTAATTAACCACATGCTATCCCTGTTTTTGCACGTTTCCTTCCAGACAGATTTTTCAACTGAAGGATGGTAATCTGTAAACAGAATAGCCCTATACTTGTCTCAAAATAATTTAACAAGTTTCTTTCAAATGGTCCACATTTCCCAACAAATGATACCTAGACCAATTTGATTTATTGGCATTCCAACATTACTATTAATATATTGGTTTGTCCAGTATATTTCTATGTTAAAAATGTTCCATCTTATATGTTTATTATACTTCTATGTGAAATGTTCTCTTTAGCAGGATGAAGTTAAAGGAAGTAGATCGTACCGCCATGCAGGCATGGAGCCCTGCACAGAATCATCCCATTTATCTAGCTACAGGTAAGTTCAACAGAGAGAAGACAGTGTGAGTCACCTAATTTCTTCTTTTCCACATCTGACTTATTTATACTTGTCCTTTAAGATTCAGGTCAAGCTTCAGCTCCTCTAGAAAGCCTCTCCTTTCCTGATGAGATACATGCAACCTTCCTGTCAGCTGGGTTCAGGGGCCTTCGTATATGCTTGTACATCATAGTGTTAATCATTGTCTATTACATTTATAGTGTCTTCCTCACTTCAGAACTGCACTCTATCTTTATTCCTCCGGTATTAAGCACAATAGATAAAATGTAAAAAAGTTAATAAATACCAATTTGCATGAATGAACAACAGTTTTGATGCTCCATTTTTATATGAATAGCGTTGAAGTTATATCATTTGTGACTATACGCATGGAACTGTTCTTTCAGAGATTTTATGTATAGACTTAAAAAATTGTCTGCACTACTGACTCGTACAAACATCATATCTGAGCCTTGAATCAGAATCTTACTGCTGTAGTATTGTAAGCATGTGTTCAATGGTATACATGCTGAGATTTCAGTCATTAATGTAGCAGCATTCATGAGTGAGATAATTGAAAAACATACATTTAATTTCTATTTTGTATGGTTTTCTCTGAGTCTTTCTGTTTTTGCATGTGTAGTTATCATGAATATATTTTCTATAGGAACATCTGCTCAACAATTGGATGCCACATTTAGTACCAGTGCTTCTCTTGAGATATTTGAATTAGACCTTTCTGATCCATCCTTGGATATGAAATCTTGTGCCACGTTCTCTTCTTCTCACAGGTATGAGATTCAACCTGAAATTTATGTGATGATTTGATTATATGTTGTGGTTGATGCCTAGTGCGTCTGTAAGTGTTCCATTATGAAGTTGTGAGGAATACCATTAGTGACATATTTTGTGAAAAAATATAATATGAGTTGTTTAGGCAGAAGTTTAAAAAGTGTCTATATATGTTCTGTTGAATTTCCTTTTTTTTTTATGGACTGTTGTGTGTAAGAAGGAAAGCCTCTAGTTTCTCGTATTTTTTTCCTCATGATATAGTAGAGTTACTTTCTTCTGCATTTTTTAATCTTACCTCTTTACAGAAAAAGGTAGGCATGACTAGAAAAAGTAGTTGGATGAACATTAAAATGTTAATAGTTATTTTCTTTGAATGAAGGTTGCTTTTTTCCCCTATCTACTAATGTATATTTCAAATTACATTTCACAGAGAATTTTATTGACATGGTTTCTGATACGATAAGTATTTAGATAGGTAGATTTCCAAGTACTTAAGCTATATAGAAGGATACTTTAATTTCAGTAGCAAAATGTGCTTTATAGCCTAATACCTTGGCAAATTTTGGTGAAGAGATTGTACCTTGGCTAACAATACAGTTCAAATCATGGCGCCTCCCATGGGATGGCTTATAATCATCCAAGCCCTCCCACTGTACTGGGAACCCCAGATGCCTTTCATCTGGCAGTTTTCTACTCAGTACCATTGTTATATATCTCCATGCCACCTCCATACCAAATTGTAATCTTTTATTCTCCACCAGTGGGTGGAGAATTATGTCATAATAGACATAATTTTGATATCACCTTTTTACTGTCAGAATACATTATTTTTCTTAGAAAATTTCAGATGATTCCCTTAACTGGTTTACTGTTTAACAGATGACATGTTACTGAGTACTTCTGTAGTCAAATAAAATCTGGGGAAGTGGTTGATTAGCTCTATTTTATAAATGAATCAAAAGCAGCTTAGGGAGATTAAGTAACTGGCTCAGGGTCTCACAGATTCTAAATGGTAAAACCATTCTTAGGCTCTTATCTTCTGACACACAAATCAAATATACTTTGTTGTATTAGCTGTACAAAAGAGTTTTTTTTACCCTTCAAGGTTACAAAATGAAACGTGAGTATAAATAAAAACTAAAATCCCGTTTCACCAAGTTATGAAACTTGCCAGGATTAGAGGAGAAGCAATGTTTTTGGCGTATTTATGAAAAGGCTTAAATGTATAATTTCCAGATTCTTTTCTAACTTTATCTGACTTCAAAAAAGAGTATTTTTGCTCATTTTCTTTTAAAGGTACCACAAGTTGATTTGGGGACCTCATAAGATGGATTCCAAAGGAAACATCTCTGGAGTCCTGATTGCAGGTGGTGAAAACGGAAATATTATTCTTTATGATCCTTCTAAAATTATCGCTGGGGATAAGGAAGTTGTGATTGCCCAGAATGACAAGCATACTGGCCCAGTGAGAGCATTGGATGTGAATATTTTCCAGGTTAGACTTTTGACCTTTATTCATTTTTCTTGCGATACATGCTGCCTATTTGAAATAAGTATATGAATCTGCTGTGCCTCAGCCTTGGAGAAATCTAAAACTGTGCCTGTGCAGGTTGATGAGTGAGTATATTTGTATGAAGAATGAAAGGTTCAGAGCTGGCTTCAGTGAGTAATAACACTTTAGTGAGTAATACACTAGCCCCAGGGAAGGGATCAGAGTGGTGGGTTTAGTTCTAGAAGTCTGGAGAGGTTTGATATCACCTTTTTACTGTCAGAATACATTATTTTTCTTAGAAAATTTCAGATGATTCCCTTAACTGGTTTACTGTTTAACAGATGACATGTTACTGAGTACTTCTGTAGTCAAATAAAATCTGGGGAAGTGGTTGATTAGCTCTATTTTATAAATGAATCAAAAGCAGCTTAGGGAGATTAAGTAACTGGCTCAGGGTCTCACAGATTCTAAATGGTAAAACCATTCTTAGGCTCTTATCTTCTGACACACAAATCAAATATACTTTGTTGTATTAGCTGTACAAAAGAGTTTTTTTTACCCTTCAAGGTTACAAAATGAAACGTGAGTATAAATAAAAACTAAAATCCCGTTTCACCAAGTTATGAAACTTGCCAGGATTAGAGGAGAAGCAATGTTTTTGGCGTATTTATGAAAAGGCTTAAATGTATAATTTCCAGATTCTTTTCTAACTTTATCTGACTTCAAAAAAGAGTATTTTTGCTCATTTTCTTTTAAAGGTACCACAAGTTGATTTGGGGACCTCATAAGATGGATTCCAAAGGAAACATCTCTGGAGTCCTGATTGCAGGTGGTGAAAACGGAAATATTATTCTTTATGATCCTTCTAAAATTATCGCTGGGGATAAGGAAGTTGTGATTGCCCAGAATGACAAGCATACTGGCCCAGTGAGAGCATTGGATGTGAATATTTTCCAGGTTAGACTTTTGACCTTTATTCATTTTTCTTGCGATACATGCTGCCTATTTGAAATAAGTATATGAATCTGCTGTGCCTCAGCCTTGGAGAAATCTAAAACTGTGCCTGTGCAGGTTGATGAGTGAGTATATTTGTATGAAGAATGAAAGGTTCAGAGCTGGCTTCAGTGAGTAATAACACTTTAGTGAGTAATACACTAGCCCCAGGGAAGGGATCAGAGTGGTGGGTTTAGTTCTAGAAGTCTGGAGAGGTCACGTCATTTTATGGACATTTTAAAAATATTAGGCACCTCAGAGGTTGAAAGGAGAAGGCAATGGCATCCCACTCCAGTACTCTTGCCTGGAAACTCCCATGGACGGAGGAGCCTGGTGGGCTTCAGTCCATGGGGTCGCTGAGTCAGACACGACTGAGCGACTTCACTTTCACTTTTCACTTCCACGCATTGGAGAAGGAAATGGCAGCCCACTCCAGTGTTCTTGCCTGGAGAATCCCAAGGACGGGGGAGCCCGGTGGGCTGGCGTCTGTGGCGTCGCCCAGAGTCGGACACGACTGAAGCGACTCAGCAGCAGCAGCAGCAGCTGAAGCTGAAAACCGAGTCTTTAAGTCTGTGTAGGCTACTTCCCTGGTGGCCCGGTGGCTAAGGCTCTGCATTCCCTGTGCAGGAGGGCCTAGATTTGATCCCTGATCAGAGAACTAGATCCCACACGCTACAACTAAAGACGCTCCATGCCGCAAGTAAGACCTGGCGCATCCAAATAAATAAGTAAATAAAATAATTTTTGAAATTAAAAAGTTTGTGCTAGTTCAGCATTAGGCTGGTGCTGTTGTGTGGGGGTTAATCTGTTGTTTTATTACTGCTAAATGTATTTATGTCAGAGATTACTACTCTATCAAATAGTAAGATATATACATAAATATCATATAAATTTAATCGGCAATTAAGAGTCTTTGTACTGTTGCCATTGTAAACATTACTGAATGTTAATTGTAGAAATGTTAAATGGCAGTCCACTCCAGTGTTCTTGCCTGGAGAATCCCAGGGATGGGAGCCTGGTAGGCTGCCGTCTATGGGGTCACACAGAGTTGGACACGACTGACGTGACTTAGCAGTAGCAGCACACATTAACAAAAATCTTGAGTTAATAGGATATTCAAGTATAATCAGAAAATAAATATCTTTAAAAAGTTTGATAGTTATATTTCTTGTATTATAAATAGATATTTTAGATATAGAAATACAGAAACCCAAACTTCTTCATTTTCTGCGATTTGTAGTGCCTACTCTTTAGATTAGATAGGTGATTTCCAACAACTGCTGATTTTTGGTTCGTGTCTTATATCATGGGTAGCTGCTGCCATGGAATTCCTCTGTTTTCAGAATTGTATGTCAGTTGTTACAGTAGATTAATGAGAGTGAACAGTAAAGGATAAAAGT
Organism: Oreotragus oreotragus; assembly: GCA_006410675.1. Lineage (NCBI taxonomy): Eukaryota > Metazoa > Chordata > Mammalia > Artiodactyla > Bovidae > Oreotragus > Oreotragus oreotragus. The sequence continues at coordinate 299,255 of SJYX01008694.1, read as the reverse complement.
CAGTATATGAACCTCATTGTCTTCCTGGACTTCATATCACAATTTTAGGGTCTTTTTGATCCAAAAGGTACACAACATAGCTTACCTAGAAATACTACCACTTGGCGCAAGATGGAACATACATGAAATGGAAATACGTGAGGACAGACACAGAAAACACGTTTATAGTTATCAAGGGGGAAAGGGGATTGGAGAGGGATTAAGAATTTGGGATTAGCAGATATAAACTACTATATATAAAACAGATAAACAGCAAGGTCCTATTGTATAGCACAGGGAACTAGTAATATAGTCAAAATCCTATAATAAAATAAACTATAATGGAAATATGTGTATATATATATATAACTGAGTCACCTTATACCAGAAACTGTAGTTTTATTCATTTACTTATTTTAATTGGAGGCTAATTACTTTACAGTTTTATAGTGGTTTTTACCATACATAGACATGAATCAGCCATGGAGAAACTATAGTTTTTTAATTGAAATAAGTCAACTCTACTTCAGTTTAAATTTTTTTTAATAAATACATGAGGATTTTTACTAGTCTTCTCTTGATCCAGCCCCAGAGGCTGACTCTGAAGTCCCTGGTATAGACACCATTATCTTTAGCACTCAGCTATTCGTCTCCCACAATCTTAGATTCCCTTCCAGAGCTCCAAACCACAGGCAATAGCCGCCATATAAGAATTCATCCATTTAATTATTTTTTAGTGTCTTACATTGAAATGTCAGTAGATGTGTTATCTTTTTTAGTTTAATAGTTTTACAATATGTTTCTTTAGAAAACTGATTAAATTTCAGATTGTTATATATAGTTTTTAGGGGTTCATGCGTTTTGATTTTTTTTAATTAAACAAAAAAATTATATGCCTTAAAACGGAAAGATTTTTAAAATTTATTATTTTTCATTGCAGGATAATTGCTTTACAGTATGGTGTTCAGCCATAGGCTTACCCACGTCTCTTCCCACTTGAACTGTACCTCCCGCCTCCCTCCCCATCCCTCCTCTCCAGGTTGTTGACATGCTGGTTTGAGTTCCCTGAGGCTGTCTGTTTTACTTCCGTAATGCAAGTTGTCCTAATGCAAGTTTCCAGGTTACTCTCTCCATACAGCCCACTCTCCCTCCTCCCCCACCAGCCCTGTCCCTGGCTGTTCTGTGTCTGAAAACACACAGATCTTTCCAGCTCCGAACTGGGTTATTCTGAATTCTCTTCATTATTTGTAAATGCTGTTTATTTGTTAATTCTTTCTTATTGCAGACGAATCTGGTGGCCTCTGGTGCTAACGAATCTGAAATCTACATTTGGGATCTGAATAATTTTGCAACTCCAATGACACCAGGAGCCAAAACTCAGGTATTACATTGATTTCAACGTAATCAAAAGAACCAAAATCGGTTTTTCTGCACTTATTTGTTTTTTTTTCCACACAAAGTATATCTGTTTAAAATCAGTGTTTAAATGTCATTGATTTTTCTTTACCGTGATCAAGTGTTAATAAATATGTTTCCTAAGAGTATCAGCAAGTCCTTCAACAGTAAATATTTATTTAGTGCTTGCCATCGCCTAGGCACTGTTTGAGGTACTAGACTTGTGGTAGTAAATAAAATAGTCTTTAATAGTTTTTTTAGGTATAATATTTTATGTAATATAGTGTTCTATATTATATAGTATTTTAGCAATATTCAACCTCAGAATAAAAATCATAGAGATGAAACTTACTTAAAATTAAAAAAGGACCACAACCTGTTTCCTATATAATTGTAATTAGTTGAGAAAGAACAGACATCTCCGCCTTTACACTGTATTGACTATTCGATTTGAGTGGCTACTATAACAGGCCCTAACATTTTGGCAATCCGACAAGTAGCATAACACTAGTATATGGTTTTCTAGGTCTAGGCTATAACTTTTGCTCTGCCTAGATGTCTGTCACATTGACCAGCATCTACTTTGTGGTCCATTATCTTCCATGGGGCAGTTGCAAAGTAAAGAAACAGTGCTTAATTTGTAACAGGAGCTTAATAAGTGGCTGGTGAATAGACAAGGAAAGGACTTGAATTGATATATACCTGAGCTTTAAATCGCATATGTTGAGAACTTAAGAATATAAAAATAAATTTATGGAAGGAATAGATCAGATTTTTAAGTAATCCATTTTCTAAAAAGAATTAGATTTTGTAGTTAAACTTGATTACAGTTGAGAAATGGTTGTTAGTAGTTTATTCCTTACAGCCTCCAGAAGATATCAGCTGCATTGCATGGAACAGACAAGTTCAGCATATTTTGGCATCAGCCAGTCCCAGTGGGCGGGCCACTGTGTGGGATCTTAGAAAAAATGAACCTATCATCAAAGTCAGTGATCATAGTAACAGGGTAAGTATGTGATTGATTTCTGAGAAACATGTTTTGTTTCTGCTATAGCTATTCCTATATTGTTTGTCTGAGTTGGCAACAAATCAGATTTCTATAAAGTCAAATCCTATTTTCTTATGGACCAGTCATGTTGGAATGAGAGGTTGTTTTTCCTTTTGGGGAAAATAATAAAATTCATACTAAACCACACTGGAAATATTAATGATGAAGAGAAAGATTGGTTAATCAAAGGAGTTATTCCATGATACACTAGTTGTTTTGCTTTGCCAGCTGTTCCAAAGCATTATAGCAACTAGAATGTAAAATTTTCCCTGCTAGTTAAGTTTATGACTATGAAGCTGTAGTTTCCAGACTCTTGGGTTCCTCTTTTCTGATCAGGCAGTGCTAAAATGAACTGGATTCTTCACCACTTGCTCAGTAGATGCTGTTGTATAACACGTTACATTTTAATCTTACAGATTCATTAATATTATGTCATCATATGTTATAAAGTAATTTAGACACACTTTATTTAGAGCTTGCCTTATTAATTTGTTTTTAATTACTGTTTTTAGTTGGACATTTAAAAAGCGAGTTTGCCTATATCAGAGAGTACATATGTAATTTAAAAACAACAATAGCAATGAGAAAACACTATTTATAAGGATATTTCCTCAAGGTATTGTTTTTTAGTGAGTCAGGAGTTTTAAAACAAGTTTCAGTGGATTAAAGTACACAATAAGCATTTCAGTCACCTTCTAGAACACTTAACAGGATCTGAGCTTCCAAGTATTGCTCAGTAATAATGTTAATGTATCCCATATGAAAATTTAAACAGTAGTTGTTGGTTTAGTCACTTTATCTTGATTTTTCTGGTAAAGTAGAGGAAAGGTATTAATTTTTTAAAATCTTCTCATCTTCATTTCTCTAAAAGTATTAAATTTTAAATTTATATAAAGCTTTTCCCCTTATTACAATTTTGACAGGACAGCTCATTTGTGGTATAGAATTACTCTGGCCTGGAATGATTTGGTGTATAAAATGGTTGGTTGAATTGAAAACATTTAAACTCGCTTGTTTAAGACCACTGTTTAAGAGTATTTAATAGAATTTAATAGTTTAGCGGGTTTTTAAAAAACAAATTTTAAATAAATGAAATAATAAAATAATGACTACATAAGTAAGTATTTTTTTCATAAGCCTGAGCTGATGTTTTCTACTATTTGCTTCAACAAACATATATTCCTCGTGTTCATTTTGGCTTTTCATAAAGTAGTGTGATTGATAATATGTGAGCCTTGCCTGTGTGCAGATGCATTGCTCTGGGTTGGCGTGGCATCCTGACGTTGCCACTCAGATGGTCCTTGCCTCTGAGGATGACAGGCTACCAGTGGTCCAGATGTGGGACCTTCGCTTTGCCTCCTCTCCACTCCGTGTCCTGGAAAACCATGCCAGGTATCTTGCTGCCCTTCCAAAAAGCTTGATTTGTGAATTGTCGAAAATGTATTTACTTACTGCTTTGAATTATCAGATAATTTTTTAAAATTAGAGAACCTACTCCGTCTCTGTCTTACGAAAGTTAGTATAAATAGTTCATTTCTATTTTAAGCAATAGTCATCTGATTTTTTGTACCGAAACATAATAGCCAAATCGTATCACAAAAACATGAAAATGTGTTTACGGATTTTCTACAACTTATTTCAAATAATAGGTAATAGATCAAAATTCTAGTGAATCATCGCTCTTTGGGACAACTCTTGAATCTTTGGGGCATTATACAGTTTGATCTTTATTTGATTCGTCATACGTATGAAGAGTCTTCCATGACATTAATGTCAAGCAACAGCTGAAAAGTTTGTTTTACTTCTGAGTGTTTGTCTTAATTTAAAAGCAAACATTTTTGAGATGTTAAGTGGTTCATTCTGCCTTCAATTTAATAAGTGTGTGGATGCTCTAAAAAGCATGAGAACTGTCTTGTGTTAACTGTAGTAGCATTAAATTTAGTTGATGGGAATTCCCTGGCAGTCCAGTGGTTGGGGCTCTTTGTTTCCACTGTAAGGGGCATGGGAGCTAAGATCCACAAGGTGCAAAATTAGTTTGTAATTGTGAAGATTTCCTATGATTTTTATATTCAGGTACCCAGAGAGTTTATGTACGTTTTGTTCAGTGTTTTTAAACAAGAAACAAATCTCTTTTAGTGTTAAAGTATTTTCAGTGCTTTGGGCTTTTTTCTTCTTTCCTTTTTAGGGATGTGTAAACTAAAGCTTTAAATTCCTTTTCCCCCCTGTGTGGTGGAATTACACACTTTGAGAAGTCTTAAAGTTTGTGACCTCTCCTTGAGCTTCTTATAAAGGAGAACAGAATCTGGTCAGAATGTAATCCTATTTAGATGTTATGCTTAAGTCAGCTTTTTAGTAAAGAAGGGGTGATTCTGAGAAGTTTTAATATTTTTCCCATGTTTGGTAAGGTTTTATTTATTAAACACTTGCTTATTGAACACATGGCAACCATGTGTTGGATTCAGGATTCAGTAATACCTACCACAAAAATCCCTGCCCAGCGTTGAACAGGGTTTCCTGTGCTATACAACAGGTCCTTGTTGGGTGTCTATTTTAAATATAGCAGTGTATACCTATCAGTCCCTAATTCCCAAATGTTAGCTTGATTAAGACTCATAGTAAACCTGTAGTGTAAATGCTATTATCCCATTTTACACATTGGAAATTGAAGCTTGGCAAGGCTAAACTTGGTTTAGATCAAAACTAGTCAGCTGCTGACTTCCAGCTCAAACATCCTGGTCACTGTATCTATGCTCTTAACATTACATTATACTGCCAGTTTTCAGAGTGGCCACAGTTTAGCAAGACAGAATACCATACTGGGTGCCAGGAGCATATCACCCTCTCTGTTTCTGTTTTCTCCCTCTAGTAAATGCAACAGTTGGATTATATGATCTTTAAGGTCCTTCCAGTTCTATAGTTCAGTGATTTTTTTTTAACACTTGCTAAAAATTTAAATGTTCCTTAAGATGTGATATTAAACATGATACTGATATCTAAAGGCATTCTTGACATGCCTTGAAACTTTTGACATGCATAATTGGATTCTAAAGAGAGGAGACAGTAAGAGTCCATTATTTCTAAATGGACTTCCCAGGTGGCGCTAGTGGTAAAGAACCCGCCTGCCAATAGAGGAAATGTAAGAGATGTGGGTTCAATCCCTGGGCCAGGAAGATCCCCTGGAGGAGGGCATGGCAACCTACTCCAGTGTTCTTGCCTAGAGAATTCCATGGACAGAGGACTCTGGCGGGCTACAGTCCATTGGGTTGCAGAGAGTCGAGCAAGACTGAAGCAATTTAAGCACACACACATGCATTGCTACAGTTGGGGAAAGTTGAATATGGACTCTCTATTTAGAGTATTGCATAAAAATAACATTTTCAGTATGAGATTGTATATAGAGGGTTCTTATCACCAGAGAGAAGTGTAGAGGTGTCATGTAATAATCTCCATTTAACAGATGCAATATATATATATAGAGAGAGAGAGCGTGAAATATAAAGACCTAAAGTAAATGTGGCCAAATTGATGAATCTAGGTGAGAAGTATAAGGGTGTACATCACACTATCCTACAATTTGTACAAAGATTTTAATGCTTAAAAAATAAAATGTTGGAAGCAAAGGCATTCTTAATTTGAGTTCTTTTCCTATAGCATATTTTTCTGATTCTGAGAAGACTTAGATTGTAAGAAATATCATCATGTTAAAAACAACTTTTGGGGAAAAGAAGAGTAATATATACCTTGATGGTGAGGTTTACCTATATTTTAGAAATTGAAAAAAAAATTATTTTAGAATTACTATAATGTTTTCAGAATAATTGAGGACTATTTGTATGTTTTTGTTTTAAGAAAGACACAGACATAATTCTAGTTTCTGGTATTTTTCTTCATGGTCTGGTAATGTTAACTTCTCTTTCATCTCTAAATAGCAGAGGCATAAATGTAGAAAAAACAAACTATTAATATTATATAGTACTTGTTTCTGGACGTTGGATACAGGATTTTTTAAATTTTTGCAGGGGATGCTAATCTGAATTTTCCAAAACGTTTACTGAACATGTTACTTTGTTTGAAAGTAAAAGTGTTAGTCACTCATTTGTGTCCAACTCTTTGCAACACCATGGACTATATAGTCCATGGAATTCTCCAGGTCAGAATACAGGAGTGGATAGCCATTCCTTTCTCCAGGGGATCTCCGCAACCCAGAGATCAAATCCAGGTCTCCCACATTGCAGGTGAATTCTTTACCTGCTGAGCCCCCAGGAAAACCCTGTGTAGACCATGTTGTTGGGCATTTGTTTTCATTTTTTTGCCATCATACACTGTACTCTATATTGAGCATCTTTGTAATGATCACAGAGCGTGCCCATTGCTAAACTGCTTTCCAGAAAGATTATATGAAATTGTACTTCTGTTAGCAGTGTGTCTTTCCAAAGCCTAGACAGAAATAATTTGCAGATTTGATTTTCTCAAGATTAAAAATTTCATCTTTGTGTTTTTAAGGGGGATTTTGGCAATTGCTTGGAGCATGGCGGATCCTGAATTGTTGCTGAGCTGTGGGAAAGATGCTAAGATTCTCTGCTCCAACCCAAATACAGGAGAGGTATGGGGAGGAGATATTTCTCAGACTTGGAGTGATTGTAATGTTTAACTCTAGCTGAATAAGAAAATTTCTATATGAATTCTTTAGTACATGGTTAAAATTAAAAATGTGAAAGTAGATGGAGGTGTGTATGAAATGTTTACCTAGCAGAGACTTTATCTAAACCCAGCTATTTTCATCTGGAAATATCAGTCATTGAAAATGGTGTATTTGAACCTAGTAATCACCGCACCCCCACCCCTCATTTCCAGTAAAAGGCATTTATCTAGACTCAGAAATAGTTGGTTGGATTTATTTAGTGTGTTTTCTGGAAATCAGTGTCCTCAGAGTAGGAGTGTTCAAGGTTTGGGTCCTGACGGTCCTCTTTGATTTTTGGAAATCAGTGGATGTAGGTTTTTAATCTCTCTTCTGAACTGTACAGCAAGAATATAATACTTTATCATGAAATATTTGTCATGTGTTCTATTTATGGAAATTTAGATGGATAAGCTAAATGAGCAGGCTAAATGCCTTTTCACTTAATTCTGTTTCCTTATAGAGTAAAACAGTATTTAAAATGTCACATGAAGTCCAAATTAAACTAATTTGACTTATTTCTTAAACCCATAAAACTTAAGCTCCTAAGAACATCAGTTAGCATCACACTAACTTTGAGTTAGCAACAATTATTACATGATTACATTGTAAAGTTAGTAAACAATTATTACATTATTTATATCAGCCATTTTTAATCATTTTTCTGTATTCTGTTCCTCCTAAAGAAAACTGCTTATGCCAAATTCTGTTTTGATTCTGCAGCAATAAGAATGATGTGTACGTGGTTTCTCACTTGACAAGAGAGAAGCCAGTCTCCTCAGTGAATTCTTCCTTCTCAAGAATTTTTTTTTTTAATTTTTATTGGAGTATAGTTGCTTTACAACGTTGTGTTAGTTTCTGCTGTACAACAAACCGAATTGGCTACACGTGTACATATATCCCCTTTTTTTTAAATTTTCTTCTCAGTTAGGTCACCACGGAGCATTGAGTATAGTTCCCTGAGCTATACAGTAGATTCTCACAATTAGTCATCTGTTATGCATAGTGAGGTATATATGTTGATCCCAGTCGCCCAGTTCATCCCATCCCCCACTGCCCCCCAAGAGTTGTTTTTGAAATTTGATCTTCAGATGATTTAAATATGGTTCTTTGGGTCTTGGCCAACAAAGTCAGTTGGATAGCACCCTTTTAGAGTTCAGCAAGTTGGTCCTAATACAGTATTCTGATCTTTCAGATGCATCTTCTATTACAATTTCAATAAAAATAGGAAAATCTCAGTTTTTAAAATCTTCTTATTCCAAATCTGGTCAAAATTTTGATCACCTTTCGTTTTTGTCATAATGAATTTTTCTTGTATTTTAAAGAAATTTTTTAAATTGTTGTTTTTTCTGGCTGTATACTTTCTAAAAGTAAATGTTTAATTAAAGTTGTACTTGTTGATCATAGTGACTCAGGTATTTTGGCTATAAAGTGCCTGTATATTTTTTTTTGGTCTAGGTGTTATATGAACTTCCCACCAACACACAGTGGTGCTTTGATATTCAGTGGTGTCCCAGAAATCCTGCTGTTTTATCAGCTGCTTCCTTTGATGGGCGTATCAGCGTTTATTCTGTCATGGGAGGAAGCGCAGATGGTTTAAGGCAGAAACAAGTTGACAAGGTAATAAGAAATATTAAGATTTTATTACAACACCTGAAAAGAATCATCTTACCGTATAATTATTTTGAAAATGACTTTACGCGTCAGCGATACCAATTACTTGGAAAATTGTGTAAAAAAATTTATTTGGTATGACTTGAAAACGTGTAACATAGTCTTGTATAAGTTATGAAAATCCCACTTTATTTTTTAGCTTTCATCATCTTTTGGGAATCTCGACCCCTTCGGCACAGGACAGCCCCTTCCCCCATTACAGATTCCTCAGCAGACGACCCCGCACAGTACCGTGCTGCCTCCGAAGAAGCCACCCAGATGGATCCGAAGGCCTGTTGGTGCTTCCTTCTCAGTAGGTGGATTCGTTTCTATGGTCCATGAACACCGAGGACACAGTATTATTATAAGATCGCTCAGATGCAAGAGGGCTGATTTTGAGATGTGTTTGTGAGTTTTCATCATTCAGAAAGACTTCTCAGGAAAAGTGGAACCTACTCCCTTTTTTCTTTTAAATTGTGATAAAATATGCATAACATAAAATTGACCATTTTAACCATTTTAAAATATAGCAGTTCAGTGGCATTGAGTACATTCACCTTGTTTTGCAGCCTTTGCACTGTTCCCGCTGCCCCACTTTATTATACTTGTCCTCCTTCTCTATCTCTGCTTCCTTTATTCCTTCTTTTCTTTTCTTTTGGTGGGGGAGGGTGCTGCATTCCAGTTGTTGCAAGATCCACTGTGGTTGCGCATCTAATCTGTGGCCTCTCACCTTGCAGCACTAACCCTAACGTTTGGATTCTCTGTCTCATCCTTGGTGCCAAACTCATGTGGGGAAGAAGAGTGTTAGTTATTATCTTCATGATACTTCAGTACTAGTGAACGGACCTTTACTTTTCATTCCAAAGACTGTATAGTGAACATCCTCTGTCAGGCACCCTCCTAGGCATTGGAAACACACCTATAAACTAGATAGAGTCTGTGTCTCAAAGTAGTGTGTATTGGGGGGCAGGGAGACTTTTCTGTACAGTTTGAGTTTTAAACCTTATCCATACATAATTTTATAATAATAAGTTTTAATTACTTTGGGAAGTAGAGAACTAACTAGATGGATGGTTAGGATTCAGTAAGTAAAGTGGAAAGTCATGAGGAAAAGGGAAGATTCAGAGACAGGAAAGCAGATAGTAGAGAAGACCAGCATTGGGATGAGAGATTAATTAAATCAAGAATGAATTTACAAGTGATATAATCAACCGTCTGTTTTTTAGGAAGATTAGTATGTAGCCAAAAGGCAAAATGGTTGTCTGAGGAAGCCTTACAAACAGCTATGAAAAGAAGAGAAGCAAAAGGCAAAGAAGAAAAGGAAAGATATACCATTTGAATGCAGAGTTCCAAAGAATAGCAAGAGATAAGAAACTGTTCCTCAGTGATCAGCGCAAAGAAATAGAGGAAAACAACAGAATGGGAAAGACTAGAGCTCTCTTCAAGAAAATTAGAGATACCAAGGGAACATTTCATGCAAAGATAGGCTCAATAAAGGTCAGAAATGGTATGGACCTAACAGAAGCAGAAGATATTAAGAAGAGGTGGCAAGAATACATGGAAGAACTGTACAAAAAAGATCTTCACGACTCAGATAATCATGATGGTGTGATCACTCAGCTAGAGCCAGACATCCTGGATTGCGAAGTCAAGTGGGCCTTAGGAAGCATCAGTACCAACAAAGCTAGTGGAGTTGATGGAATTCCAGTTAAGCTATTTCAAATCCTAAAAGATAATGCTGTGAAAGTGCTGCACTCAGTATGCCAGCAAATTTGGAAAACTCAGCAGAGGCCACAGGACTGGAAAGGGTCAGTTTTCATTCCAATCCCAAAGAAAGGTAATGCCAAAGAATGCTCAAACTACCACACAATTGCACTCATCTCATATGCCAGTAGAGTAATGCTCAAAATTCTCCAAGCCAGGTTTCAACAATACATGAACTGTGAACTTCCAGATGTTCAAGCTGGATTTAGAAAAGGCAGAGGAACCAGAGATCAAATTACCAACATTGACTGGATCATTGAAAAAGCAAGAGAGTTCCAGAAAAACATCTACTTCTGCTTTATTGACTATACCAAAGCCTTTCTGTGGATCACAACAAACTGGGAAATTCTTAAAGAAAAGGGAATACCAGACCACCTGACCTGCCTCCTGAGAAATGTGTATGCAGGTCAGGAAGCAACAGTTAGAACTGGACATGGAACAACAGACTGGTTCCAAATAGGAAAAGGAGTACGTCAAGGCTGTATATGGTCATCCTGCTTATTTAACTTATATGCAGAGTACATCATGAGAAATCCTGGGCTGGAGGAAACACAGGCTAGAATCAAGATTGCTGGGAGAAATATCAGTAATCTCAGATATGCAGATGACACCACCCTTATGGTAGAAAGTGAAGAACTAGAGAGCTTCTTGATGAAAGTGAAAGAGGAGAGTGAAAAAGTTGGTTTAAAACTCAGCATTTAGAAAACTAAGATCATGGCATCTGGTCCCATCACTTCATGGCAAATAGATGGGGAAACAGTGAGAGACTATTTTTCTGGGCTCCAAAATCAGTGCAGATGGTGACTGTAGCTATGAAACTAAAAGACACTTGCTCCTTGGAAGGAAAGCTATGACCAAACTAGACAGTTTGTTAAAAAGCAGAGACATTACTTTGCCAACAAATGTCCGTCTAGTCAAAGCATGGTTTTTCCAGTGGTCATGTAGGAATGTGAGAGTTGAACCATAAAGAAGACTGAGCACCGAAGAATTGATGCTTTTGAACTGTGGTGTTGAAGAAGACTCTTGTCTCACAGCAAGGAGAGCCAACCAGTCCATCCTAAAGGAAATCAGTCCTGAATATTCATTGGAAGGACTGACGGTGAAGCTGAAACTCCAGCACTTTGGCCACTGGTGTGAAGAACTGACTCATTTGAAAAGACCCTGATGCTGGGAATGATTGAAGGCAGGAGAAGGGGACAGCTGAGGATGAGATGGTTGGATGGCATCACCAACTCAATGGGCATGACTTTAAGTAAACTCCAGAAGTTAGTGATGGACAGGGAGGCCTGGTGTGCTGCAGTCCATGGGGTCGCAAAGAGTCGGACACGACTGAGCAATTGAACTGATAGTATGTAGCATGGATTGGAGGGAGGAAAAGACAACCATTAGACATGCAGTCATAGAGCAGTTCAGTGTGAAAAGAATTNTAAACTCCAGAAGTTAGTGATGGACAGGGAGGCCTGGTGTGCTGCAGTCCATGGGGTCGCAAAGAGTCGGACACGACTGAGCAATTGAACTGATAGTATGTAGCATGGATTGGAGGGAGGAAAAGACAACCATTAGACATGCAGTCATAGAGCAGTTCAGTGTGAAAAGAATTAGGCAGGAAAATAGCAATGTAAAAGGAAGAAATGAAAGAGGTTTAGGAAAAAATCAGTACCTGAAGCTGAGGAGTGACTGTGAGCGGCAGAGGAAGAGTTGTGAGCCTGCTTATAACAAGAATGATAGCAAACCTGTACGTGGGAGCCTCCTAGAGAAATGAAGACCCAAAGGCGTGGCACAGTGAAAGTGCTTCTAGACTAGGTTGAGCAAAGAACGGCAGTTGTGGACCAGTAACTAAAATACGTAGAGAGACAGAGAGAGATTATTTCGATTTATCAAGTTCTGTTTGGGCAGAGTTCTACTGTCCTGGACTCCCCATCTCTGGAGATGAGTGGTTTTTTCCTCCTGATATAGGGAGAGCAGCTCTCACATGGGAGTTTCATCTCCTACTTTCAGAGAGAAAAGAGGAGGTCAGTGTGTCTTTCTTGGTCCTGCTGTTTCTCAGTATTCTTTCAGTTCGCTTGCTCCATCGTGTCTGACTCTTTGCGACCCCAAGGTCTGCAGCAAGCCAGGCTTCCCTGTCCATCACCAACTCCCAGAGCTTGCTCAAACTCATGTCAGCTGAAGATAATCCTTATGCCAAATGGCATGTTTTGTAGCAGCATACTCACCCCTTTTTAAAACTTAGAGCCTAGAGTAGAAGGTGAGGCAAATACAAAGGCTAATAGTTGAATCAAAAGAGGGAGCGATAAATGTAATATACTGAGGGCATCTGGGGTGGCAGAGGTGACCTTTGCCCAGGCCTTGAGGAGGAGTCGCATTGAGTATGTGGAAGTGAGTAGAAGCAAGTAGGTGAGAAACTGTAGAGTGCAGCTGCTAGGACATTGCATCTAGAAGGTGAGTGTTGTGAAGAGGAGTAAAAATTGAAGGCTGGGGTCAGATCGTGGAGTATGGAAGAGATCATCAGCGAATTGCATGCAGAGGGAGACGTGTGGGTTACAGTTCTCTCCTTTAGCAGGTTTACGAGAAGCACGTTAGGGGGCCACGTCCTTGTGTCCCAAGCTGATTTTGTTTCCTCATCCTGTTCTAGTTCGGAGGCAAACTGGTCACTTTTGCGAATGTCAGAATGCATCCTCAGCCAGGGGCTGAGCAGCAGCCGCAGCAGCACCACGTGTTCATCAGTCAGGTGGTGACAGAGAAGGAGTTCCTCAGCCGATCGGACCAGCTGCAGCAGGTCGTGCAGTCACAGGGATTCGTCAGCTACTGTCAGAAGAAGATCGATGCTTCTCAGACTGAGTTTGAAAAAAACGTGTGGTCCTTTTTGAAGGTAAAGTTGGTGATCAGCAGCTTTACTTCATTATCTGCAAATTTAACTGTTCTCATCACATTCTAAACCTGTCCTGTCAAAGAAACAGCAGGGACAGTGTGATTTGGGGGATCTCGTGATGAAATGAAAGAAAACCTTATGAAAAGCATGTGAAATAATAATACTTCATGTCAAGAGTTTTTTTTTGGCTTTGAGAAGCCCAATATGACATGCTTTTTCAATAATATGCTAGATGTTTTTAAGTGCTTAAGTGTTTTTAAGAGACATAACATTCAGCAGACCTATCTTAAAATTAGAACTTAGAGCTGAGTATAATAAAAACATAGCGTGTTTAATTTCCATAGTAGGTCCAGTTAAAGACAACAGGGGAAGAGGGACTAGGTGTAGAGGGGAGAGGTCAGAGGCATTTCTCATCCCTTTTACTGAGTTGCGTTTATGACAGTAAAATAGCAAATAGAATTTTCTTTTTGGTTATTTTGCCTCCACTGGAATGTCTGTTTCCCAAGTCTGAGTTTTGCAAAGAAAAGAGCTCTTGAATGCAATAATATTTAATTCATTTTTATATTTTGTAAGTATTAGTTTCAAGAAAGTTTTAGTTTCATGTGACGTTGAATATTTCACATAATGTGAGTTTGGCATTTATGTAGCCTTTGGACATGGCTCAGTTTTTTTTTTTACAAATATTAGTTTGAAAGTAAGCTTTATTCAGCTTGGCTAATTAATTACTAATAGACTTACTATTTCTTAAAACATAGATTCTTAAAAAAAAACTTTGAATTCTCTTACAGTGAAGCTTCTAGTTGATATAGTAGACTTTAGATATTTTAAATAATTCTACTTGGAATTTGAGCAGTTAATTAAAAATTGGGCCTTTAGATGCATTTCTTTATTTCAAGAAAATGTCTTTTTTTAAGGTGAACTTTGAGGATGATTCTCGTGGAAAATACCTTGAACTTCTAGGATATAGAAAAGAAGACCTAGGAAAGAAGGTAAACTTTTGGGAAAGTTTTAAAGGCTGTGCTTACACAAGTGAAATATTTATGTAGTGTAGGTATTGTTTGTTTGTTTGTTTTTTGAGTTTTATACAGATGACTTCAGATCATTTAGTAAACATTTAATAAGAATTTATGCTTGGTCGCCAGAGTTTTGGATTCATGTTGTTAAAGTCGAAGCTCTTCATCAGTAATGCCCAAATTTAGAAGCTGCCAGAACCATCTTTAAACTTGATCTAAAGAGTTGTGTCAGTTGGGCCTTGAAACAAAAAAGACAGTGAGCCTCAAACACTGGGGATAGCACTTAGAGTTTTAAGAGGACGAGTAGTCAGTGGCTCTGGAGGAAAGAGAGGGAAAAGTTTGTTTCCCTGCATTGTCTACAGCTTCAGTTCAGTTCAGTTCAGTCGCTCAGTCGTGTCCGACTCTTTGCAACCCCATGAATCGCAGCACACCAGGCCTCCCTTTTCATCACCATCTCTCGGAGTTCACTCAGACTCACGTCCATCGAGTCCGTGATGCCATCCAGCCATCTTATCCTCGGTCGTCCCATTCTCCTCCTGCCCCTAATCCCTCACAGCATCAGAGTCTTTTCCAATGAGTCAGCTCTTCGCATGAGGTGGAAGTGATGAAAATTGGGGTACTGTTTTCTACCCCAGCTATTTATGCCCTCAGCTCACAGTTCCCAAACTGTGTATTGAGTTGGTCCAGCTCACAAGTAACTAGTATTAATAAATATTTTGGAACAAAGGTGTTTTACTGTACTGAGTCTGAATAAACAAAAAGCTCAAGTGGTTTGCTTAATTTTTTTTTCTTTTGTTTGTTTTTGCTTAATATTTTAAGGTTAAAAAAAAAAAGATTGCTTTTTAAAAACGGGAGGTCATATTCTAGTTTTTAAGTTTTCTTCTCTGAGGAGCTTAATAATTATTCCACAGTGTTGGCCTAACAGCAGTTAAAACACTCTGACCTTGGAAACCTTGAAGGAAATATATTGGATTCTTTGTGTAATCTGTATTAGCCCTTTGCCATTCTTTGAAAATGACTCAGGTTTTCCATAGCATCACAGAGTTATCACGCATGTGCAGCAGGTTGGATCCTGTGCGCTCCTATCTGTCAGTGCTGAGCACTTGGAAGATTAGTGACTTGGGCTCACGTCAGAGCCCCCCTGCTTACTGCCCACGTGTCTCTTGCTCACTGCTTTAGATTTTTTTTATATTTAATTTTATTGTTAGTCTGAACTTCTTCATGCTATAACTTGATTTGCAAGAGATTAACATGAAAGTTTTACTGCATACTTGACAGCAAAAAATGAAGAGATAAAATTTGATTGTCAAAATACTCTTAATGTTCTTTCCATAGTGAGTATCTGATTTTTTATGGTTATTTAAGACAGAAGAGTACATGCTTGTTTTGAGGTTAGTTTTACAACTGAATAGCAGAGTAAGATGACACGTGAGCAATGAATCTGTGTAATTTCGGTTCGGCACTCATTTTACTCTGCTCTTGAGCATGCTATCCCTGATTTGAACCTGTTTTGGATTTTTGCCAATGAGAATGGAGTAGTAGGTAAACATTTGCTCTTTGCCTTGAAATAGAGTTAACTCCCTTTGGTAGCTGAGTTGTTGTCTTTATTTCAGATTGCTTTGGCCTTGAACAAAGTGGATGGACCTGATGTGGTAAGAGAAGGCCTGTAAAAATAGCTACCTTCTAAAATTTTGGTCTAGGTCATAAGGAAGAAAATATAATTTAGGAAATTTTTGTCTGTCTTACTGCTTTACAATTTAAAAATACTAATTGTAGATATTTTTAATACATGAATAATTCTCATTTGGCAAGAAAAAGGGGTTGGGTCTTTGCAATAATGGCTCTTTGCTTTTCCTCTAATGATGTTTTTCAAATGAATTTTCTTAGTGTAATTTCTCATGATTAAACTAGCTCTGAATGTTGTTGGTTGGGTCTTTTGTCTTCCTTGTTCCCTAATAACCTTTTGATGCTAAGTTCTTCACCCACCTCTGTCACCGTTTTGTGTACCAAAGGCTCTTAAAGACTCTGACCAAGTAGCGCAGGGTGACGGGGAGGAGAGCCCTGCTGCTGAAGAGCAGCTCTTGGGAGAGGTACTTATTTTTCTCATCTTTAACATGGGGAAAATTTGTGGTTTGTTTATCTCACAGTGAAACAAGGAAAATTTCTTGGCTGCATGTTCCAGCATAAAGCTGGCATATATTTTCTTAGAGATGCTTAAGATAGGAGTCTGTTGACGAATTTGACAGAAGTACCATCTCTAAGGGCTTCCCTGGTGGCTCAGACGGAAGACTCCACCTGCAGTGCAGGAGACCTGGGTTCAGTCCCTGGGTTGGGAAGATTCCCCGGAGAAAGGCATGGCAACCCACTCCAGTACTCTTGCTTAGAGAATCCCGTGCACAGAGGAGCCTGGCGGGCCACAGTCCACAGGGTCACAAAGAGTCGGACACAGCTGAGTGACTAAGCACATACCGTCTCTAAGTCTTCAGTTCTCTGACCTAGCTTCTGGATTATCTGGTTTAAAATTAACAGCTGATGTGAGCATATCAGGATGCGAAACTGAAAAAAGATTTTGTTCAGAAATCCGCATTGCATTGCGTGCAGCATTAATGTTTTTTTCTTGGCTTGTTAATATTTAAGGCTCACTATCAGTGGCATAGGCCTCTGAATTAATCTTGAATTTTGAGTCCAAGTAAAGAATCCAGCCTGATCTCCTGCATTGTGAGTAGATGGGTGCTTTACCATCTAAACTACCAGGGAATCCCAAGTAAAGACTATTTCACTAATAATCTGATTGTTCTGACTCACTAGAAAATGCATCCTGAGTTATAGTGACCATTTTTATAACTAGGTAAAAAAAGAGTCCTGAGCACAGAGTTGTATCATTAATTTTTTTCCTTTTTAATTTTATGGGTTTTTTTTAAACCACTAATAAATAATTCTATAATTTACTTTTCTTGCTTTCTAATTATATTTCTTTCACCTTGGAAAATTAATCAACAGGTTCTTGTTTCTCATCTCATATTTGACTTTTTCATTGTTCTTTTTGATATGGAGGTATCCTGACTATATAAAGTTTCTTAGAGCCTTTTACTAAGTTATGAAAATGATTCCTCTTTAAATTTAGACTATTACAAGATGACTATTATAAATATTTTCCTTAGAATCGGATCTTCAAGCCTTTATTTAACTCAAGAATAAAGGGTATGGATAAAGTCTTACTTACTAAAAATTTGAACTAATTTTGGGAATACCTAGAGTTGTAGGATACGTTCACTTTGATTCGTATACAGCCGGACATACCATTTCTGTACAAATAGAGGATTGTTTAGAAATCCACTCATGAATTAATAGGTAAATATGTATGTAACAAAGCAGTAGTCATCAATATGTGCTTTCAGAATATTTGAAAAAAATGTGTAAGGTGGTCATATCTTCTCCTTAATCCTGATGATGTTATGATTATATAAAACATAGTAGTTTAGACATTAAAGATACACATTACATAATAAATTGTGCATATTTTGGCTTTGTGTATGTTTTAGAAGTCCATATATAAAGGTGTATTAGTTATTTTTTGAAAGCAAATTTGAAAAATCATTAAGAGAAAAAAAAGATTTTTGGGGTAAATTTGTTAGTGAATATAATCAGATCCGTATCTGATTTATTCCTCAGTGCTTCCCAGGTGGTACAGTGGTGTAAAAATTTGCCTGCTGGTGCAGGAGATGCAAGAGACACTAGTTCAATCCCTGGGTCGGGAGGATCCCCTGGAGGAGGAAATGGCAATCCACTCCAGTATTCTTGCCTGGAAAATTCCATGGACAGAGGAGCCTGGCAGGCTACAGTCCATGGGGTTACAAAGTTGGACACAACTGAGCCCATCAGTACATATAAATAAAGTTTTAAAAGTTTATTTCAGTTTTTAAATTCTAAAAGGCTTCTCTTTTGTTAGGGAAAGAATTAAGATTATGGTTATTTTCCTGTAATAGTCAATTTTAACTAATTTAACTAAATTTAACATCATTCACAGATGATGCTATACTCTGTGCTACACTAAAATTATCCAATTCAAAAATCCTCCTGACTTTGAATACTGGGTGCTAAGATTCAAATGTATAGGTAACAGGAACACAGAAGATAAAATTTTATCTCATGTAAGACAGAAGTGTTTTTTCTTTTAGTTCCTCTATAATCTGATATATATTATTTTTTGTCTTCTTTTGAACTTTTATGCATTGAAGAGAAAGCATGTAAAATATTTACCAGCAGAATGCCTCTATTACATTTCTTTTATTCTAAAGAAAGAAGATACTGAATTTATTTTTACTCAGTCTTACAGCTAGTTTCAGAAATTTGTAACAGAACTGTGTACATTTTTACCAGACCAGCCTACAGTTCCGGGTATGATTTGAAGTGAACACAAAATCTCTAATTGAATTTGAGTATATTGATAAATAACTGTTTACACTGCATTTATATAAGGACATCAAGCATTTTTTTTTTTTCCACAACTGAGTCAGTTACAACCAAAAGACTCTTACAACTACACCTATTGGACAGAAGTTTTTAGATGTCTGGAAGCAAAGTTGCTTTTAAGATCTAAATGTAATGTAATTTAAAACATATTTTGTGTCTCAGGCTACTCTTAGTTGAGATATCTAAGAAAAAGATTTTTCAGCTTCAGTATCTTCTGAGCTACCACTGTGAATATGTACATTTAAGTTTGTTTCACGTTATTTCTGATGACTTTGGATTTTATTTATGATTATCTGATAAGAGTTAATTCTTACGGATGTCATAGATCTTAGTGTAAATTTGAATCTGAGAGCTTCTCTGAAATAACTTGGCATGTCATCTAGGCAGTAAGTAATCATATTTAAATCTTGTTTTGCTGATAAATTATTGTAGCTCCATTCTGGCTAAGTTGCTGCTCTTTCCATCTCTTTAGCAAATTAAAGAGGAAAAACAAGAATCTGAATTTCTACCAGTAGCTGGAGGAACATTTAACATCTCTATTAGTGGGGGTAAGTACCTGTTGATTTTGATATCAAATTTTTTAACCATTTGAAAGCAAATAGTCCCTGAGTTTAAGTTAGAAACATTTTGTCAAACATGTGGTAAAGGTTGAAAAGAAGAACTCAGTTATCATTTAGTACATGTAATCAGTACCTTAAAAATGATGGCATGATCTGATGATACCTATGTGATAAAAACTGTAAAGGATCTTTATTATTGCATTTAAGAAATCTGAAAAATATGTTATTTTACCTGATTTTATTTACATGCAGCTCAGTATGTTTCTGTAGATATCAGCAGTTTGTGATGGAGATTAACCTACCAGTAATATTCAGAATTCAACTTTGTGTTTTCTGCTGAATGTGTACTAATAATTGATAGATGTAGTGTTTTTTTTTTCTTGTAACAAAAAATTTTATTAACTTGAGTGTATTATTTCTTTATTGCAGATATTGATGGCTTAATCACTCAGGCTTTGCTAACGGGTAACTTCGAGAGTGCTGTTGACCTTTGTTTACACGATAACCGCATGGCTGATGCCATTATATTGGCCATAGCAGGTGGACCAGAACTCTTAGCTCGAACCCAGAAGAAATACTTTGCAAAATCCCAAAGCAAAATTACCAGGGTATGTTATTTTAATAATAAATAATAGCATTTGTTTATAAAAAGCAAAGCACTCATTATAGATAATTAAAATGGAGAAAACAGTGAAGAACAAAAAACCCACCCATAATCCTTTAACCCAGAAATTAGTTATTGTTAACAGGTTAGCATGATTGTCCCACGTTTTTGTCGTTTACATATATAATTTTTTTAATTAAAATGCTTTTCATATTTTTACTGTAGAAAGATTAGAATATAGAAAATGTTAAAGATAAACATTTTAATACTTCTGATTCTTCAGTCAGATTGGTACATAACTTTTTGTATACCTGTCTGCGCATTTGTAGAATTTTTAAAAACAATCAAGATTCTAGAAGTACATATGTGTGGTGTTTTACTTATAGACATTGTCACTTACATTGTAATCATTTTCCCATATCATTGAAGCTTCTTACAAAAAATTTTAATTGCCCTGTAATATTCTATAGGAGGGATATATCATTTCCCATATTTTGAGATGTTTAGTAGTTTCTTATATTTCCCTAATATAGTTAAGACAGTGGTAAACATCCTTATTGTGCCTAAAGATTTGTACAAATTTCTAATTGTTTAATGAGGCTGAGGTCCTCAGAAAGGAGTTTCTGGTGCAGAGGGTCTGTGGATTTCTAAGCCCCCTGCTCGGCGATGCTCGATCTCTTCCCATGGAAGCTGCCCCAGCGCTCAGCCCCACCAGCCGGAGCTGCCGTTTGTCTCCAGGCTTGTGTCGCGTCGGTCCCACCCCGTGCACGTTCTCCCACTGGCTGCCTTTCAGTTCCTCACACGGCCGGATCCCTTTCTCTCCCAGGACTTTGCCCCTAGTACTTTCTTGGCCTGGAATGTTTTTTAACACATATATGGTTTTCCTTCTCAGCCTTTTGTAAAATAGGCTACTGTGACTTTTTTTTTATGTGAGAAAATTATATGGCTTTTTGTTTAATGTCAGTTGGCTTAAGGATGTACTTTTTGCTGCTCCTTTATTTTCCATGAAATACTGTCAGTAGTAGTTTGAAAGATGTGATTGATTATCCAGAGTTAATTTTTATTAGTATACCAAAGGCTTTTAATTGTCCCTTGGTTTTCCTTCCCCAAGCTAATCATGGCAGTAGTGATGAAGAACTGGAAAGAGATTGTTGAGTCTTGTGATCTTAAAAATTGGAGAGAGGCATTAGCTGCAGTGTTGACTTATGCTAAACCAGATGAATTTTCCGCCCTTTGTGGTAAGAAAATGAATTTTATATGACATACATGGCATGATACATTGTAAGTAAAATTAGTGACAGATTTTATTTAGAAATATTTGTAAACCTACTACTACTCACAGAAGAAGCAAATGAAGTTCTCATTTGAATGCTTTTCTCAGAAGTATTGACTGTGTTGTTTCTCCATAACTTCTAGGCATTTTTAAAAATATTGTTTAATGATTTTGATTTCACACAGACCAAACTGAGACTCTTGCATTTGCTACTTACTGTATCAACTAGGAAAAATTCATTTCTAAGCCTTAGTCTATTCATATGTAAAATGGCACATAATCAGCCCTCTGTTAATAAGTGTTAGCTTGATAAAATAAGTAGAAATTACTGTTAAAGGCCATGACTAAACTCTCATAACTCAGACATACTGTTTATTATATGCAAGAACAGAAGCTTTAGGCTGCTAGTATAAAAATGAATAACCTTGAAAGTATTATGAGAATAGAAAAATTATAAGGTATTAACTTTATTATTACAAATAATTCAGCATAGTCCTACTTACTGATATTTACGCCAAATGTGCCATATTTTAGTCCACTGCTTACAAAAGCATCTGGACAAGATAAAATGCAGTTAAATGTTCATCAGGATTTTTCTGTTCAAATATTGTTCCCACTTTTAATTTTTTCTAATGTAATGAGAAATTTATTCTACCGCTAGGTATAGAATCTTGTGAAATTGTTTATTATATATAATGTGTCACACCACTCATTTAACAGTAAGTATTTACTAAATATTTACATGACTGATTTTATTTCTGCCTGCTACTCAGTGGCTATAAAGTTTGATCCATACCTCTGAAAATATTACTGGGCAGCTCATGACCTCATACACAGAGTGCCTTCTGTATAAACTTATTTCTTTTCCTCTACAGATCTTCTGGGAACCAGACTTGAAAGTGAAGGTGATAGCCTCCTGCAGACTCAGGCCTGTCTCTGCTACATTTGTGCAGGGAATGTGGAGAAACTAGTTGCATGTTGGACTAAAGCTCAAGATGGTAGCAGTCCTCTGTCCCTCCAGGTTAGTATCTTTGAAACAAAAGGTGCTTCCTCTAGTGCTGTCTTTCACCCTGCTTATATTCTAGAGACTGATTTGTTCCAGGTGTTCATTGCTTTCACCCTGCTTAATTACGCTTTAGTTCTTTGGCTGGATAATTATGTGTATTTACTGCTGTATTTGGAAAGGCAACCTTTGAGATGATGGCATAGTGAACTGGGAATGCAGCTGTTTATGAGGACAAAATTAGAATATGATAGAAAGGAAAGTTAAGTGGCAGGAGCATGGGAACAGCCAGTTTCCCTCTTTTCCTCATGCTCCTCCTCTGCCTCCAGGGATCCTGTCTGCCTTGGGCCAGGAAACCCAATGGGGTCAGGAGTGGGAGGAGTCCTCCGTACCAGCAGACAGTCTTCACAGTTCAGGAGAAATGAGTGTAAGAGATCAACAGAATCCCATGTAGCACTATTACACGGCAAGAGAGAAAGTAAAAAATCTGGGGACTATGGTCAGGTGCTGCTGCTGCTGCTGCTAAGTCACTTCAGTCGTGTCCGACTCTGTGTGACCCCATAGACAGCAGCCCACCAGGCTCCCCCATCCCTGGGATTCTCCAGGCAAGAATACTGGAGTGGGTTGCCATTTCCTTCTCCAGTGCATGAAAGAGAAAAGTGAAAATGAAGTCGCTCAGTCTGTCCGACTGTTAGCGACTCCATGGACTGCAGCCCACCAGGCTCCTCCGTCCATTGGATTTTCCAGGCAAGAGTACTGGGGTGGGGTGCCATTGCCTTCCCCGGGTCAGGTGCTGAGTACTGTATATTTAGATTCCACCCCCTCCCCAAGCATTTAGTCAGCAGAGTCTCGAGAAATCTGTCTGTGTTTTTTCTCAGCAGAGATTTTCTCAGTAGGCTTGTGGCTTTAAAAATCACTACTGAAACCAAAAGTCTTGGAGGAATCAAGGTTTTTCCTTGTAAGCGCTTCTGAGAGAAAACACTTTTTTTCCACAATTCAAGTTTGGATTGGTGTACTTATGAAGGGCAGTTGGGATATTCTTGTACCTTATACCTGATGCATAGCTCTCCGTTGTTGAAATGGGTATTGGAGAGCAATATGAGAAACTTTGGATTTGAAATACTAAGCCCGTTTGGAGGTCAACTCATCGTATGGCTCCTCCGTCCATTGGATTTTCCAGGCAAGAGTACTGGGGTGGGGTGCCATTGCCTTCCCCGGGTCAGGTGCTGAGTACTGTATATTTAGATTCCACCCCCTCCCCAAGCATTTAGTCAGCAGAGTCTCGAGAAATCTGTCTGTGTTTTTTCTCAGCAGAGATTTTCTCAGTAGGCTTGTGGCTTTAAAAATCACTACTGAAACCAAAAGTCTTGGAGGAATCAAGGTTTTTCCTTGTAAGCGCTTCTGAGAGAAAACACTTTTTTTCCACAATTCAAGTTTGGATTGGTGTACTTATGAAGGGCAGTTGGGATATTCTTGTACCTTATACCTGATGCATAGCTCTCCGTTGTTGAAATGGGTATTGGAGAGCAATATGAGAAACTTTGGATTTGAAATACTAAGCCCGTTTGGAGGTCAACTCATCGTACTACTATTTTTATAGTATAATATTTTCTCTTCTACCTCCTGGGACCCAGTTTCTGCTTTCGGACATGTGCCTGTCTTTTTCACTTTGGATACTTGCCTGTTTTAACTCACAAAACAAGTGTCTGGCAATTGAAGGACGTTTAGGAGAAGATGGTAACCTGCGCTTTAGCCATGTGTAGAAGACCTTCCTCCTCCTTGCTTTTTAGTTCCCTAGCTGATGGTCCACTCTTCCAGAGCTTTAAAATATTGGTGATAAGGAACACTTGGCTTTTGGTAGGCTCTGGAGCTCTTCGTAACCCCTTATCTTTTCCTGCTTCCTCTCAGTACACCTCTTGGTATCGTTGTCCAGTTCTCTTTCACTCCCCCTTCTTTTTCTCATTCAGGATCTGATTGAGAAAGTTGTCATCCTGCGAAAAGCTGTACAACTCACCCAAGCCGTGGACACTAGTACTGTAGGAGCTCTTTTGGCGGAGAAGATGAGCCAGTATGCCAGCCTGTTGGCAGCCCAAGGCAGTATAGTTGCAGCCTTGGCTTTTCTTCCTGAAAACACCAACCAGGTAATTAGAACTGGCTGTTTTTCCTCTTTCACTGTATGGGTAAAGTGAGGTCAGTAGATAGCACACAGCATTAAACATAAATGTGCTAGTTGGAGCAGTTGAGTTTCTATCACTTAACTATTGGTGAATATTATTGATGAGTCTTCAAGGTTAATTTTAGGTGTACGCAGGCTATGTCAGAGATAGAGTCTTCTTCCCTTTGTACTGAAGGGCATAGTATTTGAGGAAAATGGATAGGAAAGGAACCAGTTTTTTATTTCTTAAGCCAAACGCTAATTCTGTGCATAAGATTCTTTGTAGGTGTCTTCTGTGTTGAAAAGCTATAAATGTTAATACTTAACCAAATTGGGGTTGTGATTTTAAATACTTAACCAAATTGAGGTTGTGATTTTAAAATCCCCACAAATGACACTCCAGGTATTCGTTCACTCTGTACGCTGTTTCAGTCTGGTGCTGTCTGTAGGTGAGTATATTTTTAAAGTATCCAAGGCTGAGAACACTACATTACACACATAATTTAGTGTCCCTATTTGGTGTGAAATAACTCAGCCTTGTTCATATGTGTTCATTTCAGTTATTCATTTCATATTGTTCATTTCAATTCAGCAAGCGACTGAATATGTAGTGATGATTAAGATTGCCAAAATCCTTTCCCTGCGGGAGTTTCCAGACTCACAAGTGACTGCGTTGTATACCTGCTAGAGCTTAATTTTGAGCCTTTTCTTATTTCTGATCTTTTTATTCTAAACTTCATTCAGTTTTTGACAACTTTCTCAGTTTTCAGTATTTTGTCTTCTAGGGCATATCAGTACATTTCATTGAGTAAAAATATTTATACCCGTGTCCCCGGACGGTGGAGGTAGGACACTAGTTGCTTTTGTACCCACTCACATGTAGATCCGGCTCACATCTTTCTTAATTGTTAATGAGAACGTTAAGTGGAGTAGAAACAAAGTCTTTATAATGACTTTGGTTTAATAGTTTTATAGGATTTTCTACTTAATTGAGTTTCATTATTATATTGAGGTCTAAGACCCTTAATCTTAAGACTAACTTTCTCCTAAGACCTTTAGATCTTCTAGCCTGAGAGTTAAACTCTTCATTTTTAATACATTTTCTATACATGATTCTTCACTCTTTTCTTTGGACTTTTTTAAAGAGTTTTCTTTGTGTAAAAATTTTAATTCTGACATTACTTCCTACTATATATATCAGTATACCCTAAGTATTTTCTGGAGAATATTTTCTGAGACTTTGTAATATCATTATGGTATAGTTCTAGTATACCCACAGAGTTTAAGTGATATCTTTAAACCTTTAATAAATTTATAGAAATGTATAATTTTTATAGATACTAAAATGAAGTGTTGCCGAAACATTTAACATATGTATATGGTCAGCTCATACTTACTCTAGATCTATTGTAGATCCATGTGAGCTGCCCTGAACTTAACATCTGACTCTTAATTTATTTCAAACATCTCTCTTTTAATTAATTTTCATCTCTTTCATAGATCACCATTTTTTCCCATGACTGTCTTTAGTAGTTGATTCTCTTTTGGAACCTTTTTTCCCCTACGGAGAAACAAAGCTGTATTTTTTTCAGCTTTTGTGCTTTTGTGGTTTGTGAGCGTTACTCATCTGTCACTACAAGAAGACAACACACGGGCGGCGATGATGAGCGACAACAGTCTTGCGTACTGCCATGCGGCGGGCATGACTCAAATGCCTCCCTCAGTTAAATGACAGGTTACACTGTGTATGATGGACCTTTGGTGCCAGTCTTGAATATTGGAAACCGTGATGTCAAACCCTAACGCGCCAGAGCCTGTGGTGTAATACACAGCATATGAACAAAAATCATATGAAAGATCATGCTTGCTTTAAGATCAATATGTCGTATATAGTTGGGTGCACTCTTTAATAATTTGCTTGGCTTTCTTCCATTGCTTCTTATAGCCAAATATTGTGCAGCTTCGAGACAGACTTTGTAGAGCACAAGGAAATCCAATACCAGGACAACAGGAATCACCCAAAATTCCTTATGAGAGGCATCAAGTGCCCAAGAGCAGGCCTGGACCTGTTGCTGGCCACGCACAGATGCCAAGAGTTCCAGCTCAACAATATTATCCCCATGTGAGTGACGTGGTCCAGGCTAAGTAGGAACGTCCATGTACGTCACATTGGTGGCTTTCGTTTGTTGGGGAAAAGGCCTGTGATGAAACTATAGACAACATAGTGTTTTAATGGTTATAGTTTTTCTATCCTTGAAAGTAGCATTTATGATCCATTTTTTAACATTATCCCTCTAATCTAGTCAAATAATTGATAAATTAGATATAATTAATTTAAGCTAAGGAGATTTCTCATTTCTCCATCACTCAAACATATTGCACATGTACGTCTGAAATTTTTACAGTTTGATTCATCTAACAAACTATAAGTAAAGTGGGAACAATTTTGTGGGTGACTTGGTTACTTTTTTTTTTTTTAACATTTTTAGAAAATAGTCTTTTTTTAAGGTATATTTTCTGAGTCACTAGTGTGGGTGTTCTGTGTCTTCTGTATCAGCACAATAGAGTATGCAGAATCCAAGTTGTTTTCTTTTTAACAACTTGTAAAGAGAAAAGCAAATGACCAAAGGCTTGTGAAGTTGTAGGTCATGGGCAGTGCGAAGTATTTATTAATTAACTCATCTATTTATTAAATAAAAATTAGCAAATGGTTAGTGGTATAAAATGGGGCCTTTTTTTTTTTTTAGAGCTTCCATTTCTCTTATTGTCTTTTGCTATTCCATGTAGAAACTTGTATTTCCAGGCCAGATAACCTTCATATTCTTAAATAAAATTTATTTTCATAAGTAATAAATAGTCTTGATTTATAACAAAGTTAGCGGGTACTCTGCCCATTTTAAAATAGAACAGATTACTAGTAGAATTGATGGAGTCATTTTTACATTTTGTTGTAGCAAAAGTAAGTATAAAACCGTAAAAACTGAAAAAGATTCATGCTTTTTTGTCAGTTATGCTTTTGCTTGGTACTTAATCAAGATTATAATATAATTATAACTATCTATACTACTTTGCTTTGATTTTTTTTCATTCATTTGACAAATACAAATCTTAAGAGCCTGCCTGTATTCTCCCTGTTGAGGGTGTATTGGTAGGCAAAACAGTAAATTTCCCAGTCTCATTGCAAGTCTTAGAAAGCCTGTAACATAAGGAGGGCACGTCAGGTGATGGCTGGGAAGCTGAGAGGTGGTGGAGAAGCCAGTCACTAATCAGGATTTTCAGACCTGAATTTGTCAGCTAGGTAATAGTTAACAGGATTAGAACTCCTCAGCTCAGCACTTTGAGTTCGACCTCTCAGGGCACTAAAGTAAGGCATTCTCTTCTTTGGGAGAATACAAGTTTACTCCCTGAGTCCTTGAGTTTATCTGTCTTTCAGGGAAAATAAGGAAACCTTAAAAGACTTTTGTTATATTTTGACCTAGTAGTCCGCTATTTTAAGCAAAGGAAAACAAGTTCAGTCATAAACTAAGAGTAGTTTTTCTTGATTAAAGCTTATGGTGTGCTGAATGAGGGCAGTGGCTTGTGGTTTTAAAGGCAGACTTACAAGCAGGAGTAAAAGGATGAAAGGGAAGCCAGGTCAGGAGTTCTGACTGCGACCAGCACATCTTGGCTATTAATTATTGATGTGATTGAGTTCCTACAAAGATTTACTTGACAAAAATTATTTTGATGGCTTTAAAAATTGATTTTGAAAGCCTCTGGACTCCAGGGTATAAGCAACACGGTGCAGTGTAGCGAACACTGGCTGGGAGTCAGGAGATGTGGAATTAGCCCTAGCTCTATAACGCCAAGTTGTCTGGACCTCAGCCAGCCCCTTCATTTCCCTGGGCCTTGTTTTTTTCTCCATGGTAAACGGCAGGGATTAGATGAGATGAACTTTAATATTCTCCGATTGTATGACTCTAAGCCTCATACAGAACCAACATGATTTTTGTAGCTCTAATGAAGTCCTGAAAAGGGAAGCATAAAGCAGCAGTATGTCCACAGATGCAGTTGTAGCATGAATACAATTACTGCTTCAAAAATCACTTTTTTTCTCAATAACTGCCCCCCCTCCCACCCCCTGGAATGTCTTCTTTCTTTGCCTACTTACAGAACGTACCTTTCCCCACTTACTCCTGACACTTGAATGGCATTGTTCTCTGTGTTTTGACTGAGTTTTCGTATTGTTTTTTCTGCTGTCTCCCTTTGCCTGCCCTCTTCAGAATGTGTTTTCCTTTGGAATCCCAGCTGCCCTGAAACCAGTTGCCTGGCTAGTGTGTGCTGCTGCCTCACTGCTCTTTCTCGCTTTGCATCTGGCCGTTAGTGCCTTCAGGGAATTTTTTTTTTCTTCTTTTAACATTTTCATTTTTTTATGTTCTGTGATTGGTATTTCTTTGTTCAATTCAGGTTAGAATTGCCCCCACTGTCACTACCTGGAGTAACAAAACTCCTACCGCCCTTCCCAGCCATCCACCTGCAGCCTCTCCCTCTGACACACAGGTATATCCTTCATTATCCCTCTTTGAGCAGAGTTCTGCTCACCTGAATATGTATGTAGTTATGTATCTTCTACCCACCTCCCTTGAGTTTCCCACCCCCATCTGCTTGTCTGCTTATTGCATTTTAGTGCTTTTGGGAGGCAAGAAACAGGTTTTTTGTGGTGGTTTTCTTTTTTTTTTTTTTTTTTGCACAACTTGAACTAGAAAAACATCAACCAGGGTTCTATCAATGGTTTAAATCTAATTTCACTGAAGATTTTTTCCTTTTCCTTTTCTTCTTCTTTTTTTCCCCGTTTTTAGCATTGCAAAGAAGAAAAAAAAAAATTCCCGTGTGGCATGTATACTTACTTCCCAAAGCATTAGATACGGATGGAATTTAGTAGAGATGGAAAATCCTAGTGACTTTTTATAAATATCATCGATACTATTTGATGAGGCTGTTAGCATCTCTTGCCCTTCATCTCTGTTATTATTTTGGACCTGTCTGATCTGTAAATCACGTAGAATGTGTTGCTCAGAAAACATCAGTATGCATAGAATATAACTTTTTTTTACATAAAATTCTTTTAAAATTTCATTTCAGAGATTATAAATCCATCTGGTAAGATTCTTGGTTCCGAAGGTAATCCTCCTTTTTACCATATTCTCATTGCCTAGGGAGAAAATCCTCCACCTCCAAGCTTCGTAATGCATGGAAATGTTAGTCCAAATGTTGCCGCCGCTCAGCTTCCCACATCTCCAGGTCACATGCACACCCAGGTACCACCTTATCCACAACCACAGCGTAAGTAGTGTGACCCGAAGTCCTGTCACAGCAGCATGTCTTCTCCAGTGTAGTGACTGTTTACCTTCGAGTTCCAAAGCCGTGATCAAACCAGTTTTAACAAGTGAAGAAAGAGCCATTCAGTGTAGGACTTGAGTCCTTGATGTAGAGAAACTTGGTTTCTCTGAGAGGCATTCTGAACCAACGTGCCAGGAAACAGCACCCATGTCACTGCGTTCAGAACAGTGGGTCCCCACCCCCACCCCATTCCTAAGCCTGCTAGAGTCAGTTGTTCCATGATTTTGGCATAAAAAAATAGAATTTTGGAAACTATTTGGTGACATATACTTTTCCTTTAGTCAAGATGATGCAAACCACTTTTGGAAAAATGGCTCCAAGGGGTGTTTCTTGTAGTTACCTACCTTTTATTTTTTTTAAGGGATAGACCATGTTTTAGAGCAGTTGTAGATTCACAGCAAAACTGAGTGGGAAGTCCAGAAAGTTTCAGTATGCCTCCTGCCTCCGTGCACAACCTCCCCCACCCAGACATTCTGCACCGCGGTGGCGCTAAGCAGTGTACCTCCGCTGACGCATCACTGGTGCCCAGTGGAGTTTACTTTAGTAGTTCACGTTTTGGCCTTGCATGTTCTATGAATTTCCACAAATGTATAAGAATGATGTTTCTTCATTGGCTTTCATTTTTTTCTTTTTAAGAAACTATTTATACTTGGAAGGGAAAACATCATCCCTATTTTAAAATTTAAACAAAAATGAAAATCTCAAAAGGAGAAAACTATATGACCAACTACTATAAAACACGAAGATATTGCCTAGCAAAAACTGATCTTAATGAGTGTATTCTGTGCTAATAAGATGTATGTTCGTTCTTAACATGAATATAGATTTGATACAGCTTTTCACTGAGTGTCAGTGTGAAAGTGCTGTCTTCAGAGTAGGCTGAGCAGAGTGCTACTAGATTCCCTCTGTGGAGGTTCACATTCTGGGCCTGGCCCCTCCAAAGGGTAATGGTATCTTGAGTTCCGGTCTTTGTATTAAAACATTAGTTGACTGCCTGATTCCCTACTAACCAACTTTGTATACTGTAAGAAATATAGTTGTCAGGGATCATAGAGCATTGCCTGTTAATCTGGAACTGCTCAAGCCTGGAGTATGAGTAGCTTAAGATTTTAGTAGATGTTGGCAAAGGCATCTGGTTCACAGCAGTTGTGCTCACCCTGCAGTTGTTATGGTGGGAGAGATCTTGAGTGGCCACCACGGTTCCTTAACTTTAACGGTAAAGGGGAGTGTGCGTAGGATGTATCATTCCTGCATGGCTCCATCTGGTGGCTAGTAGATGTCACTGCAGTCTTTTCACAGGAATAGAAGTCCCAGAAAAAGGGTCAGTCCTTTGATTTTCATAGCCAGCAGCAATCTGGAAATGGCAAGGTTCAAATATTGGGTCCAGTGACTTTTGATATAGTTAGGGCAGCTGGACTATCAAAAGCATGACATTATTTTAAGTGGGTAATGTTTGGTTGTAACTTACTGTTACTAGAAGAATTGAAAACTTCCATAGAGTGAGTTCACTTGGATTTTCCATTGCTGTCTGATTAAATTTGTAACTAATTAAAATTTCTGTTTCTTCTCCTTGGTGTAGCTTATCAACCCGCCCAGCAGTATTCCTTCGGAACAGGGGGGTCAGCAATGTATCGACCTCAGCAGCCTGTTGCTCCTTCTGCCTCAAACGCTTACCCTAACACCCCTTACATTCCTTCTGCTTCTTCCTACTCTGGGCAGTCCCAGCTGTACCCAGCACAGCACCAGGCCTCTCCACCTACCTCCAGCCCTGCCGCCTCTTTCCCTCCTCCCCCTTCCTCCGGAGCTTCCTTCCAGCATGGCGGGCCGGGAGCTCCACCAGCATCTTCAGCTTATGCACTGCCTCCTGGAACAACAGGTACACTGCCTGCTGCCAGTGAGCTGCCTGCATCCCAGAGAACAGGTCTGCGCTTGAAAGGGGTTTGGTTTGGCTCCCCCCACTTTGTTATTTCATGATCACGTGGGTGGATGGAGGGGGATTATTTCTAACTGTAAACTGGCTAACATGAGGTATTGATTGAATTTTACAACAGATTCTATAACTATTACTCAAAATGTGATTTTCCCATAATAAACTTTAGTTGCTAAGCAAGGGAAGCTTGAGTGCCTTAAAAGAGTAAAGAGTATATAATTTACCATTGAATTTAAAATAAGCGGTAAGAAATTAGTTGGCAAGAGATGTGCTGGTTGGAGCTAAATTTAACTGACACTAATTTCTTTACCAGAGTAGACTTGTGCTCTTGTGTTCTTCCTGAACTTTCAATTTTTAAAATTATTTGTGCCTTAAATTCGTTCATAGAGACTAAATAATGCAGGTATACACATTGTGTAATTTTGTTTGTAAAGGTGAGGAAGGATCTCAATGTGTACTGAAAAGAAAAAAGCAAAAGAATGCAACTCTTGACAGAGAATCTCTAAGACAGCAGAAAGTCAGTATACATCAGTACAGGGATTTTCCATTAGGACAGTTCTGCCCTCTCAAACATTTTAGAAATTTCTAGGCAGTTTATTTGTTAGCAGTCAAGTTCTGCCTGAAATTTTCTAATTAAAATCATAATTTTAGATTATTTTTATAGTGAAATACCCAAATTCTTTTTTATCTCTCACATTGCAATTAAAGCATTATATTCATTTTTCAGAAGTAGGTAACATCTGATCTTCATATTAGAATTGTAAAAGGGGCCTATAAAATATGTATTATAAAAAGATCAGTTAATTGGGATTAAGAACCATAACATACTAAAGAATGCAAGCTTTGGAGTCAGACTTCCTGTGTTTGTATCCCAGCTTCACTCTTTTCTAATAGTTATGTGATCTTGAATAAGTTACTTAATGTTAAACCTCAGTTTCCTCATAATAAGAGTGGTACATACTCATAAGCTTATGCAAAGGATTGAGTGCATTAATACATTGAAAACGTTTATGGACAGTGACCACAGAGTTAGATAGCTGTCATTACGCAAAACCTCACTCACAGTTAGAGCTCTGTGCCTTTTGGTAACTGAAATTAGTTTCCCTTGCCGATTATAGTTGATGGCTTTGAACTAGAAGGACAAAACAAGACTGGGTCTTGCTGTCGGATACCAAAGTTGCTCCTGGAAGTCCAGTATAAATTTTCTCTCCCTTTATCTGCTAAGCAATAGCTTTAACAACTGAAAACACTTATAATATAATAAGATTTATTAAGGAAGTACTTTTTTTCTTGAAGTCTTATGGATCTAGAATTATACACATTATCTCTTTCTCTCTTTTTTGGTATATATTCAAACTACCAAAAAATCATACAGTATGTATCACTCTTTACTGGACAAATAAAATTTATATAATTTTCAGTACAGAACATTCAGATTGATATTTAGAGAGGAGTGTTAGTTGAGTTGTAAAGTTCAAAAAAAAATTAAACCTGGATGAGTGAAAACAGTATCCATTCTGAGTGGTTGAGTAATAACAGATTGAGTGAAAGATAGGGTTAAGTAAACCCTCAAATAAGGAAGTAGTGCAGCGAAGGGGGGGTCAAACTATCATGTATTGAACATGCACTGGACAGGTGCCAGTGCTTGCCATCTTGCCTTCTTTTTTCTTACTTAGTTCTCAGAGCCATGAGAAATAGGAATAATTATTCTTTTAAAATTGACATGAGGAAGCTTGAGTTTCCTAGGGTTACATAACATTCTCGTGATGGCATGGTCATGATCTTCAAGTTGAGGTGCAAACCCAGGTCTCTCAGTCTCCAGAGCCTGTGTTCATTCTTTATCAGATCGTCTCCTGGCACAGTGATAAAGAACCCACCTGTCAGTGCAAGAGATGCAGGTTCAATCCCTGGACCAGGAAGAGTCCCTGGAGTAGGAAATGGCAACCCGCTTCAGTCCTCTTGTCTGGAGAATCCCATGGACAGAGGAACCTGGACCCTATGAATCCATAGGGTCGCAGAGAGTCAGACATGACTGTGGAGAGTTCTGAAAGAGAGGCAGGGCACAGTCCGTCAGGTCTCAGAGCGTGAGATAAGACTGAGCAACTGAGCACACACCAGTCCTGATGGGAGAGACTGAAATAGCTATCGGTGTTGGAATTGCAGGAACATTTAGCATCACTCTTTTAAGTATTTGTTACCTCATCATCTGAATTAACTATTTGCATGGGTATTTTTTTCCCTCCTTGAGCTGAAGTGTGTTCAGCCACATGATAAAGTACTTGCTTATGTGCAAAGTAACTGTTCTAACCTGGCTGAGAAACAGAGTAACTAATAGGAAGAAGGAGCAACACTCAGTATGTACTAAGCTGGCTGCTGTGTTACCGCTTGCATGTTAATAGTCTCTATATTTTAGTTAACAGAGCTTTACCTTATTTTTTGATTTCCTGAAAACTTTGCTTAGGTTATACAGATAATTGTCACTAAAAGTTTTACCTTTGTTCCAGTATATCTTAGATTACTATATCATGGTTTTCTATAGGACTTGGAAATTCTGCTGGTAAATTGTTCTTCATAGACACTAGGATTTTCAAGCCCTCCATTAGTGAACCACAAGGTGACTCGCCTGCTACTCAGAGAAGCTCATGTTGCAGTCATCACAACACTCATTCAGTAAATTCTTATTGAATGCCCATTCAGTGTATGATCAGAATTACTCCAGGCAGAGGTAGGAAGACAGAAAAGTACATGCATTTCTAGTGAATTGCACATAGCTTTGTTGTAAGTTGGAACATAAAATTTGTATTGGGGCCAAATTTTGGGAATCATTACATTTCAAGGCAAGAAACTTTAGGTACCTGGTTTTTAACCTTTTCAACAACAGAAAGGAGCATGATAGCCTTCCTTACTTTCTCCGGCTAATTCTGTTTTACCTTATGTCATTAGAAGATGAACACAAGGATACATTCTTTGTCAATTTTAATTCTGGATTTTGTTACTCCTTTTTAAAAACACGACATGCTCAGCTTACAGGGGAAGGGGGAGGTATATGGTTAATGAGGATGCTCTTTTCTCTCTGTCTCAAATTATGTTCTAGCCAGAAGTCTCCATGCCATTGGCACTAGTATTTTTTCCACTGAAAAATACCTTAACCAGTGCATAGATGCTGCCATTATATTCTTTTGTTATACCTGAGAAGGTTCCCAGTGGAAAGCAGGATTCAGGTATGGATGGCAGCAGCTCCACTTCTCTCTGGGAGACCGACTGGTTCTCTCTTCCCCAAAGACTGTGCAGAGGACAGATCCCTACACTAAGGTGGATTGGGGTCTGCAGTATCCCGTGAAATGCCACACTCAGTTTTTAAGTTAACTTTATATTAATTTTTTACTGTAGGATTTTGAAAGAGCTCAAATAACATAAAAATAAAATTATAATTCTGCCACCCTTATATGACCACTGATAATCCAGGTGCATTTGTTTACTTCATTCGCATATGCATATGTTGTGTGTATGTGTGCATGTATTAAGGTTTTTAATGTAGAATAGACTATAAATTCCATTTTCATCATTTTTAAGTGACATTCAGTGCACTTCCATTGTTGTACAATCATCGTTACTAACTGCATAAGTTTTTCATCATCCCACATTGAAATTATGCAGCCTTTAAAACTCCTCATTTTCCCAGCCCCTGGTCACCAGTGTTCTACTTTCTGTCTATATATATTCCATGTAGCTCATGTAAGCAGTCATTTTTAGAGAACATTTTAGAAGACAGTTTTGTCTTCTTGTAACTGGCTGTTTCACTGTCTTTAAGATTCATCCATGTTTGTAACATGTATCAGAATTTCCTTCTTAAAGCTGAATAATCAAATCACCAAACAATTAGCATCTTCAGAGCTTTTAGAGCTTCTGCTGAATTATTTACAGAACGTGGTGGTCCTTTGCTTTGCATCCACTCTATGAATATACCACATTTTGTTTGTCCCCTATAAATCTGCACAGGGGCGTTTTGGCTGTCTGAATAACACTGCTGTGAACAGGAGTATGCAAATACTTGCCCAGCTCCTGGATGCAGTTCCTTGGGGTATATGCCCAGAAGTGGAATTGCTGGCTCAAATAGTAACGCAGTGTTTGATTTTTTGAGGACCCACCATACTGGTTTCCATAGTGGCAGCGCTCCTCTACGCTTGCACTAGCAGTGCCTCAGGGTCGCGTCTCCATGTGACGACAGTTGAATTCCTGTGAGTCGCATGTGCCTATTATGTACCTTCACCACACGCTTTTGCTGGAGGCTGGGGCCTAGCCCCACCCTACATATCTGACAGTCTTGGAGTTGCTGTATTTGTTTCCAGCCTTCTTTCCTCTTGTCCACTGCCAGAACCTTCAGTTTTAAGAAAGCCTTGTGCTAAACAGTCTGCACATCTGTGTATTCTTACAGAAAAGACAGTGTGAGATGGTTACACGCTCACTGGGCCTGATCCCATTTATGTTCACATTGATGGTGTGACCCCAGAAATTACAGTTCCTTCAGAATGCAGGCCTTTGGGGCCTCCCAGATCCAGCAGCAAAGTAGTGCCCCCTCGTTAAGGTTTTCTAACGTGCTGATTATGTTCAGCAGTGTAGTGCTGAAGTCTGCACAACAGGGCAGAAACCCTCCCGTTTCTTTGTAAAACCCTGCTACTTAAAAAGGGCCTGGACCCGCAGCATTGGCATTTCCTGGAGCTAGCCGAGACAGTAGGCTCTCAGACCCTGTGTTGTACCTAGTGGATTAGAACCTGCATTTTTACAAGGTCCTCAGCTGATTTGGGTTCAAGCTTTAAATAATGCTAAAATGGACACAGTTACAACATGTTAGGCAGTGCTCTCCTCCTCCCTGCACCGTGATATTACTGAAGATATTTTAAGGAAGCTGAGCTTCATTGATCAAACAGTAGAAAAACAATCCATGCAGACAGTTGGGGAAATAATGTTATCTTAAATAGAAAGGAACAAAATTTTCTCTTTAAAGAAACAGCTGGCATAATAGAATAAAAGTGTCTAAGAGCTAATTGGATCTGACACATTTGAATGAATGAGCTTTGCCCACAGACTGATGACTTTCTTAGATAGAAACCATTTCATGTGATTTGATTTAAAAGTAAGTTTTTTTTCCTTATAAAAGTAGTTTGTTCTTTCCTGAGGTTAACAGAGGGAGCAGAAACAATTAAAAAATAAGTAGAGTTTCGAATGTCTTTGATGATAGTACTGTTTAAGTGACTTTTACATTTTGTCTACAGAAAATCAGTCAATGCAAGACCAGGCATCTATATTGGAAGGTGAATTATTACAGAATGTATATTTGGAAATCTTCGAATCGTTGAATATAATTAATGAATGGACATTCACAATTATGCATGTGAACTTCAAAGCAATGATATCCTAAATCTGACCAGTACCATTTTTAAAATTTGGCTTCTTAATTGAATCAAATCTTAGAACTGATGAAATTAACATAGTGACACAAATGATCTTGAATCAAAAAAGTTGTCTATTGGATGTAGACATAAAGACAAGGTTATACCAGTATTGTCTTAGATATAGGAAAGATTAGAATATGATGGGAAAGGCTTGAATGATTAGTTTGTATATAACCAGAAGTTTAAGAATTTAAGAATTTGCAACATGTGGTTTAATATTTTGTGACTGCCTCCTGAGTGTTTTGAGGCTCATTTGGCATTCCGTCTCCTAGTCGACTTAGAGAAAAGTAATTCTG
Organism: Oreotragus oreotragus; assembly: GCA_006410675.1. Taxonomy (NCBI): domain Eukaryota; kingdom Metazoa; phylum Chordata; class Mammalia; order Artiodactyla; family Bovidae; genus Oreotragus; species Oreotragus oreotragus. The sequence goes on along the minus strand of SJYX01008694.1, from coordinate 261,730 downwards.
TTTTTAAAATCAAGGCAAAAGAGTTCATGCTAGCTAGGAGAAGATCTTGTTTTTTAAAAGAAGAAATTTCTACGACATTATGTTCTTTGGTTTGCGAAGCAAGTTTGTTGCGATTTAATATTGTGGATATCAATTGAGCAAAAATAAAATGCTGAAAGAATTTTAATTTGTTTAAAGAAGAATACTTTTTTGCTTTTACAGATACGTATACACATACACAAAAGTTAATAAAACATAAAATGATTATATTGTGATTTAGTAATTATCCTACTTCTGGCATGTCTTGTTCCTTTTTCCTTTAAAGATAAAGACAGTTAAGTATTCAATACCTTAATGAGTTCTGCCACTGATGTGCTTGTCTCACTCTGAGATGACAGGTTTTGGGAGATTTGGGGCGGGGGGAGAAAATTTATCAAAGATGACAGTAGTTTAGTTTTAAATTTGCTGCCAGCCTGGAATTTTTGTGTGTATGTGGCAGTGAAAAAAATCTTACTACAGATATTTGAATGCACTTTTCTACTTTGAGTGAAGATAGTTCTTAATTCAAAGGTAGTAAAACATACTGGTGTTGTGTAGTTGGGCTGTTCTTTATTTTTTAACAGTGTTTCTATCATGCGGATGATGCACGTTTGCTGAGTTGCTTATGTTTAAGTGCGTTCTTAGGAAATAGGAGATTGCTACTTTTATTCTTTTGTGTGTGTGTTGAATACATCAGGAATCTTATTTTTTTTAAGCAGATTCAGGTGATTTATTTTTTCTTTTTTGGGAGCGAATTGTTTGATCTTTGAAAGTCATATACCAATATAGACATAAAAGCTTCATTATCCTTAAATTTAGCACAGCTATTTCACTTTAAAAGAAATAATATCAAGATACCCTGCTTTCTAAACCAGGGCCCTGTGATTACCGGAGGGTTTGATAATGAGTTTGTGAATCCAGGGCTACATAGTGATTCCAGCAGCTCAGCTGGTAAAACTTTTGTGACAGTTATCTCAGGGTGAAGATAGAATTTGAAGATATTATATGATGGATACAATTTAGTTTTCTCTTTCCAGGATTCTAAAGGAAAATGCTCTCCGTTATTTGTTACAGGTCCTCAGAATGGTTGGAATGATCCGCCAGCTTTGAACAGAGGATCCAAGAAGAAGAAGGTACTAGAAAAAGATGTCTATTCAGTTGCCCCCAGATGTCCTCTCAATCATGTAGCCACCTGAAGCACACCACACTTCACTGTTTAAAGGCAAAGCTTACTGACTACTACACTTAATACATGTATTTTAACTTATATCTTCTAATGTATGAAGGGAAGGAAAATACAGAACAGTACAGTGGTATGAATTAAACCCCTTTTAGAAGACAAGATGTAAATTCCCAACGTCTGTTTCAAAGAGTAGGAAGCAAAATTTCAGGTTACTCAAATGAATTTCTTTTTTAGGAGTTACTTTGGTTTTGGGTCCCAATAGTAATCATGAATTCGTAATTATATTTTGGACTGTTTTTATCTATCACATATGATATGAAAAGAAATAGCCTTGTTAGCTGAGCATCATTTAGAGCATAGCATAAGATTCTTCTTTTCTTTTACCCCAAGCCATTGTCTCCTTTTTTTTTCTTTACTCCTAGTGATTTCTGTCCCCCAAGTACAGTAATGAGAGGCCAGAACATAAAATTGGGAGATAATAAGTGAACTGCTGCTGCTAAGTCGCTTCAGTCGTGTCCGACTCTGTGCGACCCCATAGATGGCAGCCCACCAGGCTCCCCCGTCCCTGGGATTCTCCAGGCAAGAACACTGGAGTGGGTTGCCATTTCCTTCTCCAGTGCATAAAAGTAAAAAGTGAAAGTGAAGTCACTGAGTCGTGTCCAACTGTCAGTGACCCCATGGACTGCAGCCTTCCAGGCTCCTCCATCCATGGGATTTTCCAGGCAAGAGTACTGGAGTGGGGTGCCATTGCCTTCTCCACTAAGTGAACAGAATCCCTCAAATTATGTCAGTGATAATCAGAAACTTGGTCTACTACTATGGGTGTGACTGATCACTAAGAAGGTATCACTTGATGGTCTCGGCAAAGGGTATTATATCTGATCACTTGACACACACATTTTCGGCATTTCTTATCCCGGTATAGCTGAATATAATTCTCTATCCTCTTTCAACAATGCCTTGGTTCTGGCCCGTTATGGGATGAGTGTGGAAGGCAGAGGGGAGACTGAGAGATCCAGGTTTGAGTCTCCAACCCTCTTAGCCAGATTAGCTTTACTTTAACGTTTTACTCTAGGATTCTGCATAAGAATCCATTCTCAAAAGTATTCTACTGTTACTAAAAAAAATTTTTTAACCACAGAATGATCTAACGCCCTTATTTATTTTTTAAAATTGAAGTATAGTTGATTTACAGTGTTGTGTTAATTACTGCTGTATAGCAAAGTTAATTCAGTTACACATACATATGTTCTTTTCCATTATGGTTTATCATAAGATATATAATATATTTCTCTGCTGTACAGTAGGCCCCTGTTATTTATCTATTCTATATATAAAAGTTGACATCTGTTCACCCCAGCTTCCCATTCCACCCCTCGCTCAGCTCCTGCCCCTTGGTAACCACCAGCCTGTTCTGTTTGTCCATGATCCTGTTTCTGTTTCGTGAATAAGTTCATTTGTGTCATATTTTCGGGGAAGGCAATGGCACCCTCCCCCAGTACTCTTGCCTGGAAAATCCAATGGACGGAGTAGCCTGGTGGGCTGCAGTCCATGGGGTCGCTAACAGTCGGACAGACTGAGCGACTTCACTTTCACTTTTCTCTTTCATGCATTGGAGAAGGAAATGGCAACCCACTCCAGTGTTCTTGCCTGGAGAATCCCAGGGATGGGGGAGCCTGGTGGGCTGCCGTCTATGGGGTCACACAGAGTCGGACATGACTGAAGTGGCTTAGCAGCAGCAGCAGCAGAGTCATATTTTAGAGTCTACGTGTAAGTGATACCATGTGGTATTTGTCTTTCTCTTTGACTTATGATAATCTTTAGTTACATTCATGTTGCTGCAGATGGCTAACTCCCATATTTAAAGCTGAGGAAATGTTATTATATCATTTTTTTCTTACTCTCGGTGCCTTTTGTGTCCGTCTTTTAAAAGATGCCTGAGAACTTTACGCCTCCTGTTCCCATCACATCACCAATCATGAACCCCTTGGGTGACCCCCAGTCACAGATGCTGCAGCAGCAGCCTTCAGCGCCAGTACCGCTGCCCAGCCAAGCTCCATTCCCACAGCCACACCTCGCCGGTGGCCAGCCCTTCCGTGGCATCCAGCAGCCCCTCAGTCAGCCAGGCATGCCTCCGTCATTTTCAAAGCCCAATATCGAAGGTGCCCCTGGGGCTCCCATTGGAAATACCATGCAGGTAACAGTGAATCTGTGGAAGTGGGGGATGGCTCTATTTCAGTATGTTTTTTCAACGTGTTAACTTTTATGGTTATGTCTTTATTATTATCTCAGTTTGATTTCAATTTAGACAACTTAAGTAAAAAAGAACTTTTTTTTTAAGATCACACATGTACAGTATTTTCCAGTGATGTGGCAATATGTGAACGTTCTAGAAAGGGCTTATGTATTTACTAGTATATGTTAACAATAGCTTGGCAATTGAAGTATTTCGTTTCATCTGATCAGTAGCCACAATTTAAGATCAGTTGAATCCATATTGGCATCCAAGGCTGCTCAGCAGAAGCTGTTTCCAAAGGGTTTTTTCCTTTAAAATGTAAGATAAAAATATAATGACTTCAATCTTTTCTTGTGTGTGTGTAAGAGCTAATAATATAGCCATATCTTTGGATAGAGATATCAGTTCATACTTGCTTTTCACATACAAGCAGCTAGTTGGCAGGGCTCTCAGTAATGAAAAAATCTTATCAGGTTTCCATGTAACTGACATAGGCATAAAAGGTAATCTTGATCTATTCATGAAAAATAAAGAGGTTGGTTCACAGTTCAACATAAAAAGATGAAATAAATTCTTGCCCAAGTATATAAAACTAGTTCTTTTGTCATTATCTTTGACTCATTGAAGTCAAATTTATAAAGATTGTGTCTATCACAAGAGTATGTTTTGCTGTTAAGAGAGTTCCTAGACATTAACAGTAGCATTATAAACTCCAGTTCTGATGGAGGTGGGAGGACCTGCTTCTTTTCACAAGCAGATACACTTAATATGCATTGTTGGTTTCCATGATTACAAGTCTGTGCCATTTGTGAAGCCATTCATTTGTGTTGGGACCTGGGAGTTCGTGCTATACTCGTCTGGACCAGAACTTCAGTTACCATGGCGAGGGAGAGCGCCAGGGATGTGTGTGGTTCAGCCAGGCCGTGATGCCGAGCCCCCTGTCCGCTTGGATGTTTCTGAGGCGCCTCACGTTTAGTGTATTCAAAGTCCAATTCATAGCCTTCCTCCCAAACCTAACTGTCTTTTGGTGTGTCTCGTTTCAGTTAATGCCACCGTAATCCTTTCCATTTAATCCAGCCAGAAACCTGGGCATCTTTATACTCTTTTTCCTTTAACCTGCTTTCAGATCTATCCCCACATCTTGCAGACACTACTGTAAAGTCTCTCTCCCATACCTTCTCCATGTTTCCAGTCTAGTCCATGCTCCCTTTGTCTCCAGTCTTCAGCAGTGCAGGAGCCTCTCACTGGTCTGCCAGCATCTGCTATGACCCATCTCTTCTCTGGTCTTAGCTCATCGTTGCTTAACGTGTTACCACATCCCACTGTTCTCAGGATAAGGACCAGCATTTTTCATATTATCTGGAAGCTCTCAGCTCCTATTCCTCTTTGCTGTCTCTCTGCTCCCGCCAAGCTGACCTCCTTTCAGTCGCTATATCATGATCTTTCCTGTGTACTGTTCTTCTGTCTGGAATGCACTTTTTCCCCTGTTTAACTCCTACTTAACCTTTTGATAAAACTTCCTTAAAGAGCCTTCCCCTCAGTTAAACCCCAGTTATATTGTCTGTTTGTTCCAGTGATGTGAACTTAACCACAGTTGCTAATTTACATACATTTATGACATTTTTAAACTTTCCCTCCTGCTAGCCTGTAAACTCCCTGAGAGATAAGATTATTTCTGTATTGATTCATTAGTGCCTAGTACATAATTGCCTAATATTTTCTACGGATGAATAGAATCAATCAAAACTTTAAGCACTTACACATTCCTTCTTTGTTTATCCATCCTATGCATTCAGTTGGATCATGGTCTCTTCTATCCTAACCTTTGATTTAATCTCACAGTTTGATAAAAGACCAGTTAACGAACCTCCAAGACTGTGGGAATAAACAAGAAGGAGCCAGCAAGCAAAGCGAGCAGTCGCCCCCACCGGCCAGCTTTGTAAACGCCCGGTTCCTTGCTTCTCACCGGCATGGTCCTCTTGCCCATCAGTTATATACAATCGTGATCAACATATGTTCCATGATTAAACAAATACTTTATACCTGACCTAGGAAGACTACCTGTGTCTTCTGTTGAATATCTGATTTTTCTGTTTGCTTATCCCAGGTGATTCCACATGTTCATTCTTTGTTTGATTTGGAATAGCCCATCTATAAATTAGGTGTTTGCTCTTTATGACAGACTCGGGACTTTGTATAGGGGTAGTTTCTGGCCACTTCTGCTCATTTTAATGGTATTATTTCTTCCAGCATGTGCAGTCTTTGCCAACAGAGAAAATTACCAAGAAGCCTATTCCAGATGAACACCTCATTCTAAAGACCACGTTCGAGGATCTTATTCAACGCTGCCTCTCTTCAGCCACAGATCCTGTATGTGTTTTTTATTTTGCTTAGTTAAAAGATTCCATTATGGAGCTCTTTTATATTTATTGCTTAAAGTCTTATATATTTTGAAAGTTTTAACAAAAGTAGTAAAGCTAGCATTTATGTATGGTTTGCTTTACATATAAAAGCATACTCAGTTGTTTTTATATAATCCTTAAACCAACCTCATGGAGGTAGATTTGCCATATTTATTTACAGATGAGGAAGTTAAGGCACAAAATAGTTACAATGTAATCCAGGCAGAGCCAGCATTCAGACCTAATCTGGCTCCAGAATTCCCGTCCTCAACCCCTGAGCTGCGCTGACTCATCGGCAGGCATCATGTCCGGCACAGGAATAGGGCAGAATGCTAACATACAAGAGACTCAGGCCTGGGGTTTCTTTCAGAGTGCATGTCTAAAGGTTTTAGAAGTAGGGACTTCCCTGGCCATCTAGTGGTTCAGACTTTGCCTTCCAGTGCAAGGGATGCAGGTTCAATCCCTGGTCAGGGAGCTAAGATCGCACATGCCCCATGGCCAAATAAACCAGAACGTGAAACAAAAGCAGTATTATAACAGGTTCAGTAAAGACTTTTAACGTGGTCCACATCAAAACATCTTTTTTTTTTAAAAAAAGCTTTTGAAAATAGGTAGACAATCTTTAACTTTGTAGTCCTTAACAGTTCAGTGTTTTAGATATTGGAATCATATTCATAGTCAAAGTGACTGATGTGACTTAGTTTATTAGAGGATGTCTGTGTATTGGCAACAACAATAATTCCACAAAGCCAGTCTTGTTTGAGATGAAATTTCAGTTTCTGCCAACAAGCATCGAATGTGTTTGTTTAGTCACTGGCCAGTTGTCTGCTTGAAAACACAGCCTCTGGGATTTGCTGTTTCATCAGACGTTGAGTATTAATATCTGCCGCCTTCTGCTAGTCTTTTGAAAACCAGTTCCCTGTACGGACAGTGTCAGGAGGGCAAAGGCAGGGGAAAGTTAACATAAACCTCAGCCCCTGGCATTCTGGGAGCGATGGAAGGACCAGGCGAGGAACAGAGGACAGGTGAAGCTGATAAACAGGTAGGTGTATACTGTCTCCTGGGCACACCTCTAAACAGAGGGGTCACCATCGTGCAGAGTGGAGCAGTCCTAACGGGAAAACGCCAGTCTTCCTTCAGGCGTGAGTCAGTGTAAATAGAAGCTGGCAGGACACGTAGGGCGCGGCCTGGCTTAGCACACTTCTGCTGAGCTTCACCTCCTCCAGGTCACAGTATCTGTCACCTCCTTTCTGGTGACTCAGGACCAGGCAGAAGACAGGCCGTTCCCATCAGTATTTGGGGAAGAAGTTCTGACAATGCCCAGGACTTTGAACCGTCCACAAAAGTCCATTTTAACCCAGTACTCGAAATCCTGTTTATGGTATGGCTTTGTTATTATTTTCACATCAGTTCAGTGCAGACGACACAAAGTAACGTTACAGCATGTTGCAGCCCGGCTTGGTTTGTAAGGCTGTCCTTGATGGCTTCAGCTTTTCCTCGCTCCTCTTCTGACATATGGACGTGCCTTCCTCAAACACAGCAAGAGGGCGTCAGCATCGGAGGTTTTGTACCTGCCGCTGCTGCCCGGGGCTCTTCCCCAAAGAACGGCAGGGCTCTGGCGCGCTAGTTCCCAGCGCCAGCTCAGGTGTCCCGTGAGCTGTCCGGACCTTCCCAGCACCTCACACGGCCAGCACCACCGACGCCCGTACCCCGTGGACTTTCTTCATGCTGCTCGTCGCCAGCTGACATGCAGCGTACTGTTTAGTTATCTTTTTCCCACCCAATACAATATGCGATCCATGAGACACAAAACCATCCCCAGCGTGGCACACAGTAGGCATTCAATAAAAACTGAAAAATAGTATCACTTCTAGGTATAATGTAGATCATTAAGTTAATCACAGTATGATTTTAAACTTTTAGACTAGTTTTCCCTCACTAAGAGTACTGGAGAAGAGTAGGAGGACTCATTTAATTTAAGAACTTTTCCGTCTTAATAATCTTAAGACGTCAGAAAATAATTTTCTCGTTTTTCTTTTTTTGGTGTTTTAAAGGCCCAGAATAAGATAGGATTAAATGTACCCAATGTGACTGAGTGTATTCTTGAGGTTAAAAAAAGATCCCACAGTTCACCCATATGTTTGCTTTCTAGCTCCCATAATACTCGTCTTATTTAATGTACAGTAACTGTTCGGCCTCCTTTTCTGTAGTGCATGACCCACTGCTGCCTCCAGGTGGCCCTCGCTGTTGCTTGTGGACGTAGCGTGGTTGGACACACACACCTCAAGTGTCTCGCAGAGCCCCTGAGATGCAGCCAGGGTCCCCTTGTGCACACCTCTGGCCCTCCCTGCCTCAATAGATAACTGTTCTCTGTTCTAATCATCTGTTCAAGTTCCTCGGTGTAAGGTATTGCCATTTCTTTATAAAACAAAGCTGTTCAACACCATGATTATAAGGTTCAGTGACATGAGATGGAGTAAGTTCTTGGGATAAAAGTTGTTCAAATATAGCATCTCTAGTTTTTTTCTCTCCTGCAGCAAACCAAGAGGAAGCTAGATGATGCCAGCAAACGTTTGGAGTTTCTGTATGATAAACTTAGGGAACAGACGGTAAGTTCGTGGGAAAAGAAGGGTTTATGATAAACATTTACTCCTGGTTGCTAGTCATATGTGTCTGATGAGCACTTGCATGTCATAGATAGTGTACCGTATGTAGTGTGTAGTACATAGTATGGAGTGTGTTTAGGGGCAGAATGATAGTGACGGCTCCAGACTGAGCTTTGCTCTATCTAAATCTTAGATTTCAGTCACTGGGGATAAGAGCATAGGGCTGTATATGTGTGTGAGAGAGAGAAGTTTTAGCCTTTTTATAACAGAATATAAGCTGGCCCACATTGGCTCTAAGGTGACTGGCCTTCTGTTCATATTTATGTGTGCCTTGAATTAAGAAATCAAAGAATGGGCAGATACTCTGTTTTTCCAGAGACCAAATCTGTCATCTTTCTGGTAGTCTTAAGTCTCCGACCCTTTTCTTTGACAATAGCTGTGACCCAGAGGCAAGGCCAGATGTAACCACAGGTGGAGCGGGTGTGTGCCTGTGTGTGCCTGTGCAGACAGGCAGCAGTGAGGAGCAGACCCTGTGTCTCTGTTCTCTGTCCGCCACCTCTCCACGCCTCTCTAGGATTGGGTTGTTTTTTTTTAATGAAAACACTTGGAGAGAAAAAAAAAATTGGGGTTTTTCATACTTTTGCATTTTAGCATTCCTCTTCCCCATCCCCCATATCAGTCCCATCAGATAAAAATAACCATTTAGTGTGAGACCCCAACTATAGCAGTGGAACGGGAGTGTAGCCCATGGACTGATCCCCCCCCGCAAAAAGTCTTCTCTGAAAAGTATGGAAGCCAAGTAACAATATGGAGAGGAAAAAACAACTCTAGGTCTTATGATTTTAAGAGATGACAGGACTATAAGAAGCAGTTAAGAATGAGCAGATTGAGTCCATAACGAGGACTGTTGCCCTCCTGACGAAAGTGGACCAGGAGTACAGGGTTTCTGTTGTCAACAAGGTCGTATACTAAATTGGACCCCTACTTTAGGATGTCATGATTAAGACTCTAACTTCTTCATGTACAAAGAAAACACTTTCAGAGGTGTGAGGCTATATCTAAAGTAATGAAGATATAAAGCTGTTAAGTGGAGAAAGACATTAACTTTCCAATTTAAGGGAGGAGATCTGGCTGCTTTACTCTAAGAAAATACTGGCTGATCATACATGTGTAGTTCGTAAATAATTCCTTACATAAATCATTGTGTCGTGGTTCCATTTTATAACTTGTGTGTTGTTTGGTCTGAGAAACTTTCTAGAAATGCTCACCAGTTTATTCATTTTTTTTAATAATGTATATTTCAAACTCCTAGTAAATGCCAGGGTTTCATGTTTATAGCGGGTCTCATGGAAGATTCTCCTTTAATTCTCTCTCTATTCCACCTTGATTTCAGCTTTCACCAACAATCATCAACGGTTTACACAACATCGCACGGAGCATCGAGACCCGAAACTACTCAGAAGGCTTGACTATTCACACCCACATAGTTAGTACTAGCAACTTCAGTGAGACCTCTGCTTTTATGCCAGTTCTCAAAGTTGTTCTCACCCAGGCCAACAAGCTGGGTGTCTAAAAGACGGCTTTACTTTCAGCCAATATCACCATTTTTCCAAAGAAACATGTTTTAAACGATGATAAGATATGGACCAATCCTCATTAGCATGTTTCCATAGCAGCCAGTCAAAACCATTTATGTTGTTTCTGCAGATGTATTCACGTTACTAGACCTGCTCAAAACCCTGGTGCTTTCTTTTGTTTTAATCTTTTATTGCCCGTGATGATTTTCCTATTTCCTGCAAATAATGTATTTCCTGGATTACACATAATATGCGTTCCCAAAATATTCTGATAAAATCTGGTTTTTGAAACCTCAGTTTGCTCTTCAGAAAAGGAGCCTTTCGTTATACAGAACCCAGAGCCGAAACTCAGTTTCTTTCATGTCCTCCCAACTTTCTCCATGTCGATCAGATTAAAGTGTGTAATCCTATTTATGTGTATGTAGTCTTTTTTNATGATTTTAAGAGATGACAGGACTATAAGAAGCAGTTAAGAATGAGCAGATTGAGTCCATAACGAGGACTGTTGCCCTCCTGACGAAAGTGGACCAGGAGTACAGGGTTTCTGTTGTCAACAAGGTCGTATACTAAATTGGACCCCTACTTTAGGATGTCATGATTAAGACTCTAACTTCTTCATGTACAAAGAAAACACTTCCAGAGGTGTGAGGCTATATCTAAAGTAATGAAGATATAAAGCTGTTAAGTGGAGAAAGACATTAACTTTCCAATTTAAGGGAGGAGATCTGGCTGCTTTACTCTAAGAAAATACTGGCTGATCATACATGTGTAGTTCGTAAATAATTCCTTACATAAATCATTGTGTCGTGGTTCCATTTTATAACTTGTGTGTTGTTTGGTCTGAGAAACTTTCTAGAAATGCTCACCAGTTTATTCATTTTTTTTAATAATGTATATTTCAAACTCCTAGTAAATGCCAGGGTTTCATGTTTATAGCGGGTCTCATGGAAGATTCTCCTTTAATTCTCTCTCTATTCCACCTTGATTTCAGCTTTCACCAACAATCATCAACGGTTTACACAACATCGCACGGAGCATCGAGACCCGAAACTACTCAGAAGGCTTGACTATTCACACCCACATAGTTAGTACTAGCAACTTCAGTGAGACCTCCGCTTTTATGCCAGTTCTCAAAGTTGTTCTCACCCAGGCCAACAAGCTGGGTGTCTAAAAGACGGCTTTACTTTCAGCCAATATCACCATTTTTCCAAAGAAACATGTTTTAAACGATGATAAGATATGGACCAATCCTCATTAGCATGTTTCCATAGCAGCCAGTCAAAACCATTTATGTTGTTTCTGCAGATGTATTCACGTTACTAGACCTGCTCAAAACCCTGGTGCTTTCTTTTGTTTTAATCTTTTATTGCCCGTGATGATTTTCCTATTTCCTGCAAATAATGTATTTCCTGGATTACACATAATATGCGTTCCCAAAATATTCTGATAAAATCTGGTTTTTGAAACCTCAGTTTGCTCTTCAGAAAAGGAGCCTTTCGTTATACAGAACCCAGAGCCGAAACTCAGTTTCTTTCATGTCCTCCCAACTTTCTCCATGTCGATCAGATTAAAGTGTGTAATCCTATTTATGTGTATGTAGTCTTTTTTGTTTTAAACAGCTACTCACAGTTTAAAGTTTTATTTTTTGTGTCTTTGGCTTCACTTTGGTCCTGAACAAATAACTAAATCTAGAAGAAGCTGCTACACAGATTTTAGCAAATACTAATGAAAAGTGGGATCACCGGCTTTAAGTATCTATAAGAAAAGATTGAACATTTTCATTCTGTAGAATGCATTGAACTTTTTTCTATTAATAAATGTTTTTAATATTCTGTTTGAGTTTTTAGACTCAAATGAGTTGTCTCCATTTTATATTTAGAAATTTTTTCATCTTTTTTTTTTAAGTTACCTGTATCTCTGAGGTTTAAGTTCAGAAAGAAAACTTTTACTTGGTTTTCTGGCCATGCCATTCAGCATGTCCACGTCTAGTTCCCCAACCAGGGATGGAACCCACGCCCTCTGCATGGGAAGCACAGAGTCTCAACCACTGGACCGCCAGGGAAGTCCTCAAAACCTCCACTTCTGTCAGCTTCCTGAGTTAAAGCCAGACATTTTTTTCATCCAGTTTTTCTGTCAAATGATTTTATTGTAACCTATCTTAAGAATTCAGTGTGGTCAACAAAAGGTAAGGGTCCCCACAGACTCTTGCAAAGAATCAGATTACTAATAATTTTCATTGTTTAAGCAGTTTTACCTAAGTGAGTTGGAAAATTAGAGGGTAAAGAGTGTGACGACTGTGAAGAGAGATGCTGTTTCAAGGACTAAGAGGAGTTACCAGGCATTTTGCAGCCTAAGTGAATTAGTTAATTGCCTTTGCTGGGATTCCCTGCTCACAACATAAAACCCCTTTTTTAAAAATAAACATGGGTTTGTAACTAAACAAAGGAGGACCTCGACAGGATGTATGAGCATTGGAGCCTCACGAGTAGGGGGGCTTGTGCCCCCTACCCTCAGCCCTTGCCCTCAGCCTCCTGGGAGTTTGGTGGTCCAAGTCAGCCCTATGACTCACTGAACTGGCAAGTTGAACTTCTGGACCTGACCCTCCACTGTGGTGTCAGCCCACAACCCCATCCGAACAGCAAGCTGGCCCCTAGTGATTGTCCTGGTGTTTTGCCCTTACAGTTAGGATTTGTGTTATGGCTGCCGATGACCTTGACACGACAATGGCACAATTGGCAGGACTTCACAAAAAAGCATGTTCCAAAAAACGGGAAACAAGTAGGTGCTAGTGGGGGCCTGAGCAACCGCAAAGCGGTCACAAGTAAGAGCATAGGAAACTGCCCCAACGTCTGAGCAGCTGTTAGCGCTCCTTTTTCAACACGCTATTGTGATTTTTTTCTCCCCATCATGGAGACATTTTTCCACATCGCTAATAAGCCTGGAGAAGTTTCATATAGGCGGAGGCAAGTAAGACTTGAGCCCGAAGTACTGTTTAGTTTCTGAAGTATGAAGATAAAAGGAGATGATAGGAAAAGAGCAGTTTGTTTTCCTTTTAAGGAAGCAAACAAAGGGGTGTGAGGCTGGATGTTGGCTGGGAGCCGGACCAGATCTCTGGGGACATGCTTTCTTATCCTGCATCTGCTCCTCTTCTCCACTCTTGCAAGGGACCTTCTGGGCTGGGTGGAGCGGGTGTCCCTTGGGCCCCTCGGCTGATGGAGCCAGTCGTTCATTTGAATAGTGGGGCAGCAGGAAAGCAGTTGGGAACAACCACTCTGCACCTGATCGTTGAGGGTCCAACAAGCCTATATGTTCCTTTGGATTCAGAAAATTCCCATGTACACTGGGAGGACAGAAAGACGCAGTAGGATTCCTGTCAAGCAGGTGTACGCTGTCCGTGTAACCCCTACCTGAAAGAGAAAGGGAGGGATGGTGACTGGTTCACGCTTTTCTCATAAACACTCCTTATTTCCCGAACCGGACCTGGGTTCGTGTAAGAATGGCTGCACGGCCGTCTGTGGACTGCTCAGCCGTAGTGGAGACTTCATTTGAAACTTCTCTGAAGAGGCAGCATGTGGCACACGCACACTTATGTGTGCACACGTCCATATTTCAGTTGTCTTTCCACTGCTGTGGTGTGCGGCTGCCTTCCCAGCCATCAACCCTGACGCATCTGGGGGCGTCCATCAGATGCCAAAGGTGTCTCTCAGGCAGGTGGCATCTCCAGTTATCCAGTGAAAAGGCACTGTCTGTGCAGGGAAAATCTCAACTGTTGCCTCTAATAAATAAATGCTCCAAACTAGATTACAAAGAAACAGTGATCAAATTAGCTTCCTGGCAATCTGGTTGCTCTACACACCTCTAAGAGGAAATAAACTTGGGTTTAACTGTGGTACATGTTTTTTGCACCCCGGATTAATGTTTCCAGCGGTCTGCTAAAGTATTTATTTAGCAAACAATGTTAATGAATCCCTTCAAATGACTTTGTACAAACATCATTACTCAGTAATACCTCAGGCCATTATTTTAACGGAGAAGCAGACCTTGCTGAATTTGAATTCGATTTTTGACTGACATTCCACAGGCTTAGAAGTGTGTTGTGCATCAGATCAGCCTGACTGCTTTCATTGCTGGTGCCTTATAATTTCCCAATCTGTGAGCTTCTAAAGCCACCTTTTGTGTATCAGTGGACTCACTGTGCAGTTAGGAGAGGGAGAAGCCTCGTGAAATAGAGCAAACTTTTGCTGTTTCCAAAAGACCCAAGAGCTTGTTGGATTTTTGGTTATTATAGATGAAGTTAAAGGCAATGGAACTTGTGTCTCAGGTATATCCATGTTACGCTTATATATCCTTAAAGGCTATTACATTTTCTAGCTCCTGAGAGTGGCCTCTTAGTGTTGTCATTAACTTTGTTTCTTTACTTCGTCGAATACTTATGAAGTCCTTTACTCGGTTCAGTAGAGACTTCATGTCCAGATGGATATCCTTCCAAGTAGGCAATGTAAATGAATCAGTAGGGAGCCTATCATAGGATCAGAAAGGATTCAGATTTGATGAGAAGAGAAAACGTCCATTTCTTTTTTTTTTTTTTTCCTAAATAGTGCAAGGGTAGTGAGTGAGTATATAATTTAAAGGTGCCACTAAGGATGACCAGTAAATATGATTGGGCTGATGGTGAAAAATAATTTCATCTTGTACGTGGTTCAATAAAGGAAGGAACTACCCACTCCAGGAAAATTAGAATTTATGGTGGAATCAAGTCCAAAAACAGATTTCAGTACTAAAGAAGGAAAGCAACCACCTCCTAAAAGTGACCTAAAAATAACTTGCTTTCTGGATTGTTGCTGTTTTAGTCGCTAAGTCTTGTCTGCCTCTTCGCGACCCTGTAGCCCACCAGGCTCCTCTGTCCATGAGATTCTCCAGGCAAGAATACTGGTGTGGGTTGCCATGCCCTTGCCCAAGGGATCTTCCTGACCCAGGGATCGAAGCCGGGTTTCCTACAATGCAGGCAGATTCTTTTCCATCTGAATCACCAGGCAACTTCAGTTGCCTCTGCTTGGATCTCATGCCCACCACCTGCCTGATCAAGTTCCTGCCCAGAGACGTAGGGTATCAGAATTGGCTGGCCCAGGTGTCTGCTCGCCCAAGCAGAGTGGTGTTAAACCCACCAGAACCACATGAAGTGGTTTCCTAAAGGAAAGGGTCCCATTTTCAGGAGAAGAGTGGAGAAAAGAGTAGGCAAAATGCTCCATTACCTCCTGTAGCTCACTAAAGGGAAGTTACGGTACCAGGGTTCTGGACGAGAGTCACAATAGAAAGCTATTAGGGAGATACAGATAACAAGGACCTACTGCATAGCATGGAAACTAAACTCGGTACTCTGTAATAACCTATATGGGAAAAGACTGAAAAAAAAGGGTATATGTATAACAATCACGTTGCTGTACACCTGAAACACACAGCATTGTAAATCAAAACATTGTAGCCCCCCCAAAAAAATAAATAGATGTGTTTGAAAAGAAAGCTGTTAGGGAGCCCACTGTATCCCAGTGGCTGTAATTGTAACTTCACGAGGGACAGTGCAGAAGAACACCTATTGGAGTCAAGGAGCCGGGTTCCAGTGTCTTCTCTGCCATTTACTGTTGGTCAAACCACCTCACTTCTTTCTCCCTCCATTTCTCACCTGTAAAATGAGGGGGTAGGACTAGGTGATCTCTAAGGGTCCTCCCAGGTGGCGCTGGTGGTAAAGAACCCCCTGCCAACGTAGGAGATGCAAGAGACTCAGGTTCGATCCCTGGGTTGGGAAGATCCGCTGGAAGAGAACATGGCAACCCGCTCCAGTATTCTTGCCTGGAGAATCCCATGGACAGAGGAGCCTGGTGGGCTACAGTCCATAGGGTCACAAAGAATCGGACACAGCTGAAGCGACTTCCAACTCGGGGAATCTGTGACCCATCTCTNCTGGAAGAGAACATGGCAACCCGCTCCAGTATTCTTGCCTGGAGAATCCCATGGACAGAGGAGCCTGGTGGGCTACAGTCCATAGGGTCACAAAGAATCGGACACAGCTGAAGCGACTTCCAACTCGGGGAATCTGTGACCCATCTCTTTCTCACAGCATCTTTGTATCAGTATGTTACATTCCAGAAGGAATGGAAAACAAATTTTGTGATAAGCACCGAAGCTTTGAAGAAATATGATGAAAACAAGTCAGGCCTATTAATATTTGGAAACTCTTTTTCCCCTTGTAGAGTTTCTAACTGGAGAAAAGTCAATGCAACACTTTCCTTTGTTGGAAATGAATGGCAGGCCTTTAAGAAATAGTTGGCAACTTGCGGACTTGGGCACAGATATATTTGCTTGGCCTTGAGATCCTTAGGTAGTGAGTCCCGCAATTGACTTTTCCTACAAACCCATTTGTTCCCTCACATGAAGAATACGCCCCATTTGACTACACAGGATATTCGCGATGAGCCAGTTTTCCCTCTGGTGCTGCAAATCTGGGTCACCCTTTTGACATTCCTGAACTCCACTGACAAATGCCCTCTCCGGGCTGGAAAACCACAGGGCCTTCGCCTTCAGAGCAGCCCATGGTAACTGACAACAGCGGGAGGACAAAGAGGTCATTGACACAGAAACAATGACAGCAGCTAACGCTGAGAAGTAAATAAGAGCTTCTCTGCATTTATCTGCCCTTGGAAAACCAAAATAACGATCCTGAACGAAATGGGGGTGGGTGTTGGGAGAAAGGAGCCGGAGAGCTGGAAGAGATGTGGGTGAGAACTCAATGCTGTCTTTCTTCTGCCACAACAAAAGGGATTGTTCTTTTGTTTCAGAGAGCTGGCATTTAGGGGCTGGGAAAGAGACAGATAGAGGAGGAGTGTGTTTGGTTTGTGGACCTTGTTTTGAGCCAGATGTTGGTCACAGGGGGACGTGGTGGAATATTAACAAATTTCACGTGTCATGGCTGGGTCATAAAAAGGATGATTCCTCCATAGCATTTGTTAGAGTCTGCGGCATACATTCCTTTTATTTTTTTTAATTGGAGGATAATTGGACAATATTGTGTTGGCTTCTGCCATAAAACAACACCTCTCCATACCACCCCTCTAGGTTGTCAGAGAGTACAGCATGGAGCAAAGCCTGTGTTACACAGCCGCTTCCCATTAGCGATCTAGTTCACATATGGTATACCGTATATGTTTCACTGCTAATCCCTCAGTGCATTCCACCCTCTCCTTCCCCCATGTGTCCAAAGTCTGTTCTCCATGTCTCTATTCCTGCCCTGCAAATCGGCTCATCAGTACCATTTCCTGACCATTTTTCTAGATTCCATATACATTGTGGCATACACTTCTTGTAGTGATCATTTGATTCCTCTTTGCCTCCCCTACTGAGCAGTGAGTCCAGGAGCACAGTCATGTACTCTTCTGAACCTGGAGCTGAGCTCAGTGCTTGCTTCTGGAGGAGACTAAATAGAGAGATGCCTAATGAAGGTCTGTTCGCTGAGTCGACCTGAAGACAACTTGGAAAGATGCTCGAGGCAGGATGTCACTGACAGGTGACATCAGAGCCGGGTTTGGGTTGGTTTCAATCCTCAGTGGTTTTTCGTTAAGTGGACCCCCCTGATCTATGAATTAGGAACTAAGGGCCTTCATGGGCTATTTCCAAGGCCAGTTTCCTGCTGACAAATTGCAGCGCTCTCTGAAGAGTGGTCAGGAAAGCGGGGGAAGTGCCTGAAGCACTAAGGCAGGGGGTTTTTGTTAAAACCCCTTCCTGGGCTTCCCTGGTGGCTCAGCGGATAAAAATCTGTCTGCCAATGTATAAAATCTTAATGGGAAAAGTTTTCCAACCCATTTAGTACAGAAGCAGGAATGCCAACCCTCCTGTGAATGGAGGAAGCTGAGAAGATGCATTTTCTATCCACTGTGTTGTTGCTGTATCTGAAAACCAATCTTCTCATAATCTTAGAGGCTAACTTCCCAACTTTATATGCTCCTCTGAAATCACTCTCATGTAAAGCCTCTGAGTGGTTTTCTCATCCTAAGAGCACAAAGAGGGTTACATTTGAAACTTCTGGCCTTGCCCCTCACCTGAGAGGCAGGTTTTCTCCTCACGCCCCTGCCCCCACCCCCTTCATCCAGAGCGCATTCCTTCCTGAGCTGCAGGAGTTGCCCTAAATGATTATCTCTGATAAAGGAGAGCAGGAGGTTTTATTTCATAGTTCGCTTAGGGTTAAGCGAATCCTGAACCCCTCCAGCTCACCCAGTCTGGGGCCCCCAGAAGCACCACGGCTTCCTGGCCAGGCAGGTTTTGTAACTGCATGGAGCCTATCTCTCTGGCCTGATTAAAAAACCATCAGATATCCAGCACTTACGAGGTATCAAACCCCGTCCTGAGCTCTAGTCCAGTGAGGAAAGGGGATGTCTCCATTTTGCACATGAAAAAAAAAAAATTAGATCATTAGATGAACTGCACAGAGAGCATTCCCAGCATGGGCTCTCTTATTCTTTTATTCTTATTCTTATATTACGTAGGATGAAACTGAAGAGTTAAGAGACCATCATCATCCAAATCACCAGAGTACTCAGACTGGCTAATTCAGAGTGGTGAGGTCAAACTCAAACCCAGTTTTCAGATGCCAAACCTGGATCATTTTCTCAACACTGTAGTTCCTGTCGCCAAAATATAGGTTTACTTAAGAAAACTATAGGCATGTAAATCCACAAGCCAGGAATTGAGCTTGCACCCTTGGCAGTGAAAGTGCAGAGTCCCAACTGCTGAACCACCAAGGAACTGCTTTCCCTCTACAAACCTCTTTTGAATTGAAATATAATTGCTTTACAATGTTATGTCAGTCTCTGCTACACAACAACGTGAATCAGCTATGTGCTGTGCTGTGCTTAGTCACTCAGTTGTGTCCGACTCTTTGCAACCCCATGGACTATAGCCTGCCAGGCTCTTCTGTCCATGGGGATTCTCCAGGACTGTGGGATTCTCCAGGATTGTCCAGGGGATACTCAAGTGGGTTGCCATACCCTCCTCCAGGGGATTTTCCCATCCCAGGGATCGAACCCAGGTCTCCTGCATTATAGGCAGATTCTTTACTCTCTGAGCCACCGGGGAAGCCCTGAATCAGCTATAAGTGTACTCATATCCCCTCCCTCCTAAGTCTCCCTCCCACCCCTCCAGGTCATCACAGACACTGAGCTGAGCTCCCAGGGCTCTACAGTATTCCCACTAGTTAACTATTTTGTGCATGGCAGTGTACACATGTCAGCATTACCCTCAGTCCATCCCACCTTCTCCTTCCCCTGCTGTGTCCACCGTCAAATATTTTGATGCCTTTTTTTTTTTTTAATTTGTATTTACGCTTTAGAGGAATACAACCTCAAATAGGCAGTCAATCCTTTGCCAGGCTCCCTCCAACCTCTGAGTCGATCCTTGCACAGTTTTCCAACTGGGGGTCACTACCAGGCCATTCTATCTTTCAGCGCCTTGTTGGCTGCTACCCACTCCATGAGGCCCTCCTGACCACGCCAGACTACACACCTCACCAGCAAGGCTCACTCACAGTTCCTATAGGCGGTGTTTCCATCCAACACTTCCATCTTCTGTCTTCTTTCTCTCTCTCTCCCTGAAGCAACTTCTAATCCAAGGCACATACTACTGGCCAGAGTCTTGGCCCCTGGCTATGACGGTTTTCTTCCAGTATCTCTCAGAGTTGTTTTTTCCAGTAGTCATGTATGGATGTGAGACCTGGACCGTAAAGAAGGCTGAGCGCTGAAGAAATTGATGCTTTTGAACTGTAGTGCTGGAGAAGACTCTTGAGAATCCCTTGGACTGCAAGGAGATCCATCCAGTCCATCCTAAAGGAAATCAACCCTGAATATTCATTGGAGGGACTAATGCTGAAGCTCCAATACTTTGACAACAGGATGTAAAGAGCCAACTCATTGGAAAAGACCCTGATGCTGGGAAAGATTAAAGGCAGGAAGAGGAGGGGACGACAGAGGATAAGATGGTTGGATGGCATCACCAACTCAATGGACATGAGTTTGAGCCAGCTTCAGGAGTTGGTGAAGGACAGGGAAGCCTGGTGTGCTGCGGTCCATGGGGTCACAAAGAGTCGAACACGACTTAGCGACTGAATAACACAATAAAATATATAATCTTGTAACCACTCAATGATATTTGAGAGCTGTTTCCTGTCCTGGTTTCGGAAGCGTCCCCCTGACCCTTGGGCACCCGACTCACCATCTTCTCCAGTTAAACCTGGATGCCACCCTGTGGGACTTCAGTCCCCTGTGGAGGTGCCATCTTGATCCATCAGCCTCCTCAGCTCCAGCCACCACCTCTCCTCTAGAATCCTGTGCCTCACCTTGGAGTTAATCAGTGGAAACTCTTCTACCTCTGTTGGTCTGAAGTTCCAAATCCCACTCCTGGTGCACAATGGCCACTGCTTCCTTTATTCTCATTTCTTTTTCTTTTTTTTTTTGGCTGCACCGTGCAACATGGGGGATCTTAGTTCCTCGAACAGGGCTTGAACCACGCCTCCTGCGTTGAAAGTGTGAAGTCTTAATCACTGGACTGCTGAGGAATTCCCTATTCTCATTTCCTAACAAGTAGAAATCTACCTTTCAACTTCTTTAAAACCTCAGTGCCTTTGCTTCCTTTGCTACCTGTGAGTTCTTAGCTTCCTTCTGATCACATTTCCTTCCCCTCCCAGCAGCCTGAACTCCTTACAAACTTCTGACTCAGGTACCTGGGTCTCCTGTTCCCCTCTTAAGCCCCCACCCCCACCTAATCTGGAGATCCTGTCAGTGAGGCTGCATCACTGTGACTGTGCGGACTGATGCCGTGGCATCCATTCTATGTTGGGCCCTTAATTTGACTCAGTAACCTTTTTAAGGCCCTCGGTCAGCTTCCTTTCTCATTCTGCTCAACAGATCTTGGGATCTTTCATCACTTTTCTCCAACTTTCCACCAGATTCCCACTCTGCTTGGCTGGCAAGTGAGCTGACCTTACGTTTGGAGCTAGCCAGCCATCCTTCAGCAAGCTCAGCCTACCTTCACTCTCATTCCCTTCCGTGCCTGTGTGCTGAGGCGCTTCAGTCATGTCCGTCTCTTTGTGACCCCATAGATTGTAGCCCTCCAGGCTCCTCTGTCTTTGGGATTCTCCAGGCAAAAACACTGAAGTGGGTTGCTATTTCCTTCTCCAGGGGATCTTCCTGTCCCAGGGATCGAATCCAGTCCTTCTGCATTGTAGGCGAAATCTTTATCACTGCACCGTCTAGAAAGCCCCATTTCCTTCCAGTCTCCAGGAAGAAATTGTCCCTCTGTTCAAAGTTAGGCCAACCAGCTGATCACCTGATCCCACCCTGTCTAACCTTCCCCCAGCCCTAGGAAAATAGCTCCATCAAGCATCCTCTTTTTCATATATTTGAACTTTGACCTTTCATTATCTTTCCCTCTCCCCAAATTTGAATATATTCAGATCCTTCACATTCAAATCTATAGACGCACACTAAATTTCACCTCTCTGTTCTTCTCTTCTTAAATATTGCCAAGCTTCTTAAAGTTACCTTATACAGGTATACCATGCTGTCTCCTCCTCCTTATTATTTTTTTTTTAATATAGAATGCTTCACGAATTTGCACATCAAGCTTACGAGGCGGCCGTGTTAATCTTCTCCGTGTCATTCCAATTTTAGTATATGGGCTGCCTAAGCGAGCATCTCCTTATCTTAAACGACCTCTGTGTAAGGACAGTTCCCATCACTCATTGAAAAGGGCTTGGCAAAGGTCAGTGATGGCCTCTTTGCAGTGGACTCCTCATTCCCATCCTCCCCAGCCTTTCTGTAGTGTTTGAGGTTGCGCTCCCACACTCTGCTCCTTCTTCTCCATCCCTCTTCTGTCCTCGGTCCACACTGGCTTCCCTTTCTTTGCCAGTCTCGTAGGTAGATAGCCGTGCACTGGAAGTCTGTTCTGAGCCCCATTCTTACCTTCCCTGGGTGACTGCTTCTACCGCCAGGATTTTACTAAACCAAACTACAACTAAGTTACTCTCTCCAGGGCCTTCCCTGGTGCTCCAGTGGTTAAGACTCCCAATGCAGGGGGCTGAGTGTGATCCCTGGTCAGGGAAATAGATCCCACATACTCATTTGAAAAGACCCTGGTGCTGGGAAAGATCGAAGGCAGGAGGAGAAGGGGATGACAGAGAATGAGATGGTTGGATGGCATCACTGACTCAATGGACATGAGTTTGGGTAAACTCTGGGAGCTGGTGATGGATAGGGAAGCCTGGCGTGCTGCGGTTCATGGGGTCACAAAGAGTCGGACACGACTGAGTGACTGAACTGTCATTAACCGTTCACATGCTGCAACTAAGACCTGATACAGCCAAATATATATATATATATATTTAAAAGTTATTTTCTCCAGCCTAAACCTTTGCTGGGTTCCAGGTCTATATGCATATTTAACAACTGTTTCACTTGGGTGTCCAAAACAAGACTTTTTTCTCCTTATTGAGCTTGCTCCTATTTCTTCAGTCCCATCCCCAAAATGATTGATAAGATAATGCTGGTGATGACTAATATTTATGGATTCCTTACAACATGCCAGAAACAGTTCTAAACTTCAGTCACCATGAAAATATTGCAAGAGAGGCATCATTATCCCCATTTCACAAAAATGGTAATAAACACAGTATGATTTGGCACTCAGTAAGCGGCATTGTGTTTTACCTGAATACCCAACCCAGAGACCCCCAAAAGAATCCTGTCCTTTTTATTTCTCCTCCTTCATGTTCAGTCGAGCATCAAATCCTGCTGGTGCTTCTCTTTGCGTTTCTCTGGCTCTATCATTTCCTCTCTAACACTTCTTTTTCAGAATCTGTGCCTGTGTCTTGCTTCAGATCCTCCTCATCAACTGACCAGATTCTTAACACGATGTCCTAATAGCTTTTCTTGCCTCCAGTCCTAGCTCTCTCTACTTGCCGTCCAGTCATTCTCCACAGCTCCCCCAGAGGGGGTACTGCTGAAATGCAAGCTTGATCATATTATTACACTGCCTAAAGCCAATCAGTGACTCCCCTCACCTACCACTTTGCTTGCTCTGCAGGGCCCGAAAGACCCCCTCCATGGGCTGCCCACTGCATGAGTTTTCATCCTCATCTCGCACTCCTCTTTCTTGCACACCCCCAGTTTCACTTGGATATTCCAGATACCTCTCTAGGTGACAAAGGCAAAAGCTTTTGCTCACACTGCTTTCTCTGCCGGGAACGCCCTCCACCACGTCTCTGTTTAGTTAACTAGTCATCCTTCAAAACCGTGCTGTCTAATATCTGGCCAGTAGCCACACGAGGCCACTCTGAATTNATCTCGCACTCCTCTTTCTTGCACACCCCCAGTTTCACTTGGATATTCCAGATACCTCTCTAGGTGACAAAGGCAAAAGCTTTTGCTCACACTGCTTTCTCTGCCGGGAACGCCCTCCACCACGTCTCTGTTTAGTTAACTAGTCATCCTTCAAAACCGTGCTGTCTAATATATAGCCAGTAGCCACACGAGGCCACTCTGAATTAAGATGTGCGGTGCTAGAAGTACGCTCACGCTCAGTTGCTAGGGCGTGTCTGACTCTTTCGTGACCATGTGGACTGTATGGAATTTTTCCAGGCAAGAATACTGGAGTGGGTTGCCATTTCCCACAAAATGTAATATTATTTAGCTTTTTTTTTAAAGGAAGGAAATTCTGACACATGCTATAATACAGATGAAACTTGACACTATGCTAAGTGCTCCGAACCAGGCGCAACAAGGCAAATACTGTATTATGAGATAATCTAGAGGAGTCAAACTCCAAGAAACAGAAAACACAATAGTGCTGCCAGGGAGTAGGGAGACAGAGAAATGGAGAGTTGTTTGATGTATATAGGGTTTCAGTTTTGCTAAGTGAAAAAGTTCTACGGATTAGTTACACACCATTGTGAATACATTTAACACTACTGAAGTGAACACTTAAAAAGGGTTAAAATGGTAAATCTTATGTTCTGTGTACTTTACCCCAGTGAAATTTTTTTTTTTTAATCAAGTTCCAAAAAAAGAAAACCTTTCCCAGTGTCCACAAACCTCCTCCTCTCTAGTGTGAATTAGCTACTCCTTCATCATGCCCCCACTTTATCCTGCACATACCACTATTAGGGATCTCATCACACTTTTGGTAATGATTTGTTTGACAGAATAAAAAGGTTACTGTTCCATGAATGAGATGATCACTCATCCACTTCCAGGGTCTTGACCAGAAGCTAAGAAAATATACTAGGGCCTTTGGCAAGATGGGGAAAAGAGACAGTAGTCCTGAGGGCATAACGCTACAGGGGATGTTCACTATCAGCAAGGGGATTACACCCTGTTTCTGTAGAGGTTTCACTCTGAGGCTAGACCTGGAGGGGCTGTTTTCTGTCACCCCTCTTTTGTAAGTATTATCTGAAGGGCCTGAAGAGCACTTCCTCCCACCTCCAAAACATAAAAACATCCCCCTCCCCATCCTGAGTTCAACCAGCTGAAGTGGTTGGCAGTACCCAGTCTGACTTGTGGGCAGGACGACAGGAAGATGCTCACTTAAGACAGATTCAAGCTAGAGTAGTTTAACCAACAGATAAGGGTCTCTGAGGCCACATGAGGAATGATTTGGTCACCCCTCACCCAGACTCTTTGGGCAAAAAACTCATTCAGGGTTTTCCAGAAAGTCTTACAAAAACCCAAACGAACGTTTTGGCCAACCCAAATCCACATGATCCCTGACACTATATATATATATATATATATATATATTTATTTCAGATAATGGACTGGACCTTGCTGCCCTTCCCAGTTTACAGCCAAGAGGTAACATTTCTTTAATCTGTCTTCTCTCCTAGATGGAGAGTTCCTTTAGGGCAGGGACCACATCTTACCTGTCCTCGTATCCCCAGCATTCATCAGTTCTAGCACCTAGCAGGTACCTAATACATGCCCAACCAATGACTGAATGGTTAGAGTGATGGTGAGTCATTATGATAACCCAGAGAGAGGCTTTTGACAGAGCAACTAGTCCACCCTGAGATAAAGGACAGGCTGAATAGAGAGCCACAGGGAATATGTGGGTCTGGGGGTTGTGGGGAGCAGAAGGAACATGAGAAGAAGTGATTCAGTATGAAACCAAGGTTGGGCAGGTTGATGAAACTGACACCCTCAAGTTTCATGTTCTTTTGTCTCACGGGTCTATTCTTGCCTGGAGGATCCCATGCACAGAAGAGCCTGGTGGGTCGTCAAGAATCAGACGCGACTGAAGCAGCTTAGCACGCACACAGACTTTTCGTGTTCTGCTATCTCACTGATCTAACGATGGTGCTGATGGCCCGGCAAGTATCCTTTCATTCTATAATTTCAGCTTTGTCTGAAGCAACACTCTAACACTGACTCAGTGGCCCCCATTCCACAAGTCACATATCTTGGGTCAGTTTTAAATTATACCTTATTTTCTTCTGGCTGATTGGACTGATTCAGGTCTGCTAACAACAAGACGCTCATGTGTGGCCCTTTCAAGTAATCAATTCTGGGTAATTTTTTTTTTTTTTTTTTCTGTCTCAGACAATTCGAGAGGGCTTCCCAGGTGGTGTTAATGGTTCTGCCTGCCAACGCAGGGGATGCAAGAGACACAGGTTTGACTCCTGGGTCGGGAAGATCCCCTAGAGAAGGAAATGGCAACCCACTCCAGTATTCTTGCCTGGGAAATCCCATGGACAGAGGAACCTGGTGGGCTACAGTCCGTGGGGTCACCAAGAGTGGGACATGACTGAGTGCACAGCGTGTAGCACAGAATGCTGGAAAGAATTACTAACGACAGCTGATTCCAAAGTCAGCTTTGTCAACATAATAGTCTCCTTTCAAACTCACATTTGCAGAATTTGCCAGCTGAAAAGAAGAGCAAAGATTAGATGGTTAGATAGCATCATTGACTCAATGGACGTGAATCTGAGTAAACTCCAGGAGATAATGGAGGACAGATGAGCCTGGTGTCCATGGGGTTGAAAAAAGAGTGAGACATGACTGAGCAACTGAACAAGGAAATTCGTCCCTAGGGGACTGAGTTGGGTCACAGTGAATAAGAATTAGCATTCAGGGCCCCTGGCTTCCATACCTGGGCCTCCTTCTGCTCACTGCAGGTGCAGCCACGGCTGTTCTGGGCACAGCCAGCTGCCCCTTCTCTGCACTCCTGTGTCATCAGGGTGCTCTCTGAGGAGCCCTAAATTATCTGCCTTAGGGGGAATGAGCAGACAAGATTTTTTTTAGGTTCATTTGCCTTGGAACGTTCTGCGTGATTTTTTTTTTTTTTTCCTAAAGCCCCATTCTTAACGGGGCTAAGACAGTCCAGAAGCCGACTGGCTAGAGGAGAATTTGCCACTAAACAGCTGCGAGGCTGAGGCGCCGCGCAAGTGGGCCGGGCCCGACTGGATACTAACCGGCCCTGACATTTATCATCTGACAGGCGCTATCTGAACACCTACTGTGTGCCTGGCTGCAGTTGTTCAAATAAGAACCGAGCGAGCGGCTGCCTCCATCCCCTCCACACAGGCCCCAGAGCCATAGGAGCCGGGAGGCACAGGAACTTCTGATCGTCGTCCCAGATCTGGCCTTAACTTGTGCTGCGATTTGGGAATAGGATTGCAAATTCTCCAGCCTGTATCTTCAAAGAGGGGGTGGAGGGAGAAGTCTTTTTCAATAGGGAAAGGTATTTCGGGGAACTGGAGAAACCACGGCAGCAGCAGCTCAGGTGGTGTGGAGGCTCTGCGGGCTCCCTGACCTTGCAGCCACAGCCCCCTCGACCCACTCCCCCGCGCCCCGCCCGCTGAGGAGGCTGCCCACTGCCCTGCGAACTGCCCCGTCCGGACCCGGGGAGCCCGGGCAGCCGAGGCCAAGGGGGCGCCTTTCTCTTTAAGAGCCGCAAGGGCGACCCTGATTGGCTGTAGCTATGCAGGTCTTTCTTCCCCGCTCCCTCCGAGCAGTCCCTCCCCCGCCGCGCTCTCGGCTCTTTCCACACCCCCTCCCCTCCCCTGGCGCCCCCTCCCTCCCCGCGCGCTCGCCCCCTCTTCTCGCCGCCGCCGAGTTCTTCTCCTGCAGCCGAGCGGGTGATGCGCCAGCAACAGATGCCGGGCACCAAGACTGGCATCCTTAGGCCACGCTGAACGCCTGAAGAAGCGAGAAGGAAGCAGAGAAGGGCCGGGAAGGCGGGGACAGGAGGTGCCGGAGATCCCCCCAACCCAACCCCCTCAAAAGAAGGCAGAAGCCGCCGCCCCCACCGGAGAGCTCCGCGCCCCGGAGATCGCCGGCTCGCTGCCACTGCCGCGGGCGCCCAGGTCTCCCCAGCCATGCCAGGCCCGGCCGTGGACGCGGAGAAGGTCCCCTTCCGCAGCGCCAAGGAGGAGATCCGTGCGGGGGTCGGGGTCGAGGGCTCGGAGGGCGGCGGCGGCGGCGGCGGCCGGGAGAGGCCCGGCGCGCGCGGGCACCGGCAGGACATCGTCTGGAGGAACGTGTTCCTGATGAGCCTGCTCCACTTGGCGGCCGTGTACTCCCTGGTGCTCATCCCCAAAGCCCAGCCGCTCACTCTGCTCTGGGGTGAGTAGTCCTGCCCGCGCCCCCTGCGCCCCCGGGCACCGAGGCGCGGCGAGGCCGGCGGCGCCGGGGCGCGCGAGATCGCGGGTCGCCTCTGGCTGCGGGCCGTGCGGAGCCCCCGCGGCTCTCGGTTCGCCTTCTCTCCTGCTCCCCAGCTCCTCCCCGCCGCCCCCCGCCCCCAGGCCTGTAGTTGTCCGGCCTTTGGGACGGGAAGGTATTTCTATCCAGATATTTTCAACTTCTGCCCCCGCCGCTGTCTCCTTGAGTAGCCTCCTTTGGCGACCCCTGGATGGGGAGCGAGAGGGACTCGGGGTCCTGCGGCGCAGAGGCGCGCGAAGGGGGATGCCAAGCCCGGGCTCCAGGGCGGGGAGACCAACGCGGTGACTGTGTAGCCCCTGCGCGTCCCAGGGGCGCTCCTATCGGCCGCCTTTCAGCGTCTCAGTCTCCTCCATGGGCCACGGACCTTGAGGCCGAGTGAAGGACTAGAAAGGGAGTTGTAGCGGGGATTGGAGAGACCACAGGCGCAGGTTCAGCGTTGATTTTCGCGCAGGAGGTGGAAGAAGCCAGTTCCCTTCCTGCGCCTGTAAGGGCCCTGTCCCTGCCCTCTCCGGGATCTCTTGTGCCCAGTTGCACTTTTCCGGTCCCAGAAGTTTCTCGGCGAGCTCTGGCCCAGCACAAACCTCCGAGGTGGCTGTGTAGACCCTTCCAGGCCTGACCCCTTCTGACCAGGTGCCAGTCTGTCACCGCACCTGTAGCACTCCCTCGCGCCACCCACTTTCCTAGCACCCCCACCCCTGCCAGCATGGGAGGGAACCCCGGAGCCCACTCCCCCTCCAACCCCTCCCCAGCTCCTGGGGCTGGGGCCGGGGGTGGGAGCCCTTCAGAGCCTGCTCCGCATGACTCCAGTGGCTGACTCAGAACCACTTCCAAACCCCCTTCCCTAGTAACTGGTTTTGGCCTCAGTCACTATAGTGGCCACCTTAGCCGGGACAAAAAGGCTCTGGAGGCTTTGCTATCCTGGGTTGAGAATCTGGCGAAGTAATCCAAAAAGCCCTTTCAGGTCTCCTGAAAGGAACAGGGGAGCTGGAGAAACATAACCTCCTTTTATTTCCAGAGGGGAAGAGGAAGGAAGAAAATATGAAGACCTCTTTCGGCAAAGCTTCCGACTTGGCATAGTGCCAGCTCCGAGTGCCTGGGTTCAGAATGGGGCCACTCGGTCTTAAGCTTTCCCTTGAAACTCTGCAGTCTCTGCTCTTGGAAGCAGACCCTTCCAGAAGATGGGTGCCTCTTGCGGGGTGTGTGTGGCTGAGCAGGGTTGAGGAATGTTGTGGGGGCAGGGGTCTTTGGGAATCTGTGAAGCCTTTGAAAGTCCCCTGAAAGCTTTGAGTAACCTCTCCAAAAGTCAGTACACTTCCTCAATTCAGTGTCCTTTTCTCCATCTTTTTTGTTATGTATTGGTTTCATTTTCCTATATTTCTTCCTTTACCTCTAGATGATTAGATTGTAAGATGCTCAGCCATTGCTTCCTAGACACACTTCCTCCACGAGCCAACCAAAGCTCTTATTGTCCTGTATCCCCTAGAATGGCTCCCTCTGCACCTCTCCTCACCCCTCCCCCCTCCCGCCAGGGGCAGGGCTGTGCCTTTGGACTTCAGAGCCCTCCTGGCACCAGGAGATTAGGGCTTAGTCTTAATAGCTGCAGTGTCAGAGAGAGCTCAGGGAGAGGTGAGCACTTAAAATATTGTCTTACATGCCCGGAGCTCCACAGGCCCACAGGCACCACCATTACAGCCACCCACCCTCTGATTTTGGCCTCTCCCCAGGAGCCACAAGGACAAGGCCTCCTCTCCAGGTTCGCCAAGTCACCTCTGCCCTTTCCCGGCCACTCATGGTGGTGGAGGCAGAATCTTTGTTCTGAAAGACATTGGCCCGAAGATGGCATCCTGGCCCCAGACTCCTCTGGCTCCCTGGAGAAGTCAACACGCTGCAGCAGTCTGGGATCCACTTTATGGGTGATGCTGCCAGGCCCATCCTTCTGCCTCCCTGCAGAGTCTTCTGCTTTAGCTACTTTTCATCAGTTCCATTCCCTGAATCTTGATTCTCTCCCCACCTGAGCTTCATTGCCCTTCCCACCCCAGCTCCCTCCCCACCCCAAAAAAGAGCAGACAATGGTGGATGTTGTAGCTTCAAGATCCAAACTTGTGACTTAGAACATTCCAAATAAGTGAATGTTATCTGATAGATATCTTCTGAGAGAAGGAGTGAGGGAGAGAGACAGCCAAGATCGGTGTGCTGATGGTTAAGGTCTCCTGGAGGACTGTTGATCAGGATTATTTTTGTTGAAAACCCTGGTGCCTTGAGCTACAGATTTCTCCCCACTGGATGCCTTTTCCATCCTCACTCCCACTGGCTCTGTCTAGTGTTAGGGCTGAGCTCATGCACCAGTGGGTTGTTCATCCACTTCAGGGACCTGGGTTGTCAAGGCAATAAGGCTTAGCCAGCCCATCCATTGCTTGCCACCCTCCACCCCAGGTATGGTTGCCCTGGAAACAGGAGGCATCCATGCAGCGTACCCAGCAAAGGATGTGTTAGGTGTGCAGTGTGCGGAGAGTAATTTGCTTGCGGTGAAATGTCATCCATGAAAGATCTCATCAAGTTGTTCAGTGCAAACCTCCTCCATTGCCTCATCCCCCGCCTTTTTATGACTCTCCCTGGGGCCAGAGCAAGTTGTTTACTCTTCTTATCCTTGCAGTTTTCTGAGTGGGCAGGCTGTCAGAATGGAATGCTCTTGGTGCCCACAGGTCCTACGGGATGAGTTTATGAGTTTCAAGGACAGAATATGAACTCCAACTGGAGGAAAAATCTTCACCTGAAGGTTCGAGCTCACAAATGGGCCTGCTTTGAGGATTTTTGACCAAAGGGGCAGTTAGTTCATGCCCTGTCTCCCAAGATGAGTAGAATAAGGGAGTGAGGTGCAGCCGTCATGATTCAAGGCCAAAGTCCTAGTGCTTTTTCCCAGCAAGCTTTGCCCTATGTCTAGGCATTCTGGCCATTGGTCTCCAGAAACATGAGGAACTTTGCTGGTTTCCCTTGAAATGTCATTCGAGTCCCCTAAATATGCCTTGGTGACATCATGACCACCTCAATGAGAGGATCAGGCATGCGAAACAAGGCATCTGCCCTGCTCCTTTGCATCTTGCAGTTCTTGTTGTTCAGTTGCTAAGTGAAGTGAAGTGAAGTCGCTCAGTTGTGTCCAACTCTTTGCGACCCCATGGACTGTAGCTTACTAGGCTCTTCTGTCCATGGGATTTTCCAGGCAATAGTCCTGGAGTGGATTGCCATTTCCTTCTCCAGGGATCTTCCCAACCCAGGGATCGAACCCGGGTCTCCTGCATTATAGACAGACACTTTACCATCTGAGCCACCAGGGAAGTCATCAGTTGCTAAGTCATGTCTAATTCTTTTCGACCCCATAGACTGCAGCACTCCAGGCTCTTCTGTCCTCCACCATCTCCCAGAGTTTGCTCAAATTCATGTCCATTGAGTCGGTGATGCCATCCAACCATCTCATCCTCTGCTGCCCCCTTCTCCTCCTGCCTTCAATCTTTCCCAGCATCAGGGTCTTTTCCAATGAGTTGGCTCTTTGCATCAGGTGGCCAAAGTATTGGAACTTCAGCTTTGGCCTCAGTTCTTCCAATGAATATTCAGGGTTGATTTCCTTTAGGATTGGCTGGTTTGATCTCCTTGCAGTCCACAGGACTCTCAAGAGCCTTCACCAGGATCACAGTTTGAAAGCATCAGTTCTTCAGCTCTCAGCCTTCCATCTTGCCCCAGGCCAAATGTGTCCATTGCTGAAGTAGATACGGGATTCTCTGGTGCTCTTTTGGTTGCTGGAACCCAGCCTATGGGAGGAAGCTGAGATGTGGCAGAGGTGGATAAGGCAGTCTGGCAGGAGCTTGGGTCAGGATAGGCAGGGGTTTGGTCCACCAGTCAAATTCTGTCCAATCCTGTGAGCTGCCCAAGGATGAGCTATTTTCTGTCAGACACTGGGTAACCTGACTCCACACCTTCGATGGTCCTGACGTCTTTGTTGAGTTGTGATTCTTTTTTTCTGTCAAATCCCTAATATTGTTGAGGAGCTCCAGGAATGCGTGGCCTTGGACTTCTGTTTCGTCTCTGGATTTTCTAGGGTGAAAGTGAAAGTGAAGTCACTCAGTCGTGTCAGACTCTTTGCGACCCTGTAGACTGTAGCCTACCATAGACTGTAGCCTACAGGCTTCTCCATCCACGGGATTTTCCAGGCAAGAGTACTGGAGTGGGTTGCCATTTCCTTCTCCAGGGGATCTTCCCAACCCAGGGATGGAACCAGGGTCTCCCGCATTGCAGGCAGACACTTTACCCTCCAAGCCACCAGGGAAGCCCACAGCTCAAAAGAGAAACAGCTCTCAATGTGAATCCCTGCTCTTCTACTTGTTCACCAACNCTGGAGTGGGTTGCCATTTCCTTCTCCAGGGGATCTTCCCAACCCAGGGATGGAACCAGGGTCTCCCGCATTGCAGGCAGACACTTTACCCTCCAAGCCACCAGGGAAGCCCACAGCTCAAAAGAGAAACAGCTCTCAATGTGAATCCCTGCTCTTCTACTTGTTCACCAACTGCATAGCCTAATGGGACAAATGAATATCTCCAGACCTCAACTTTCTCACCTGTAAAATGGATAGATCCGTACTTCTTGCTCATGAGGTTGTGAGAAATAAATTCGATAATAGATGTAAATTACTCGGCACAGTGGCTGGCCCTTGGTTGATGTCTAGTAATTGTTAGCTCCTCTTATTATTCCTGGTCCTGATACTGGCTTTGTTTTCTTTAGTAGAAGGGAAAAAAGGCCCTCTTGCAGCACAATCAGTTCTACAAAGCTGGCATACAACGTGGCTTCGTTGCCTCTTGCATGGAAAAGATTGCTTTGGTTTGGGAAACAAGGGTTCTTTCTCAAAGTCTCCAAAGAGAAATGAACACAAATAGCCCTGTTTCTTCTCTCTCCCCCATCCCTTTCTCTTTCATCCTCTCTTCCTCCCCTTTTCCTCTAAAAAGTCGCTATTTTGTAAATAAGTACCTTTTTGTTCAGCTGGAAGACTCACCTGGTCTCTAGTGTTTTCTTTGGGGCTTTTTGAGTGGAGCCAGTTGCAATTGCTGTAAACACAGGGCTTAATCATTTCTCTAAATGTCTTAGGTTCTTAATGTTGAATTTTTCCCACATTTGTCTTCTTGAGTCATCTTTTTAAGAAAACAAAACTTTAATGTTCAAACTACTAAAAAAACTGAAAAACATCGGTGAGACTTCCCTTTAAAGCCTGTGCTTCCCAGCCCATTGTTGCAACTCTTCCATTTTTAATAACCAGACAAGCACTAAGGGCCGCGCCCCAGGCTGGGTGGCGTACAGAGAAACCCGAGAGAATGGAGTGTGCTTTTACTGGCTTCATAGTCTCAACAAGTATAAATATAGGTTGAGATTAACATTATTAACTCGGTTCTTTTTTTCTTCTAAAACTGGTCAAGGTCACGGCCAACTGCACTGTGGTCCTAAAATGTGAAGTCCTTCTGCAGAGTAGGAACCAGGGCTGAGATCCCAGCCTTGCCTCTTAGTTCAGCTTCAGGCAAGTCTCTTTTCCAGTGTGTGAGCCTTGGGTTCCTGGTCTCTGAAACAGGGATGATAATACTGAGCTGGAAGTTCCTTTAAGCATCAGGGCAAATGTCAAAGAGGAACCGCAGGGTCAAGAGTTCTCTCTACCGCTTCTAACCCCCACTGCGGGGGCGGCAGCAGGAAACTCACGGGGCTTCAGTGTCTTTCTCTCTGGGACCTGGAGTTCTTGTGGCTCCAATATAACGCACGATGTTTAAATCCGAATAAAACATCACGACCTTTCCTGTATTACATTTGGTTCTCGTCTTGTCCTGACTTGTCTATTGTAGAAAATTATAATAATTGCTTTAAAAAGCCAGTGATAAATTTACAGAACGGTGACACAATGTGAAAGTGTTACTCGCTGAGTCGTGTCTGACTCTTTGAGACCCCATGGACTGTTGCCCACCAGGCTCCTCTGTCTATGAAATTCTCCAGGCAAGAACATTGGTGTGGGCAGCCGTTCCCTTCTCCCAGGGATCTTCCCAACTCAGGAGTTGAACCCCGGGCTCCTGCATTACAGGCAGATTATTTACCATCTGAGCTACCAGAAATTTTCTAAAAAAGGCACCATTATCTTTGGCTGGCATTCTTGTTGAGCATCTGTTTTGATGTCCTGTCTTCTCTGATGTCAGTCTCCCCATCCCTCCGCTGTGACGTGTCCTGTTTCTGTGGAAGTGGCACCATCCTGGGATTGAGAGTATGGGCATTGGAGTCTGAGTGTCTGGGTTCAAAGCCTAGCCCCCCAGGTAGTCTTGGGCAGATCAGTCTCCCTCTCCAGCTTGAGCGTCCCCAGTTGCCCTGTGAGAATGACAGTTAGCCAGCATCAGTTCACAGCTGGAGTGAAATGAAACAAGACAGTAAAGAACTTGACCCTTGCTACTTCCCTTCACTCCTTCCCTTCCTTCCGCTCCTCCTTGGTGGCTAGGACTTGTTCCAGCCTCCACACCACCCCCCACCTCCGACCCTCGTTGTCAGAAAGCCCTGGCCACGGATAAAGCAGTTGGTTTCTGATTTGTTTTTCCTGGCAGTGGGCTGGTGGCCACCACAGCAGGGACCCACTCTCCTCCCTTGTAAATGCCCGTGGTTTGTTCACTCTGAGTGTGAGCAAGCCACAGGAGAGATCCTCACAGTTGCACATGCAGTCATGTACTCATTCACCCACAAATTCATTCATTTTTTTTTCCCTTTTCCATTTCAACTATTGTCAAAACACCAGAATCACTTGGATGTCCTTTACAGTATTCAGAAGCCTGGGCCCCTACCTGGACTTAATGAATTGGAATCTCTAGGCGGGAGGCCCTGACTATTTTATTATTATTATTTTAAGGCATTTGGGTGTTTCTGAGGCACAGCTGGTGCATTTAATTCCCTGCTCCATATTCAGGTACACTTATTATCACCCATGACTTGCCAGGCACCTGCGCCATCCCTCCCTGACTTCATGGCACTTAAGGCCGGTTGGGGAGACAGAAAGGTGAGAACCACCAAGGCAGCCTTAGCTGCAGAGCACCAGCCTGGGGCAGTCAGGAAGATGCCCTTGAGGAGGGGGACTTCACAGGGGGCTCAGTGGTAAAGAACCCATCTGCCAATGCAGGAGATGCAGGTTTGATCCCTGGAGAAAGAGCTGGCAACCCACTGTGGTATACTTGCCTGGGCAATCCCATGGACAGAGGAGCCTGGTGGGCTACAGTCCATGGAGTTGCAAAAAAGTTGGACACGACTTAGCGACTAAACAACAAGCGAGAGGAGGAGGTGGCTGAACTGAGCCTGGGTGGAGACCCCGGCTGAGGGGTTCAGGTGAGATGGCATTGCAGCCACAGGACAGAGGTCCCCAGGGGAGAGAGAAGAGCTGGAGCAGGGCCAGTCCAGGACCTGAAGATTCAGCGGGGTTGAAGGTGATCCAGGCCCAGATCCAGGGCAAGCAGTCAGGAGGACCAGCGGGACTGGGAGGAGATCGGGCTTGCGGAGCGGCTGCCCTTATCCTCTACTTGCCTCTCACCTCTGCTCACCCATCACACATGCCAGTGGTTCTGAGCACATAATTTCTAGACCAGTCACATGCTGGTGGGATGAGTGAGCCCGAAGGTTTTCAGGAAAGACCCTAAGGCAGACACCTTAGTGCAGTGGGGCTGGGTGCCTCCCCTTCAGGCTGGCCAGAGTTCAGGGAGAGCTAGGAATAATGTCTCAGCTGGGCCTTTGATCTCACAGACTCGGGGGGATTGTGCCAGGACTAGATTACTAATGTGCCCCCAAGGGTATAATAACACTGGCATACCAGACCCAGGGCGCTTTTCTCCTCTTGTGCTTGTCTGCTCTCTTTCCTCTTTTTCTCAAAGGTAAAGGTGGGTTCATCTGACCTCCCTTCCTCCCTGGAACCTGAGTTTAAACAGCTAGTTCTCACTATCCTTCCTACGTCCTGCTCCCCACTTCTGCAGCCTACTGTTAAAGGCTGATGCTTACATGCTAAGTCTTTTTGGTTATATTCCATTCTTTGCATCCCTATGGACTGTAGCCCACCAGGCTCCTCTGTCCATGGGATTCACCAGGCAAGAATACTGGAGTGAGTTGCAGTGCTCTCCTCCAGGGGATCTTCCCAACCCAGGGATCCAACCCGCGTCTCTTCTGTCACCTGCATTAGCAGACAGGTTCTTTACCACTAGCGCCAGCCGGGAAGCCAGTTAAAGGCTGAGAGCTCTGCAAGTCCCAGCAGGCTGTGGTCCACCAATCAGCAGCAGCAGCATCACCTGGGAGTGTGTTAGAAAGACTCTCAGACCCCATCCCCAACCTACTGAATCAATACCTTCCTTTTGATAAGGCCTCCAGGTGACCCGTCTAGGTTGAACTTAGAGAAAACATTCCGTTAAGTTGGGCCATAGGCTGACGGGTTAGAGAAACTGGACAAGTGGGATTTGTCAACTCTTTCGTCGTCCTTCTAATGGCCTCTTCCCCTTGGTGTCCCCTCCTCCCCTCCTGCCTCCTTGTAGCTTATTTTAGAACATGTCGGGATCCTGCTTCTCTTGCCAGCAAAAGGCTGTTGCTAAAATCTTTCAGCCGGCAGCCGTGATGTTTAATTCATGGGCTAGAAAATTATTTTTATTTTCATGAGTAGAGCTGGGGAAAAATAACAGGGAGGCTCAGTGCATGGCCCTTGGGAACTCAGCTTTTCTCTTTAACAGATGAACTGGTAAAGGTGAGAAGGCCTGGGGAAAGGGCCACCTTCCACAAAGGATGCTTTTGGCTGCAAGTAGCACAAAACTCAGTATGCCATAAAAGACAAGGAAAATTTCTAATTTCACAGAAAAGTAATCCTAAGGTAGGGCACTTCTGATGTCTCAGAAATGACATCAAAGAGCAGATTCCATTTCTGCCATGGTGGTCCTGTGGAATTTCATTTTCCACGTGGCTGCAGAATGGTTGCCAGATTTCCAGCAGTTACAACAATGTCCTACAGAAGAAGAGAGAGACTCCCCCTTCCTGAAGTTTCAGCAGAGAAACTCTCTCCTGGTTGTCTCAGAGCTGTTGTCTGCTCAGGATCATCAGCAGGACTGGGTCCCAAGTCCCTTGTTAAGCCATCATTGGCAAGGGATTCAAGCTAATCAGGGTTGGCCTCTGAGCCGCGTGTCACATGAGGTGGGGTTTAAGAATCAAACAAAACCCAGGCTCTGGGAGAGGGAGGAAAGGGCCTGGCTGCTGGGACAGCCAGCACCTCTGCTGCAGGGCCTGCCTTCACTCCCTCTGCTGCCTTCCCTCATTGGTGTCACCTCCAGCCCATGGGAAGGCCCCGATTCACGATTCACGTGCTCTTCCCCTATACTTCCTACCCGTTTGGCTGGTCCCCACTCCTGCTGTCATCACAGTGAGCTGTCAATGTCTGCTCTTTCCATGAGGCTCTGAGCTCTTTCCTGGCATATCTGCCTCCCCAAGCCCCCAACACATGGCCTCTACTTCATAGACATGGCGCTGGGAGGGTGGATGAAGGAAGAGTTGAATGAATGAGTTTGATGTCTGTGTGGCCTTTCTTTTTTAAAAATTGGAATACAGTTGCCTTACAATGTTGTTCATTTCTGCTGTACAAGGAAGTGAATCAGCTACATGTATGCATATATCCTCTCCCTCTTGGATCTCCTTCCCACCCCACCTCCCCATCCCACCCCTCTAGGTCAGCGCGGAGCACAGTTGAACTGCCTGTGCTGCTCAGCAGCTCCCCACTAGCTGTCTCTTGTACACAGAAGAGTGTGTATACACCAGTCCCAATCTCCTGATTCATCCTACCCTCTCCTTCCCCTGGGCTTCCCTTGTGGCTCAGCTGGTAAAGAATCCGCCAGCAATGCAGGACACCTGGATTCAATCCCTGGGTTGGGAAGATCCCCTGGAGAAGGGAAAGGCCACCCACTCCAGTATTCTGGCCTGGAGAATTCCATGGACAGCATAGTCCATGGGGTCGCAAAGAGTCGGACCCGACCGAGTGACTTTCACTTTCACTTTCTCCTTCCCCCACAATGTCCACATGTCCTTTTTCTGCGTCTATTCCTGTCCTGCAAGTAGGTTCATCTGTACCATTTTTCTAGATTTGTGTGGCCTTTCTTTCTAAGGAAAGTTTTCGTTTTGTCTCAACTTTAGAAGTGGTGTGTGTGTGTGTGTGTGTTTTCTCTCCTGTAAGATAACTTTCCATGTGATTTTGGAGGATGGACTGGGGAGAGAGAAGTCATTCTTAGTGCCCCAGGATTCTGCATGCCCCTACAACATTTTGCATGATATACTCTGCACGTAAGTTAAATAAGCAGGGTGACAATATACAGCCTTGATGTATTCCTTTTCCAATTTGGAACCAGTCTGTTGTTCCATGTCCAGTTAGTCTCTCCCCTCCTTTTATAACTCAAAGGAACAGCTGTGATTTTCCCTAAGTAGTATATACAATTTAATGTAAAAGTTCCATGCATGAAATTAGAAATGAATCCCTAAAATGTAACTGTTCCCTGGAGTAGTTAGTCAATTTACTCTTCTAATAAATATGTTCATAAGAAGCTTTTACAGATGGTTACGATGAAGATCGTCCATATTCCCAGCCTGTGAGTCACTGGAGTGTCCCCAAAAGAAGTAGTTTTGCCCTAGAGTCTCTGTAAGCAAAGGAAGATATTTATTAGCAAGTGTGAATAATACCCGCATCTGTCCCCCTCCCATCACCCACCCCCAAACCCACTATGTTTGGCTGCCTGGCTCTTGACAAGTGGACAAGTTATTAGCATCTTTGAGCTCTACTGGAATTACTCTAGACTCTCTTGACTCTAATGTGGCGCTCTGGGGAGATTTGTCACTACCTCTCTGAGTATAGACTGGATATGAACCTAAACTTAGCAGAGCTCCCACGAGGGTTGGGATAAACCACAGTTATTAGTGCGAATATTCCTTCATGCACAGAGCTGGTATTCAGTCAAATGAGCC
>SJYX01008694.1:204036-219738 GCA_006410675.1 Oreotragus oreotragus | reverse complement strand
GGGGAAAAAAAAAAAAAAAGCTCAGGGGAAAACCTCAAACAAATAGCCCTAGGCAGAAACCCCCACCTTCTCGGAAGAGGGCTCTGAAACCATTTCTTAGGACAGCGGTAGGGACTGTTAGGTGCGGCGTCCAACTGCGCAGCCTCAGCGCCCCCCTCCCCAGCTGGCCCTCAGGGAGGGACCAGCCCCAGTAGTAGCGCTCCCAGGACCAGACATGCGCTTTGGTGCTGGAAATCCGCTATACAGATGTGAGTTCATTCAGTACATGTGTCTTTTCTAAATATGGAGGTCGATGGAGCCCTGCTCTCTGGGCCCTTTCATCTCTGAGGGTGGGTGACTTACCAGACTTACATCTTCATTTGAGGAGGAGCAGATACCGCTGGGATCAAGCAGACAGGGATGCAGTGCAGGTCTGCCTGGGACAGGACACCTTTAGGGACATCCTGGACCCAGGCTCCTTGGCCACCTGAGATATGAGGGCCCTTGGAAATGTTTCTGACTCATTAACAGATGACAACCATTGGGAAGACACACTAAATCAGGGGTCCCCAACCCCCGTGTTAGGAACCCAGCCGCACAGTAGGAAGTGAGTGGCCGACAAGCAAGAGAAGCTTTGTCTGTATTTACAGCCGCTCCCCATCAGTTACATTACCACCTGAGCTCCGCCTCCTGTCAGATCAGTGGTGGTGGTAGATTCTCCTAGAAGGTCCAACCCTACTGCCCAGGCAAGGGATCTAGGTTGGGTGCTCCTTATGAGGATCTATTGCTTGATGATCTGATTCTGCTTTATGGTGAGATGTATAATTACTTCATTATATGTGTGTGTGCGTTAGTTGCTCATTCGTGTCTGACTGTTTGTGACCCCATGGACTGTAACCCACCAGGCTCCTCTGTCCATGGGATTTCCCAGGCAAGTACACTGGATACTGGAGGCGGTTGCCATTTCCTCCTCCAGGGGATCTTCCAGAATTCAGATCTCTTACATTGCAGGCAGATTCTTTACCATCTGAGCCACCAGGGAAGCCTACCGCAAGGCAATAATATTGAAATAAATAAATAAATAAATTCCCTGGTGGTCCAGTGGTTAGAACTCTGAGCTCGCAATGCAGGGGTTTGATCCTTGGTCGGGGAACTAAGATCCCACAAGCCACACAGCATGGCCAGATGCACACACAATAAATGTAACGTGCTTGAATCATTCAGAACCTCATGGAAAAATTGTCTTCCATGAAACCAGTCCCTGGTGCCAAAAAGGTTGGGAACCACTGCTCTAGATGTTCACTGCGCATCCAGTGGGAGGCAGTGGGTTACTCCTAACCTGCATCCTGTCAGCGTGGCCATGTGACTGAGGTGACCACCCTCACCTAGGACAGTAATCCGCACGGCTGCTTCAGTCCCCCCTGCCGAGGGACCGTCCCCTCCGTTCTCCTGGCGAGTTGCTGCTCTCTCCACTTTCTTTTCCCTTTTAGCACCCGTGCGTCTCAGGCTGCAGCCGGCACCTGTGTAGACAGCCGTCTGTGTAGACAGCTGGGCTGGATTTCTCACAGTGATGTGTGTGAAGAGGCGGCCAAGAGCCTTCCAAACCCAGCCAGGCCTGGAGTCTTCTCGGAGAAAGAGAAATGCAAAACCCTGAAAGCAGAGCTCCTGTTGGCCCTGTGCCCGGGCAGCCGGGCGTGTGGGAGTGGCCCCCGGAGCGGTAGACAGACAAGCTGGCCTCACTAGGCTCCCCCCCTGAGACTGCCAGGTGCTTCTTTAGTCTAAAGGTTGGAGGCAAGACTTTGGACTCAGATAAATTTTTGCTGGTTAGCAAACTCCCAAGTCTCTCCCTGGTCAGAGCCATTCCTAGTGGTCATTAATTGGGTTTATGACAAAAAATGCTTTAGGAAATTCCCTGGTGATCCAGTGGTTAGAACTCTGAACTCCCAATGCAGGGGTTTGATCCTTGGTTGGGGAACTAAGATCCCACAAGCCACACAGCATGGCCAGATAAACATGCAAACCGATTAATACATGAATAAAAATGTGTTCCTCTGAACTTATTTTTTTAAAAAAGCATAAAGTATTTTAAAGTGTAAAAGAGTTTCCCCATGGTGATGTTGCTGAATAAGCAGATTGGTTTCTGATGTGTGCTCAGGTTCTAGGAACAAGTGAGGGAGCGCTTTTGGGATGTACTTTTCCATCTTCTTGGAGACAGGGAGGTGGAAAGATTTAGATGTCTAATTAAATTCTGTTTCACACACATTTGTGAACATGTGCCTGAGATTCTCAGGTGGCACTGGTGACAAAGAGCTCATCTGTCAATGCAGGAGATGTAAGAGACATGAGTTCAGTCCCTGGGTGGGAAAGATCCCCTGGAGGAGGGCATGGCAACCCACTCCAGTATTCTGGCCTGGAGAATCCCATGGACAGAGGATTGGAAGGCTACAGTCCTGCCAATAGTCCAATTGGCTACAGTCCAATTGCAAACAATTGGACACGACTGAAGTGACTTAGCAGGAGCACCAGCCTAGTGTGGGCCAGCTGCTGGGAATACAGAGGTAAGCAAGCTGTCATTCCTGCCTACAAGATGCTCAAAATCTAGAAGGGGAAACAGACTGAGGAGAATTGTAATTCAGTGTGATAAACTCCAGGACAGAAGTGGGCCTGAGGTATGCAGATGGCCGGAGGAGGTGGGCATGGTGGCTCTTTTAATTCACATAATGGTAATCCTTCAGGGCGTTCGTATCTTCACTGCAGTTCTGAACAACAGCAAAACTTTGCAAGCAAAATTATTTCACCACTAAATAATAGTGGGAAAGTGTAACCCAATGAAGCCATTTGGTGGCAAAGTCTGACCGAAACTATTTATCCTTTACAGTCTGAATAGTCATACTGATGTGCTCAGGGCTTCCCAGGTAGTGCAGTGATAAAGAATCTGCTTGCCAAGCAGATGTGGGTTTGATCCCTGGGTCGGGAAGATCCCCTAGAGGAGGAAATGGCAACCCACTGCAGTATTCTTGCCTGGAAAATTCCATGGTGGGCTACACAGTCCATGGGGCCACAAAGAGTCAGACATGACTGAGCACGCACACTGGCCACTGATGTGTCTGATGATGGACCCACTGTGGGCATTACTGTAATGGATAGGCACTGTATTACCTTTCTCAGATCTGAACAATTCTGAATCTTGAGGCACATCAAACCATTGGGTTTTGATGAGGGCCTGGGGACTTGTCCTGGCATCATCTGCATTTTGCAGCTGAGAAGGCAGCATGCAGGGCGGACTCATTTGCCTGAGGTCAAGAGCTGTAAGCGGTGGTCAGGGCTGGCGGGAATGTCCTTCTGATTCCCGAACCCTGCTGGGCAACCCCAGGTGGCACTACCTTGAGAGGCTCCGACTTACACTGCAGTGGTTTGGGCACCGGACGCCTGGGTGACTCTGGAGTGGTGACGGATTGAGGCGGCATTGCCCACAGATGTGCCCAGGCAGCTGTGATGGGGATGTGAGTGTCAGTTTCCCCTCGTTGGTCTGGGCTCGGCCACCTCACTCTGGGGGTAGTCAGGTCCGACAAGGAGTGGGTTTTCTGTGCTTCTCTGCCCACAAGACCTGCTGTTGCCCTGTCCAAAAGCTGCCCACTTCCCCACCCTGGGTTCTTTCTCACTGCTCCTTTCTGCTATTCATCTCACATTTTGTTCCCATCACTGTCTTCCGGTCTGTTACCCCTAAGGTTTCTTCAACCAGCAGGAAAGATGTACTTGCAAATAATTGTGAAGTTTTGTAGGTCAACCCCAGGATCAGCTTTGTGTTCAGACAGGGCGTAGCCAATGGTGAGAAGTGGTTTTAGGGACCCAGGATAGGCCTGAAACAGCCCTCAAACCACCTTCCCCAGCTCTCTTACCCACTGAGGCAAGGATTCTGGACTGAGACTGCATGCTTCAGGGGTTTCATGAGCCCCTGAAATAGGTTTTGTGTGAGCTGGCATTTTTCTTCTATTGGATTCTCAGCGGAGCCTGTGACTTTAAAAAGGTTAAGTGCTGCTGGACTGGAAAGAGCCTCATTAAACATGTCAGTGTTTCCTAAAAGGATAAACAGTAAATGAGTGTTCATTTATATGCTCTCATCCATTATCGCCTCCTGTATCTATAGTCAATATGACCACTTTCATGCTTTATTTAGCAGGCAGGGTAATTAAGCTTTGATAGGCTGAAGGGCGGGGGCTTCCCAAGTGGTGCTAGTGGTAAAGAAGCCTCCTGCCCATGCAGGAGATGTAAGAGAGGTGGGTTTGATTCCTAAATAGGGAAGATCCCCTGGAGGAAGGCACAGCAACCCACTCCAGTATTCTTGCCTGGAGAATGCAACGGACAGAGGAGCCCGTAGGGTTGCACAGAGTCAGACATGACTGAAGTGAGTTAGCACTGGCACGTGCTGAAGGGAAAACCGGATCGCTTCTGGGTTCCACAGGTCTTTATCAGGCAGGTCTTCACAGAACACACCAGACCCCCTGCCAAATGGGGTTCCCTAGTGGCTCAGAGGGTGAAGAATCTGCCTGCAATGCGGGAGACCTAGGTTCAGTCCCTGGGTTGGGAAGCTCGCCTGGAGAAGGGAATGGCAATCCACCCCAGTATTCTTGCCTGGAGAAGTCTATGGACAGAGGAGCCTGGCGGGCTACAGTGTATGGGGTCAAAGAGAGTCGGACATGACTGCGCGAGTAACACTTTCACTTTGTGGAGCACCCCGCCTCTCCTACCTCCACCACCAAATGAGGAGTCCGCTTGCATTGTGGCACATGCCAAGAACAAAAAACGTAGGGTGTTTTTCATCATCTTATTTCATTCACAGTTCTACCAGGTCCTCTCATTATGAGGGAAGCAGCGATGGTCCCTCCAGGGGCCTTTCCCTGCCGCTGCTTTGTCGTTCAGTCGCTCAGTCGTGTCCGACTCTGCGACCCCATAGACACAGCACACCAGGCTTCCCTGTCCTTCACCATCTCCCGGAGTTTGCGCAAACTCATGTTCATCGAGTCAATGATGCCATCCAGCCATCCTCTGTCGTCCCCTTCTCCTCCTGCCTTCAGTCTTTCCCAGCATCAGGATCTTTTCCAGTGAGTTGGCCCTTCACATCAGGTGACCCAAGTACTGGCGCTTCAGCTTCAGCATCAGTCCTTCCAATGAATATTCAGGATTAAAGTCTCTGCTTATCTCTGCTTATCAAAAACACTCAGGCATCATCATCAGGAAACTCATAATAATTATTGAACAAGAGCCCTTTATTTTCATTGTACACTCAGTCCTGTAAATTATGTAGCTGGACCTGATACTGGGAAAGATTCTTGGTCACCTTCTCCCTTCCTCCCCTGTCCCCAACCTCAAGGCTTCCTGCAGGGCCAGGACTGCACACAGTCACAACAAAGGGTGTGTTCCCAGAACTTCCCTGGTGGTCCAGTGGTTAAGACTGCACTTCCAGTGCAGAAGCCACAGGTTCGATTCCTGGTTGGGGAACTAAGATTCCACATATGGCATGGTATGGCAAAGTTAAAAAGTAAATTTTTTTAAATGTCCCTTTTTGTTGATGGCAGAGTATTTAGCCAGACTTATTCTATGGCCTTGCGTTCTCACCCTGGTCATGCACCATGAAGCGTGAGGAGGCCACTGCCCAGGATAACGTTCGCGGTGTCTGTCCTTGGCTCCCTCTGATATCACAAGGGATGTTCCAGGACTGTTTCCCAGAGAACTGCCAAGACCATGGGCCTTGGCCCTGAGGACTTGCTTTCTTATCATAGAACTTGTCTCGGTTGCACTGGATAAATAGAATAATG
This sequence comes from Oreotragus oreotragus, assembly GCA_006410675.1. NCBI lineage: Eukaryota > Metazoa > Chordata > Mammalia > Artiodactyla > Bovidae > Oreotragus > Oreotragus oreotragus. The sequence continues at coordinate 213,943 of SJYX01008694.1, read as the reverse complement.
ATGCCGCTTGACAGGCACTTTGCTCTGTTTGGCAGGAACCCACATTCCAGGAGCAGGAAGGGAGAGGACTGTGAGGAGGAGAAACTTGGGATGCTTGGAGCTTCCCGTTCCGATAGCGTGACCTTGGACAAGCACCAGAGATTCTCCCCATCCCAGTTCTTCATCTGTAAGGTTACTGACTCCAAAGTGACTTCGTGAGGCTGGCTGGTTAAGGGGCTCACTTGTAGGGCCACCAGCTCCCCCACCCATCCAGAACAAATGGCCACAGAGTCTGCAGTTGAGTGTGGGTGCAGTCCCTGAGGACCAGCCTCATTCAGTGTGGCTGACCTGACGTGCTTGTCCCCCTGCTGCCTTTTAGCTGCCCTCAGCACACCTCCACCCACACCCCCACACCTGTGGAGGTGCTTTCCTCTGCAGGACAGGAGCCGCTGATCTGAGCTTCCCAGCCCCAGCCTGCCCAGAAGCCTTCCAGCCTGAAGCAGACATCTGAGGAAGACTCGGGACGGACAGGGGAGGGAAACTGCGAGGGAGGAAGGAGACCCTTGAGGTCCAGTGAATGGGGCATGGCCAGACACTCATCTCCACAGACTCATCCCCACCAGCACTTGCTGCATCTTTCCCAGCAACTGGTTCATGGGCACTGTTGGCGAGAGGCAGAAGGATGGCTAGTATGTCATCTCCCCCACCCACCTGGCTCTGGCCGAGCCCAGGGGGCTAATCAGCTGTGCAGAGGCAGGCTGTACAAGGGAGAGGGTGCCTAGAGGATCTGGAATGTGCCCCAGGAACTATCCCTGCTGCAGAGAGTGGACCGTGGAGAGCCTGGGGCAGCCAGGCCTGGCTGGGGCAGTTAGTACATCGCTGAAGCTTTCCTGGTGGTTGAGTGGCCAGTGCATCTCTTCTCCCAGCCGATAACCTCGCTTTTCAGGGGTATCCTGGGAGGACAGGGTGGGTGGAACAGTGAGCAAGTTTGGAGAGACGCAGAAGGGGAAGACTTCGGATCTGGTTAACAGCTTTCTTCAAGCAACACAGTCCTTTCACCAAATAGGAGGAGCAAAGAGTGGGAGTGGGGTGGGGCTGGAGACCTGAGGCTGCTCTTTTTCTCTCTGAAGAATCTTATTTTACATCTTTGTTGTTGTTGTTTTAACACATATTTACTTTATTATTTATTTTTAAAATTAATTTTTCTTGGAGCATAGTTGTTTTGCAATATATAGTTTCTCTGTTGTTCAGTTGCTAAGTTGTGTGCAGCTCTTTGAGATGTCATGGACTGCAGCATACCAGGCTTCCCTGTCCTTCATCATCTCCTTGAGCTTACTCAAGTTCATGTCCATTGAGTTGGTGATGCCATCCAGCCTTCTCGTTTTCTGCTACCCCCTTCTTCTCCTGCCTTCAGTCTTTCCCAGCATCAAGGTCTTTTCTAATGAGTTGACTCTTTGCATCAGGTGGCCAAAATATTAGAGCTTTGGCTCAGCACCAGTCCTTTTCATGAATATTCGGGGCTGATTTCCTTTAGGATTGACTGGTTTGATCTCCTTGCTGTCCAAGGGACTCTCAAGAGTCTTCTCCAGTGCCTCAGTTAGAAAGCATCAGTTCTTCAGTGCTCAGCCTTCTTTAAGGTCCAACTCTCACTTCCGTACATGACAAATGGAAAAACCATAGCTTTGACTAGACGGACCTTTGTTGGCAAAATGATGTGTCTGCTTTTTAATACTCTGTTTAGGTTAGTCATAGATTTTCTTCCAAGGAGCAGGGATCTTTTAATTTCATGGCTGCAGCCACCATCCTCAGTGATTCTGGAGCCCAAGAAAATAAAAGTATCTCACTGTTTCCATTGTTTCCCCATCTATTTGCCATGAAGTGATGGGACCGGATGCCATGATCTTTGTTTTTTGAATGCTGAATTTTAAGCCAGCTTTTTCACTCTCCTCTTTCACCTTCATCGAGAGGCTCTTTAGTTTCTCTTTGCTTTCTGCCACAAGGGTGGTATTATCTGCATATCTAAAGTTATTGCTCTCTCTCCCAGCAATCTTGATTCCAGCTTGTGCTTCATTCAGTGTTGTTAGTTTCTGCTGTACAGCAAAGTGAATTGGCCATACGTGTACACAGATCCCCTCTCTTTTGGATTTCCTTCCCATTTAGGTCACCACAGAACACCAAGTAGGGTTCCCTTATTTTATATCTTATAAATACTTATTCCTTGTAGACAGCCTAGGAAAATGCAGGCATGCCAAAGTAAAAAAAAAAAAAAAATCCCCATCTGAGAGATGCCATTGCCTTCTCTAGGGGATCTTCCAGACCCAGGGATCGAACTCGTGTCTCCTGCATTGCAGGCAGATTCTTTACCGTTTGAGCCACCAGGGAAGCCCACATTGCTAACATTTGGGGCTATATCCTTCTGGACATTTTTCTCTGTGGATAACCAAGTTTCACTCTCTGCATTTATACCACAGTGCTGTTTTGTTATCAGCTTTTGTCACTTGTTGCCACATCAGAGGCTTATTTCATGCCCATAGATGTGGATCCTGGAATTTTTTAAATGGCAGTGGAGTTTTGCAAAGTCTGGGTGGACTTGTTCCCCTATTGTTGGAAATTTAGGTGCTCCTTTTCCTGCTGTTGTTACTATTACAGCTTCATCTTCATATGTGCCCTTAATTGTTTCCTCAGAAGACATTTCGATAAGCTTTCCATAATATATATTTCATTCTAAACTTATTTTTGTTCAAAATTGAAGTACAATTGATTTTTAATATTGTGTTAGTTTCAGATGTACCACAGAGTGATTCACACACACACACACATATATATATGTATGTATATTTTCAGATTCTTTCCCATTAAAGGTTATTACAAGGTATTGAATATAGTTCCCTGTGCTATACAACAAATCCTTTTTGTTTATCTATTTTATATATAGTAGTTTGTATTTGTTCATCCCGTACTCCTAATTTATCCCTCCCCTTCTCCGTAGGACACATTTCTGTGTGCATTTTTAAAGCTTTAGACGAGTGGTTCTCCAGCAGAGATGACACTTCTCTGGCAAGGGGCATTTGGCAGTGTATAGAGACAACGCAGGAGACCCGAGTAGGGCCCCCAGGTCGGGAAGATCCCCTGGAGGGGAGCATGGCAGCCCACTCCAATATTCTTTCCTGGAGAATTCCATGGACAGAGCAGCCTGATGGGCTGCAGTCCGTGGGGTCTCAAAAGAGTCGGACATGACTGAGTGACTAACTTTTGCACTTTCAGAGACATTTTTGTCTGTCACAGCTAGAGGTGAGGTTGCTGCCAGTATCTAGTGGTAAGGAAGCATGGTGCTTCTAAACATCCAGCAATTACAGGACAGCTCTCACATCAAAGAATTATCAAGCTCAAAATGTTGATTAGCACCGATGTTGAGAAACTCTCCTTTGAACACATGAATTCCACTTCTCCCCACCGAGCTTTATTAAGATATAATTGACGCATAGCATTGTATAAGTTTAAGATGTATAATGTGTTGATTTCATCTATTGATATCTTGCAAAATGATCGCCACCATAGCATTAGCTAACACTTCCATCCTGTCTCATAGTTACCATTTCTCTTTTATGGTGAGAACATTTAACTTCTTCTCGCTTGACAACTTTCAAGTGTAGATAGATCCCCAGAGCTTGTTAATCTTGTAACTGGAAGTTTGTACCTTTGACCAACATCTTCCCGACAATCCCTGGTAGCCAGCGCTTTACCCTATGGACCTCTGAGTTTGACTTTTTTTTACCTCCACACGTATATAAGATCATGCAGTATTCATCTTTCTCTTACTTCACTTAGTGTGATGCCCTCAGTGTTCATTCAGATTGTCCCAAAGAGCCGGATTTCCTTCTGTCTCCTGGCTGGATAATATTCCATCACACACACATGGATATTTTTAGTTTTGGCAATATTTGTGGTGCTGGAGCTTGCAAGCCTCCCAAGGAAAACAAGGTCAAGGTACTCAGTTTAATTGGCATGCAACTCAGGCCAACCCAGTCCCATCCTGTCTCCTACTTGCAGTGCCCGCACTGTTTTGGAGAAGGGAAGTGACTAATGTGAGCCACTTGGAGCCTGTCCTTGCATCCAGGAGAGAAAGAGGGGCAGGATGCCCTGGGAGGAGGTGCAGGGAAAGTGGACACCGAGAGAGAAGGAATGGGGAAGGGGGTGGTGCTGTCTGGACAATGCCATCCTTGTTGTAATGAAAAGAGAATTGTATGTATTCTTTAGGGACCTGAAGGCCAGTTCCGGGCACTGAGGACCCAGGCAGGGAGAACACACGCTACTGCAGAGTGCAGGAGCAGGGAGTGATCAGAAAGCCTCTATTGTCTCCCCGAAGCTGGCATGGGGAGCAAGAAGTCCTGTGTCCTGGGGCGCTGGCCAGGGCCCATCCATTGGGAGTGGAAAACATCAGTGCTCCCCATGCTGTATGTTATGAGGTGGTGAGATAACCTGAAATGTTATCCTATCCATAAAGTCTCCTTTTCAGGCAAACCCGCGGCTCTAATGGAAACCGGCTACTTCATTTATCCATCTTTGAAATGTGTTTTAGTTGTCCAGAGTGAAAGTGAAAAGTTAAAGTGCTGGTTGCTCAGTTGTGTCCAACTCTTGGCGACCCCATGGACTGTAGCCCCCTAGGTTTCTCTGTCCATGGGATTCTCCAGGCAGAAACACTGGAGTGGGTAGCCTGTCCCTTCTCCAGGGGATCTTCCAACCCAGGAATCAAACCAGAGTCTCCTGTATTGCAGGTGGATTCTTTACTGTTGGAGCCACCAGGGAAGCCCTATAGTCATCCATTCATAAGATAAATATTTCCCGAGCTTCTTTAGATGCCAGGCCCCAGGAAACCCAGGGAATCACACATAGTCCCTGTCCGCATGGAGCACAGACCCTCCAACAATGTGTCAGGCAGTGTGTGTGCTATGAAGAGGGACATACGTTAGGTGGGAACACTCTGCCTAATGGGGATGTGGAAGTGGGTGGAGGGGGCCTGGTGTCAGCGAAACTTCTCGAAAGACGTGGTGTCTTGGTGGATACAGAGGCCAGAGTAGTGGTTTCCAGAGGGGAAGGGGCCTGGGCAGGAGCACAGCGAAATGTGTGAAGGGGGTTAACTGTATGGTAATGGATGGAAACTGAACTTTGGGTGGTAAGCAATCTGTAGTGTAGTTATCACACGTGAAACATACAACATTATAAACTGGAATAAAGTGAAAGTGAAAGAAGTTACATCAATAAAAAATCAATTTAAACAGTTAGAAAGAGGGCTTCCCTGGTGGCTGAGTGGTAAAATATCCACCTGCCAATGCAGGAGACAGGGTTCAATCCCCGATCTGGGGCGATCCCACACGCTGCGGAGCAACTAAGCCTGTGTGCCACAAGTACTGAGCCTGGGAGCTGCAAGTACTGAGCCCATGAACCACAAGTACTGAGAGCTGCATGCCCTAGAGTCTGTGCTCCACACGAGAGAAGGCACCGCTGTGAGAGGCCTGTGCCCCGGAGCTAGAGAGAAGCCCCCCTTGCCACAGCTAGAGAAAAGGCTGCCCAACACAGAAGACCCGGCACAGCTGAAAGTAAAAATAAATAAAAAAATTTTTTTTAATTAAAAAGAAGTGACGTCTAAGTCAAGAATGGAAGGACCAAATGGAGTTCGCCATAAGCAGAGGAATATAAACTTTTCTCTGGAAGGCTTTGAAAGTAAAAAAAAAAAAAAAGTTCTGGCCTCCCCAAGGCCATTTCAGTGTGGTCCTCAATGAAAGAGTGCAATTGGACTAGATATGCCTTCAAAAATCAAGGTTGGGGACTTGCCTGGTAGTCCAATGGTTAAGACTCTTGAGTTCCCACTGCAGGGGACACGGGTTCGATCCCTTAGTTGGGAAACTAATATCCTGCATGCAGCCTGTTAAAGCCAGATAAATAAATAGAAAGTGGAAACAGTGACAGACTTTATTTTCTTGGGCTCCAAAATCACTGTGGACTGTGATTGCTTAAAAGACACTTGTTCCTTGGAAGAAAAGCCATGACAAACCTAGGTAGCATATCAAAAAGCGAAGACATCAATTTTCCAACACAGGTCTGTGTAGTCAAAGCTATGAGTTTTCCAGTACTCATGTATGGATGCAAGAGTTGGACCATAAAGAAGACTGGGAGCTGAATAATTGATGCTTTCGAACTCTGGTGTTGGAGAAGACTCTTGAGCATCCCTTGGACAGCAAGGAGATCAAACCAGTCAATCCAAAGGGAAGTCAACCCTGAGTATTCATTGGAAGGATTGATGCTGAAGCTCCAATACTTTAGCCACCTGATGTGAAGAGCCAACTCATTGGAAAAGACCCTGATGCTGGGAAGGATTGAAGGCAGAAGGAGAAGGGGATGACAGAGGATGAGACGGTTGGATGGCATCACCAACTCAATGGACTTGAGTTTGAATAAACTCCGGGAGACGGTGAAGGAAGGAAAACCTGCGACCCATGGGGATCGCAAAGAGTTGGACACAACTGAGCAACTGAACAACAAAGGAAATATGTGTTAAAAGGTAAATTGAGGCATAGTTAAAAAAAAAAGAAACTTAAAAAAAAAAATCAAGGTCTTCGTTAGTCATCTTTTCATCACTATGAATATTTCCATCGTATAAAAGTGAGTGGGGTAATAGAGAAAACACCTTTAGCACTACCATCAATCCCCTGAATGACTCTCCCCCTGCGGTGTCTCCCACCTGCTGCCCTTCCTCTTTAGTCCATCCTCTACACAGCATCCAGAGTGGTCCTAGTAACACGGAGCCCTGTGCTACGGTGTGCTTAGTCGCTCAGCCATCCCCGGCTTTTTGCAACCCATAGACTGTGGCCTGCCAGGATTCTCTGTCCATGGGATTCTCCAGGCAAGAAAACTGGAGTGGGGTGGCATGCCCTCCTCCAGGGGACCTTCCCAGCCCAGAGTCTCCTGCATCGGACACAGATTCTTCACCAGCTGAGCTACCAGGGAATCTCGTGGTGCCCTGATCACACCTCCTCTCTGCTCAAACCCCTCCCACGGCTCCCATCTCACTCAGTGTATGTGCTGCTCCTGCGTGCCCACCCTGTTACCTCCTTGAGCTCACTTCTAGTCCATTCCACTGGCCTCCTTGCCCTTCCGCAAGCATCCCAGGCACAGTCCCAGGAGAGGCTGTTCTCTCTGCCCTGTGATCACTTTGGATGGGATCACTTTGGATCACTCTAGAAACTCAGTGGTTTCCTCGCTTTGTTCTGGAAGTATAGTAGGAGCAGCTGAAGAGCTATGAACATTGGTTAAGAGGACTCTCAGCCTCACCTCTTCATCCTCTGGTGCTTTCAGGCACTGAAGACACACACAGGGAGGAGAAAGGCGATCAGGAAGAGAAAGTGATGTGGACAAAAATGTCCCAAATACTCTTTTATATTTGGATATGACAAGAAGTTTACAGGAAGGGTATGGGAGGAAAATAAATTTCAGTTAGTTATTTTTCTGAGCATTTGTTTTGGGGGATGTTCTCTTATACAACCATGATGGTGATTTAGTCACTAAGTCATGTCTGACTCTCTCAGTCCCATGGACTATAGCCCGCCAGCCTCTTCTGTCTGTGGGATTCTCCAGGCAAGAATACTGGAGTGGGTTGCCATTTCCTTCTCCAGGGTATCTTCCCAACCCAGGAATCAAACCTGTATCTCCCGCATTGCAGGTGGATTCTTTACCTTCTAAGCCACCAGGGAAGCCCTCCCACCACAAGATATCATTCACCAAATGGGTTGACTTAGCACACTTGTCAATTTTTATCCAGTGACATACTGAAACATAAGTTAGGGCTCAACAGAGCTTCCACATTCTACTGATTTTATTTCAATCTGTAAAAAAGAAAAGAAATCTAATTCTCTGTAAAGTAGTGAAACATTTATGGGCCTTGGAAAACACTGCCTACTTGACTAATATCCTTTTCCCTTAATAGCCTGCTTCAGTGCAATGGTATTTTATTAATTTATTAACCATCAGAATCCTATTAAGAGACAGTGCTAGAGCTGGAATGAATCTTAGAGATTTTTCCAGCCCTATGTGTGTGCATACAAAGTCACTGCAGTCGTGTCCGACTCTTTGTGACCCCATGGACTGTAGCCCGCCAAGCTCCTCTGTTCATGGGATTCTCCAGGCAAGAATACTGGAGTAGATTACCATGCACTCCTCCAGAGGGTCTTCCCAAGCCAGAGACTGAACCCAGGTCTCTTGCATTGTCAGGTGGGTTCTTTACCACTAACACCATCTGGGAAGCCCTCTTCCAGCTTTTTTACAATTAAACAAACTGGGGACTAGAAAGACACAGCCCTAACAGTCTTAGGGCAGTGCTTGGGACTGGAGCCTAGAGATCTGAACTCTAGATTTGGGAGTCCTTCAGAGAAGACCAGTCTAGTGTCTGTGAGGGGAGCCTGTGAGGCTCCTGGGAACGCACTGGGCTCTAGAGGGGGTATGATGAGTGAGGAGAGCCACACCTCAGCCTCCAGCCGCCGTCTGAGAGCCTTGCTTCCTCTTTTGTTTTACATATACAGCTTCTGCATAAGATTTTTTTTTTGTAAATTAATGTATGTATTTTAATTGGAGGCTAATTACTTTGCAACATTGTAGTGGTTTTTGCCGTATATTCACATGAATCAGCCATGGGTGTACCTGTGTCCCTGATCCTGAACCCCCATCCCATCCCTCAGGGTCGTCCCAGTGCACGGGCCCTGAGCGCCCTGTCTCATGCATTGAACCTGGACTGGCAATCTGTTTCACATATGGTAATATACATGTTTCAATGCTGTTCTCTCTAATCACCCCACCCTCACCTTCTCCCACAGAGTCCAAGAGTCTGTTCTTTACATCTGTGTCTCTTCTGCTGTCTCGCATATAGGGTCAGCATTACCATCTGGACTCAGTGTTACCCAGCAAGTGGATATCAGGGCCAGGTTGCCTGTTGAGTGCATGTCCTGGTCCACCTCCACACTACAGAGCCGCCTCTCAGCCATCTTGCTTTGCTTCTTCTTTTCAAAGGAAAATATTTGCCTTGGGGGAGCAAAGAGCAAAATATTTTAAAAAAGAATACCTCTTAGCAAAGGATGACATCATTTCTCCAAAGCTCTCTCCCTACCATCCATTCCTCTCTCACATGGACCTTCACTGTGACACTGACCAAGATTCCCAAGACATGATTCTCAAGACAGGACGTGAATCTTGCTCCCCCAAGATGATCTCAGTGTTTTCATAATAATACATTTCATTGCGGCTCGGTCACGTCACTACTAACTCTCCTTTATAATGCCAAACCCACCATCCTTCGGAAGTCTTACCTTTGCCTTTCACCAACTAGCCATATAAAAGGTGATGGCTTGTTTTTCCTTGCCTTACTTTTCCTCGTTATTGGTCAGACTTTTCATCTAATAAAGACTATTGTTCCTTATTTGAATTGTTATTCTAATAGCTCTTTTAGGCCAATGTTATTTTTCCTTAGTCAGGCAATAGTGTTTCTGACTTGCCAGATCTCTCCTATTTACAATGGGTTTAGTGTCAAACATTATTATTGGTCAGACTTTTCGTCTAATAAAGACTATTATTCCTTATTTGAATTGTTATTCTAATAGCTCTTTTAGGCCAATGTTATTTTTCCTCAGTCAGGCAGTAGTGTTTCTGACTTGCCAGATCTCTCCTATTTATCATGGGTTTAGTGTCAAACATGGAGAAGGCAATGGCACCCCACTCCAGTACTCTTGCCTGGAAAATCCCACGGATGGAAGAGCCTGGTGGGCTGCAGTCCACGGGGGTCACGAAGAGCTGGACACGACTGAGCAACTTCACTTTCATGCATTGGAGAAGGAAATGGCAACCCACTCCAGTATTCTTGCCTGGAGCTGTCTCTTATACACAT